>JNEN01001230.1:0-385070 GCA_000697355.1 Syncephalastrum monosporum B8922 | reverse complement strand
CGGCCTGACAGACCCAAATGCTCGGTGGCTGGAAGATAAAAAAGACCGCGAAAAAATCAACGACATCGAGGCCCATATCTCAAGACAGGTTACTGGTGCAGGCAATCCACATGCATACATGGCAAAACTGAGGTCTCACCAGTCGAACAGTAACAAAGACATTCTGAGGAACTTTTACTCGAGGCCCTCTGTTCTCCGGAAAAAATGGGAGATACAGCGTTCCATACGGTCACGTCTTGACAGCATTTGCGATTTGCTGCTCGAGTCGGTGAAGCAGGCAAGCAACAATGAGGAAACGAAAGTTTTGGTCGGCGTCGGCATGGATGGCCAGAGCGCTGGACCGGCGCGCAAAGGAGCGAGGGCGCCTATGGATGAGAAATTTCTGGAAGCGCTCAAACGAAAAGCAAAGAGTCATGACTTCCCTTTGGTCCGCCTCAACGAGTATTGCACAAGCCAAATCTGCCCTCACTGCCTCCAGTTGGGTAAAGAGGTTTTTACCGAGTACTTGAAGCGCATGCCCTCAAACCCATCACCTGAAGCTGAGCCGTACGACGTCCTTCGCATAAAAACATGTCGCGTATGCCACAAGTACTTCCATCGTGACGGCATGGCTGCGCAAAATATGGCGCTCATGATGGAAACGCTTTTGGTCGCGGGCGAGAAGCCCATGTGCTTCATACCGCCTTTATCCAGAAAGAATCAAGAAAGCACCTCTGGTTCCAGCAGGAAGAAAAAAGGGAAGAGAAAGGCACCCAGTGAACAAGCAGACGGGGAGTTAAAAAGAAGTAGACTAGTATGAGGCCCCCTAGACAGGGCGGCTCGGGCAATATGCCCGTATATAGTTTCTATATACATGGGATACATAAATACATCAGTGTACACAGTGTTCTGAGCCGCACGTCCCTCCTATTAACTTCTTTGTCTGAGATTGGTACAAAACAGCTCTCTGTTGCGGATCTGTACCCGAAAAGGACAAATGCAGGAAGCAGAAGAGAGCAAATTCTTATCATCATTATGGCCTTGAACAACCGTGATAAGCAGTGAAAATGGCGATACGCAACACCCTTGTTGACTGACAAATTGAGGGAAAAAAAAGATGCCACCCATACGTAAATTGTAACAAGGCAAGAGCCATGTTTCTATACCGACAGAATGGTATTTTGCCAATTTTGACCCAATCACTTCATGCGTTTGTACTGGACATATTATAAGTTATGCTTCATAGAACGTACACGACAACTGTCTGCTGTCAAAGCAACCACCTTTGGGAAAGTGAGCAAAAGGTTCTTCGCTGGTGACACGCAAAAGACGCGCCAGAAATTTATCACAGGACGCGTCCGCAGTCTTTCTTCTCGCGCCATGGACGACGATGAGCAACTTAAACAAGCGATTGCTCTTTCGCTCAGGGATCGCCTTGAGGGCAGCAGCTCAGAGCAACAGGAGCAGCACGAGATGAAGCAAGCCCTTGCGCTGTCCTTGGGTAAGACAGTCGAGCAACTGACAGCACGCGACATGATGCGTCTTCAGGATTCTATGGATGCCGGTCAAGCTCGAAAAAGGCCGATGTCCGACTCGGCTCCTCCGCCACCAGACGCCAAGCGGACAGCGCCAGAGCGTTTCTGGGACGGCGCTGTACGGCTGACATACGTCAAAGGCTTCACACTCGCCAACGCCATTCGCTTCGAGGACATTGTCCAGAAGAGCCAGCTACGGAAAGCACTCATAACAGCCATGGTGGTCAGCACGGATTGGATTGAAGAGCAGTTCCCCGCTGATATCAATCTGTGTGTCGTCTTGCACGGTCGACCGGTAGTTCAGACGCCTTTTCATCGCATGACCCAGTCCTCAATGATGCCCATAGGCTATGGCTAGACAGCTCGACAACCGCGTATTTATCATGCCACCCATGAAAGATGAGAACTGGGGCGTGTTCCATTCAAAGCTTATGCTTCTCTTCCACACCTCCTCTGTGCGAGTCGTCATCGGGTCGGCTAATTTGGTATTGACTAAACCCACAAAGCATGGCGAATCTACAGCAGACGGTGGCTGACTGCCTAATTCATCAGGAACCGTATGATTATCGAGACCTAGAGAACGTGGTCTTCATTCAAGACTTCCCCGAAGGCCAGCATGCAGTCACGCGTGAAGAGGAGCTACCAGAATTCGCGCGAGATCTATGTGACTTGCTGGATAAGATGCACGTACCGCCCTCTGTGAAGCAAGAGCTCTTCAAATACGATTTCAGCCGAGCCAAAGTAATGGAACCCTCTTTTGGTAGCTCTGTTGCTCAGCAACCAACCGCTGTCTTATGATTAGGCCCACATTGTCGCTTCCGTCTCCGGTGTCTTTAAGGGTGACCAAGCATATCGACGGTATGGTCATACCCGCCTAGCCGACACGGTGCGCCGAATAGGGGCAGCGAATCCACAAACGCGGATCGAGATGCAGGCAAGTCGTGCAGAGAAATAGCAGACGATCAAAGTGGGTTCGATCTCATGCTGACCTATGTCCTTCGTGCGCAGACATCGTCGCTTGGGGGGATGACTGTGCCGTATTTACACGAGCTATATCGGTCCTGTTGCGGAACAGATCCTTATGCCAATGGCGGGAAAGCGCCACGGGTCACAAAAGATACCCCATTGCCGCCTATGGATATTATCTACCCCTCACGTGATACTGTGGTAGACAGCAAACTAGGCCCACCTGTACGTCCAAACACATCACCTGATGACTCTGACTCAATTAAACGTGCTCTACATAGGGCGCCGGCACTATTTGTTTTAACAGAACCTCATGGCAGAAACCCACATTTCCAAAGCAAATCATGTGTGATTCTATCAGCCATCGGGAAGGGACACTGATGCACAGCAAAGTGAGTTACGTGGAGGTGAAGGGAGAAAATACAGTCCTGCTTACATCAGTCGGTGTGTTGATAGTATATTATCGCTTCTCTGCCAGGGGCATCAGAAAAGGGCAGCCAGGCCATGAAAGGGTGGGTCTATGTCGGGTAAGTACGGTGAGGCAAGCTAGGAAGGAGACTAACGCTATATTACCAGGAGTCACAATGCAACCATGGGGGCATGGGGTAAACTCTCCCAAGACAGGTTGACCAAGGAGCCAAAAATGAGTATAAAGTGAGTGTAGTGAGATATGTCCTATGCTTTATTTTTTTAGGGAGTGAGGAACTCATTCGCCTTTCTGTTACCATAGTAATTGGGAACTAGGCATTGTATTACCGTTATATGATACGAGTGATATACCTGCGCCCTACCTTAGACCACCACCACGTTATAAGGATGGGCAACAGCCATGGACGCAAGAAGGCTATTTTGAGTAATCCCCAAGTAATTAGTAGCAGTAGCAGTAGCAGTAGCAGTGGCAGTGGTAGCAGTGATGGTACGGCGGTAATCCGGGTAGATACGTAGTCTTGTATTCCCAAGAGCCAGGGGATATATTGCAATTCTATAAAGTATGTACAAGGTGGTGATGACTAGTGCTCTTCTTCTAATTCAAAAGTCTTATCTAGCTCGATTTGTTCCTCTTCTTTCAGAATAAACTCGGAGCCACCCAGCATCTTGCGCAGCTTGGATGTTTTCTGTGGTACGATGATTTGTAGCTTATCCGAAAATTCCTTAAACTTTATAATAATGTGAGCCGTCCCTTACATGTATACATGCACATACCGATGTTCTTATAATTGTCAACTTACATTTCTAACATCAAGATACCAACCGATAGTGACAGCCAAGAGACCTGCACCGCCAAACGCGAGCAGGGTGCCGTAGCTTAGGGTTTTGACAGCAAAGAAGGTGGCGTCTCGTTTTGACTTTGCGAATTCGGCTGGGGTCATTTTCGGTGGTTCATAAGGTGGAGGGGATGGCGCAAGTGGATGAAGGGGCGGGGATGACTTGTTTTCGGCAGCTGCCTTGAGTGCGATCTCGAGTTGCTTTTGCTCACGTGCCGTCTTGCGTTTTGTATACATAATTGCGCCTACGAGTCCTGCTCCGAATGCACCCGCAGCTCCAAACAGTAATCCGCGAAATTCGATTGGTGTTGGCTCTGGACCGTGCTGCTGGTCATTACCACGGTGTTCTTTTCGTCGTTCTGGTGATGCGTTGTTTGACATGACAGCTGAGCAAACAAGCGGCAAAGAAAAAAAAAGTTTCCCCTTTCCCACTCACTCCGTCAACAAAAAGAAATCATTTCATTTCACTGAAAAGGTCAATGGTTAAAAGTGTATTATAAGTGGCCTGCATTTTAAATATTGCAATAGCTGGCGAAGGATGGGGGAGGCGGGGGAGGAGCCTGATGGTGTGGAGCCTGATGATGATAGGCATTGAAGCCTTGAGGAGACAGCTGCTTTTCGACCACAGAGCCTTTGCGATCCTTTTTGAGACCGGCGTTGCTATGGCGATGGATGCGGATATGCTGGTTGAGATTGTCCGAACGAGAGAATCGTTTGTGGCAGTTTTGATAGGGGCACTCGAAGGCTATAGTAGCATTCATGTGGAGCAATCAGTGCATGTATTTAGGTGCATGCTGTCCAAGCCGCATGTCTTTTTTTTTTTTCCTTCTCTCTCTTTGGTGAGAGGTAACTTACGTTTCTCGAGGGTGTGTATCGAGCGGATATGGCGCTTGAGATGTTCGGACCGCTTGAAGACCTTACCACAGCCCTCGGCTTGGCAAGTGAACATGCGCACACCTTGAGTGGGTATGTTGGAGACGCGGCGACCTCGAGATCTGGGCGGGGTGGGGTGCTGATGCGTAGCACTTGGGCCGGCGCCCATAGCAGGATGACCCATAGCACGATTGGTGCGGGACCCATTCTCCTCTGGTTTCAGCAGGAAGCCGGATTGATTAAGACCTGAACCGGTGTAAGCTGCAGAAGTCGTAATCGGTGGCTGTTGATGCGGGTGGTGGGGTTGAAGGTGCTGGTGTTGCTGCGGATGGATGTGGTGAGACCATTTGTTATCCTCGAGAGAAAGCGACATAAGGGGGGAAACGGGAGTGACAGGTCGTGAGGAGGAGGTGGTTGAGGAGGAAGACGAGGAGATCAGTGATGCGTTCTGCATGATCCCAGCAGCGCTTGCTGCTGCAGCCGAGCTGCTTACTGCACGTGGGCATTTTTCTCGTGCCTCCGCAAGTGGATAACCTACATACGGATCGGTAGTATGCGGGTGCAGAGAGCGAGCAATTGGTGACGAAGGTGAATAAGGCAGCGAAAGCGCGTGTTGCATGCTAGCAGCCGGATTTCCAGGCGAGCTCGGGCTCGGTTGGTGGTGGTGGGAAGGAAGGGGCAACATTGTACTGTTGTCTTGATCAGTGTTGCCTTTAGCATATAAAAAGGGTGTTGCCGATGAAGAGGTGATGGCCGTATTATTATTTTGCTGCTGCTGCTGGTTTGTATGGTCATTACGTTCGTTACTGTAGGAAAAGTCGGTGGAGTTATAAAGAGCTGGAGCAGAAGACAAGAGGTCGGTGTAGCTGAACAAGCGCTGATCAGACTTGAAAGCGGTGTCAGTCGCGTCGGCCATAGTAGTAGTAGTAGTAATGGTGTTGTGATAACGAGCGGAAGAAGCAGAAGAAGCAGAAGAAGAGGAGGCGACGGTAAAAGTAGGCGAGGACTCATGATGGGATGCGTATTCTTGGTACTGTCCCTGAGAACAATCACCAGCGGCAGTCGGAGGAACTGGCATGCTGTGAGCCGTAGCAGTGGCAGTAGCACTAGCAGCACTAGCAGCAGGTGCAGGCCCTGGGTCGGGGTTGATCAGCGCACTGTCCTTCGCACCCAATGAAAGCGGGACCACACAAGGAGATGTCATATTAGGGAGCTATACACAAAGATAATAGAGGAGAAAGGTAGATACACACACAACAGCTATAAGAAAAAGTAAAGAAAAAAAGGGAAAGGAAGGAGAAGATAGTAACAAGGGTTTATTACCGTTTTCTACCATATTATATACAAGCGTGAGCAGGAAAAGGAGAATATAAGGGGAATGATATAATCCACACATGTATTGGTCTTTTTTTGTTTTTTTGTTTTTTCAGTTGCCTTTCGAGCGGCGTAGTTTAAGAAGGAGGGCAGATTTTGAAGATCACTTCGTAATTGTTCTGTTTGAGCTGTTACTATAAGAATTGGCAGAGAGGTCAACTCCCAGTGTTCTGAGGTCGTGGAAATGCGTCATTCATTCATACGGGATGCGGGGATTGGGTATTGCAATCCCGCTGTTTGAGCAATCGGCAATACTTCTCTTTTGTTCTCGAACATTTTCCCTTTGCAAAAAGGACATAGGCAGACCACGCGAGTGAGTAGCCGTGCAAATGGAGTGCTTGCCCAACTAAACATAAACACATGGCAGCGTCTATTGTAGCGTTTATATCTGCTAGGAATCCAGTCCCGGGGACGATTTGTATATTGAGTGGCGTTTTTTTAAAAGGCTAGCCCATGTCATAGATTGGTGATTCCTCACCTAGACTTTCAACATTGCCGAAGAGAGAGTTTCTGGCGCGCGGCTTCCTGGAAGGACTTATTATGGTACCCCCGTCTTTTTTGGACCATCGAGAACAGAATACCGAAAACGCAACTGCCCCGCCCACCGACGATCCGCATCAGCAGGTCAAGGCCTTTCTGGCCTCTATCAACTTGTCCCAATACTACGATCCTTTTATATCGGAAGGTTTCGATCAACTCGAAGCTGTAAGTATATCTCTCTCAGCACATCCTACACGAAGAGCCTGAAGTCAGTAAGGTTTGATGTACTTGTCTTGTATTATTAGATCTATGAGGTGACCGAGTTCGACTTGATACTTATGAATGTGAAGCGTGGCCATCGGAGGGTAGGCATTTTCGTTTTCTTCTCTGCTTTTCTGTTTCGTCGCGGAAACTCGATTGTCTGAAATAACAATAACGTCGTTCTGATTTCATACAGCTACTCCAAAGAGCAATCGCCAATGCGAAAGGAATGCCACAGTCACTGCCCTTACCAATTTACGCTGCTGATCGAGGTAGGCTTTTTTTGTGCTATTTATCATTATACTTTTTCTTGCGTCTGTCTGTGAGGCATCCTGCATTAACCATTTTCAGATTATCGTCTATATCACCAACCGCTTTTTTCCTCCTCTCCGCCATCCAACCAAAATCCGCCTCCCCTTCAACATGCGGAACCCTCCTCTCCACCCCAAGCAGAGACTGTCCATACTGATACTACCAACGGCGATGCCGACGGTGACACTGTCATGTCAGCCTCTACGTCGATACCCCGTCGGCTGGTCCAACAACAAGAGCAAAAACAACAAAATCAACAAATAACACCATCGGCCGTTTCGGACGACGCGTTATCCGACTCTCAAAACCTTTATCTCCAGCATGTCGCTTTGAATACCCTTACCAACACAAGTACTGCGAGTGCACTTTCTTCTACCGAGGAAGAAACCCTTGTGGAGACCCACGACGGAGAAGGCGGCCAGCACGTCATGAAACGTCGATATCGCAGGCATGCAAAGGCGGACAAGAACGCACCCACGCGGCCGCCTTCGGCGTATGTCATGTTTTCCAGCGATGTTCGCGCGGAGGTCAAGGAACACAACTTGTCTTTCAGCGAGCTGGCTCGTGTCACGGGTGAACGATGGAAAACGTTGCCTAATTTTGAAAAGGAGCGCTACGAACGTTCTGCGATTCAAAAGAAGGATGAGTATGCTATCGCGAAAGCTGAATACGAACAGACGGCGGAATACAGGGTAACGATGCGTTTTATACCAGTGAAACCCCATCTAATCTCACTTATGTTTACAGGAGTATCAGAGATACTTGAAAGAGTTTAGAAGGAAACACGAAGCCGCTGGTAAGATTAAAAAATCAGTTTGGATGTGGACGGCTTATAGTAATAAATTCATATCCTCATTTGAATTGCTGACATCTAGCGCGACCTGTCGGCAAACCACGCCGTGCCAAATGGGATTCAGGCGAAGGTGCGTCGTCCTCTGGAATGACACAATTCAATGAACGTAGCGAGAACATAACGTCCACCCCGTCACCATCCAGCGGGGCAGCGTTCTCCACGTCCTATTTTCCAATTTTGCCACCGGCTTCGCCCCAGTCGACTGCGACCACGATCCCCCCTGGCGCGTCTACAAACACGACCATTACGGGTACTACGTTGAATACACATAGCAATTATCCTTATAATCTTCTAAACAATAGCCCCTCCCCTCATAATCATCCAGCGCCCTCCCCTTCATCAACATCTACCCCATTACCGTCTGTCTTCCCACCACAGGAGTCAGACAACATATCAAGGCAGGTAGATTCATCATAACATTAACAATGAATTGTATTTACAAAGACTCTAAAAAGGAGCCGAGACTGAAAGACTGATTCTGGTCGTCACGCTCCTTTTTCTCTGCTAAAAGTGTTTGCAGGTTGTTCTTTTTCTTCTTGTTCTTCTTTTTGCCAGCGGGAGGCGTTGCGTCTTGAGGTCGTTTCTGACCACTTGCATGAGGATTATTTTTATGCTGAGCGTTGTTCTTGGTGCGTGGTGTCGTTTCTGTAGCAGCTGCCGCGTTCGCTGGTGGCGTTGCAGCAGTAGAAGGGGAATTGGGAGTGCCTGTGGGTGCGCGCGGGATATCGTCCGTGGATCCAGGCATATGCAGTGTGCCATGACATGCACGGCAGGTATATACGATATCATCCCGTTTTGTCGTTCTCTTGGTCCGCCGCCGTCCCCTTCGCAGTGTTACTTTGCAGTTAAGCCCAGGTGTATACATTTGCCCGCATTGAGGGCACATGTGCTGTTGCACGGTCGGATGCACATGGAGGTCGTCGTCTTCTTCGGTCAATTGCTGGAATTGCGTGCCATAGTAGCGTGATAGCGCTGGACTCGTAGATAAAAGAGAACGACTCGCTTCATAGAGGAATGTCCCTCGCGATTCCGCCTCTGTCATGACAAGATTTTACAGAAACCAAGGAATATGTAAAAAAAAAAAAAAACGATCCCCCCGCCATATTTTTCAAGAAGGAAAAAAAATGCACAAGTACGCTTAAATATTACGCAAAGATGGAATATCTTCTTACGGCTTCTAAACAGAGGCAGGAGTGTTCCAAGGAGAAAGTGAAGAGTAGGAAAAGCAAGTAAAGAGAAAAAGAGAGAGAAAGAGAGAGAAAGAAAAAGCGATAAGAGTTGGAGAGAAGAGAAGAGGCGTCAATGCATGGAGGTAAAATAAAGTAAGAAGATGCGAAGAGAGGCGTGCCGAGAGATGGACAAAAGAATACGGGGAAGCGTCGTAAGACGAGAAATGGAGCAGTAGTTTTGGTACAGATGGCTGGTATCGAGAGAGGAAAAAGAAATAACGAAATGTAGACGCAGGGTCAAGAGACCCGTGAGGATACTGGGATAGAAACAGGATCATAGCAGCAATTGGGGCTCACCAAGTTGGTCGTGGATGGACTGCTCGAGGTGGAAGCACCCGCCCGAGGCGGCAAAAATGAGAAATAATCGTCGGTTTGAACAGTAGGTGTGACATGAGAAGGCGTGGTTGGATGATCGGGTGGATCGATCCAAGCATCGGGCTGCATCACTCGCGATAAGCGGTACTTTACACCGAGATAGCTGAGGTAATTGGACTTGGGAAACACACGGACTCGCTTTACGCCTTGAAAGTGCGAGTCCTGGATATCCACGAACGTCCCGCCCAGGTTCAGCGTCTGCTCCAGACGGCTTTGGTTATCAGGGTCAAATGGCACCCACTTGGATTGCATGAATACGAGCCACGTAAAGTACGCGGTCGACTGTGGTCGCGACGGAGATGGCTGTTGCTGCTGTGTTGCATTATAGTCCGGCGCACGTTGCAAGACGTGCTCAAAGTTGTATGGATGGTTACGAATGTTCGACGGTAGTGCAGTCATTACTCAATCAATCAATCAATCAATCGAATCTACAACGCAACAGTAGGCAAGCGGCAGAAAAAAAAGGAAGAAAGGGAGAAAAACAAAAAAGAGAAACGAACGAACGAAAAAGTATGGTTGGGTTTGGTCAAACTCTATATACTGATACTGTCACACAGGCGCCCAATTCAACAAAATGATCATACATTCGAACAAAAGGGCGGGTGGATCCTTTTCCAGCCGAAAAAAAGGCTCATTTGTCCATGTGCATGTGTGTAAAAAATATAAAAAAAAACTCGCTTCACTGCTCCCTTCTTACCATGGACAGCAGTGGCCACTGAGAACGCTCTGCATGCGCATCCTCACGCAGCGCAGAACTCACGCATCATGCACGTTTTGTTATTGTGTCGTGCTGAGGAACCAAACGAGAGTGGTTGCTTTTCGCATGATCCCATCACATTCCTATCGTGAGAAATCATTCAAACAGCGCCAGGGTCTGGAAAAAGAGGGGACGGTAGGTAGAGCGTAGGTGGGCAAGCAGAGGTGATGTGGTGGTGATGGGTCAGAGCGCGAGAGGGACAAGGTTAAACAATTGAGGGCAGGGGAACAGAGCAGAGTCAGTGTCACATATGCAATTCCGACTAAAGGAACAGAACTCTGTGTGAGAGTGTACAATATGCGATTTAGGGCGATCGTTCGCCAGAGTAAGGACCAAAAAGTCAAGGGAGAAAGAGAACGAGAGACGGCGAGGGCGTGAGCGCGGTTTGTGCTGCTGAATGTAGGATGGATGACCTGTGAGAGACCATAGGTCGGTCGGAAAGATTAGGATTGCGGGTACGGCAGGTCACAGGGCATGTCACAAACACACACACCTCGCAATGCCCGCTCCTCTGTACGACGGACACATAGAAACAAGATCGGCATCGAGCGCAGCTATGGCACGAATGGACCCTATGCGCCAGGAAAGAATGAGCAAGAATTCTGGGTTCATTTGTAGTCATGAGGTGGACGATGATGCTTCCCGCGCAAAAAAAAGAGAGCTTCGTGTAACTTCATATGACCACAGATGCACACACAGACAACTGTAATCATACCAATTTGGGCTCCAATGAGACCATGGGTCCTCTTTCCTTCATACTATCTCCTCCACTCTTCTTTATTCTCCCTCCCCCCCAACCCCCCTTTCATCCATATTCGGCTCTAGCCTATTGACGCAAACATTCGCCGCCCATACTTTCCTGTGCCTGCAATCAGACTGGGCACGATAACAACAAACAAATATCTAGCATCTTCGATGATATGTTCGAGAAAATGTGCATCATGCTCGGCAATTTGATATACTATTTCTTTTCTCATTATCACTCTAGTTCTAGAAATGGGCCTGGTTTTCTTTTGATACGCTTCATGTATCCAGATCACTTTTTTCCTTTTTCATTAGTACCTGATCATATGGCACGCGGGCAATTCCCTCAACTCATTCTTTACGCTCACCGAGTACACATCTGCCAGGCCTCATTTCCAGACCATCAATACACCCAGCTTTTAGGGCGTAGCTTCCACAACAGATGGTGCGGGGTGAAGAGCGGGGCTAGAGAACTCTGTGTTTGGCTGTGCTACTATCTAAGTTCTACTTTTACTCAGAGATAAAGAACAGACGAGGCCATATGGATACTTTTGTGAAAGATGCGAGCGACTACAAGCTCTTATCTTTGTGATCGCATACATAATATTCAGGTATCCTTGAAGCCTGATGCGGCTGCATCTGGTCAATTGAATTTAAGAACACATTGCCCGGTCTTATTTACACGTGCTTTTGTAGGATGACCCATCGCGAGAAAGCGGAATAACCAGGAAAGGTAAACCCGAGAAGGGGGAATGACGAGAAGAAAAGGAACGAGGGCTCGCCGGTGATCACTTTTTATTTTTATTTTGGAATAACAGTGATGATGGTGGCGCTGCTTCTTTCGGGTATCATGGAGTAACCAGACACAAGCGTACAAAAAGATGAGGGGGGCTCAGCAGACCAAACAATTTGTACCCGGTCTTTCAGGCATCAATGCCAAGCAACTAAGAAATAAGTACTAATGCACAGCCTCCGTAGAATACGCTTTTTTTTCTTCCGATCGAATCAGATCCATTTTCAAAATTGCGAACGATAGGTTGATTACTTGATATGCATGATTTCAAGAATTTCTACGTTAAGCAATGTGCACAGACGCACAAGTCGATTTTCTGGTATGGCGGCAGTAACGCAAAGCACAGATCCAGAAAGCTGGCATTCGGTACGTAGGTTACATGTAACAGAATGAGTGTATACATCGAAAATAGCAACAACGATGCAGATATCATCAACATGTTTTTTCTATACCAATGCGTATTGGCTACCAGTAATTTCTTTGGACCTCATCGGTTATTCCTGCACAGGTAATTGGGGACCAGTGCCCACACAGTGCATAGTAAAAACCACTGAAGACCTATGGAAGTAATCTATGTTTACTGTATGTACGTATAGTAGAAGAATAAACGGCGCTTGAATCATTAGCCCATCTGATACACCCTTGTCGGCCGTTCCCGATGCCTGTGAGAAAGATGTGTGTGCTGTGAAGCAAATATAGCAATTATACTTCGTACGTCACTCCTCATATCTCGTTCTCGCCATCCTCCCCATCATGATACGCTGCGCCGCTACATACATATTCCTTGCAAACGTTTGTCCCCGTGCCTCTCTTGTGCAACTCTTGTGGCTCCAAAACCTTTCTTTGAGCAAAAGGCCGGTCCATTGCCGCATGATTCGCATCTCCTTATCATTGGACTCGATCTCTAAAGCTTCTGATACGTCTGCCGGTGTCCATGCTGATTTACTTGTGTCTCAAACGAATGTAAAGCTGAAGAGTCTGTAGAGATTGTAGTACATGAGTCAAATACTGCAAAAGCACACATTTTCTATTACGACATGATAGCAGCTTTTCCCACAGATATCAATAGCCAGTTGATAGTTCGAAGCGTTTTAATTCTTTGTTTGGATATCGTAAGTATATCTTTGCATTTATTTGGCTACATAAAGGGTGAAGGTGGACATCAGCCATGCAGCATTAAGTAGAACGTTGTATCAGCTTACCAAATTGCAAATCCCAAGAGTTCAAGAGCTTATGTTGGACAACCTGTGCTACGTCCATCCCTGGTGTACCGTAGGTCAACGGGGACAAAAAGATAAACATAGCGATCTGGCCAATGAGGATGACAGCTGCTGCAGCCCATGACACCTGAGTAAGCACGGATTTCATGCGCACCAATTTATGGTGCACAGGCTTCGTGCCCTCCATGCGAGACACGGGTGAGTCGACACCGTCTATAAACATGAACTGGAATACGGCGCCCAAAAGCAAGTAGTTGCACGTTTGTGCCGGGAGATAGTGGTGGAGAAACAGGGCACGACCCATGGCGAAGAAAGGAAGATAATGGAAGAGCCATAGGATGACAAAGAACCCGGCGGACGTTATGAAACGGTTTCTGATGGCTATAGGCCCAGTGAATCGCTAGCTCGAAAGATATTCGCAGAGAAACTTACGTTCATCGATGGGTTCCAGACCGCGTCGACGTGCCAGCACATCGGCAAGCATAATGCCTGCATAGACGGCGACACCACCTACAGATAGCCACCAGCCAAAGAGATTACCGGTCATGTAGATCTGTTCTCGTGTGGCATCCTTGGACCAATAGGAGATACCGCGGATCAAAAAGGGCCAGGTGATGGGTGTGGACTGGTAAGGATGAGGTTTCGTTAAACCCGCATTGTGACTCAGCATACGGCCTTGGAGTTCAAAGAACTTGGATAAGAACCACATCTTTCGGATGTTCTTTTTCTTGTTCATGTTGATTTCAGTTGCTATTGAAGGGCTATGAGCCTTTGCCGACAAGAAATCGGATAAAGTCTTACCATTGAGGCCTTTGATCTCGGTGGCCATCCAAAAATTACTCTTGTCTTTGACGTTTTTGTTGCCATTGACATCCTGCTGCCCCATACCCCAGTCTGGGAGTGCCACGTCGCGGGTCCATAAAGCCACATTCGTATTGATGTGCATCAGTTTGACACCCTTCATCCAGGTGGCCCATGTGTTGCCGTTATTATAATCATCAAGCACGACCCGGAACCGCGTCTCGTTGTAACGTGTATCTGGGGCTGTAGTAGTGATTTCTTCGTTGGTGGACAACAAAGGCGATGCAACATCATGCGTCAAGAGTATCGTGTTCGTGCCGATATGCTCCAAGCGAATGACATCGTTGTGCTTCACCTTGACCTTTTCATCTTCCTTGACCTCCTTCGTGGGTAGTACACGCCAGTAGCAGTTTTCATCCTTCTCTTTGACGCCCGTTACCTGCTGACCTTGACTACTGATGCGACCATCATCGTAACGCAGCGGATAGCGAAGATTGTGGGAATGCAAAAAGACATCAGTGTCTCGGTGCTGCAGGGTTATAGTATCATAATAGTGGATATCTGGATAACACGTATGAAAAACTCGATGCATCGTTCCCATCTCATACTGCGCTATTACCGAGCGACTTCAACTTGATGGCGCTGTTTTTCAATGTCTCCTGAAATTTGGCGCTCATGAAAGTATCACCTGGACCGGATTGGTCGAGAATAGTAAAGTGGACCCAGAACCAGAACAGATAGATTCCGATGGGTATGACAATCAAGCACAGCGCCCGTGCATTAAAGTGCCGCATGAATTGGTTCTATGTCACACAATATGCGTATGAGGTTTTCTATGTTGGTCATCGCTCTTATTGCATATGAGCTGCTTACCATGCTCAAACCTCGGTTAATGTCCATCAGCGCCCAAAGATCAATGAGTACGCAGACACCGATCGATCCGACAACGAAAAGACCGACAAGTTTCACACTAAAGCAAAAGATAAGCCAAGTCCAAGTATTTCTCAGTTTCCTATTACCTGACCGTAGAAGCCATAGCCACGCCAGTGGCTGTTAGCCAGGTCCACCAGGGAGCGGTAAAAGGTCTACAGAAAAGTTCAGTGCTGCTTGTTCCCTGCTTACTAGGATAGCTTACTGGTGCCGGTGTTGGCGGAAGCGGATATAAAAGTATACAGTCAGCAGCATATAGAATATCAACATACTATCTAGCATGATCAATCTATTTTGAGAAACCATCGAGTTATCTATAGAGAGGTAGATAGTGGTTAGGGAAGCCGCTTTGAATGTGCAATGTGTGACAAACCAAAGGCGTAGAGTGCAGCAGTCAGTGCACATGTCAAGACAGAGTAACCGGAGTGCTTCATGATATTGTAGATGATGGCAACGTTGAACACATTCAGAGTGGCAGGCAGAATACGCAGACCGACGTAGGGGACGTTGTTCTTGATGTAGTCTTCGCCGATGGTAGCAAAGTCATAATGGCCATCGTAACCGAGGAGATAGCCCGCCGCAGCGAGCATGAGTTTGGCCAAAGGCGGATGGACATCAAAGTAATAGGTGCGTTTCAGATAGAAACCGGCAAACTTGCCAAAATGGACCTCGTCAAAGCTGGATAACACATGAGATCCCTATGCTTCATAGTGCTCTTTCCCTACTTACACAACTTCGGCGGGGTACCATATCTTATAAAAGGTAGTGATGCTCGCAAGCACAGTGACGAGCAGCATGGCAGGTTTGTGTTTGGCTGAAAACGGAATAGGTTGGCCAGCCGGGCCTAGTTCCTGGATGGTGTGAGTAATGGTAGACGAAAGACAGGCAAGGCCAGGCCAGGCCAGGCCAAAAGACGCGTTGAATGAATTGAATTACTTTTTTCTTTTCGTCTGCATACGTCGACGAGGACTCATTGGGATGACTAGGGTCGCCATGGCGGCGGCGTAGCTTTGGGTCGCCCATAGCAATGACACAGTCAGCAGTAGATGACAACACGAAAGTGTAGGCGCGTGCAAAGCTGCAGAAAGACTACCGACCCGGGCCTCAATATAAAATGCCAGCGGACCTTCTGGACTCAGCGGGGTGTGGTTGTGTGTGTGTGTGAGTGTGTGTGCGCGCGCGCTCAGTCCGCCTTTGGAACCGCTTTTTTCTTTTTTCGTCGTCTTCTCATTTCTTTTTCTTCTATGGCCGACTCACCAAGCGATCTTGCAAAGCTACGGTCCAAACCTCGCGTTCATTTTGGCTCCCTTGAGGAGCAGGAAGCGAAACGTGTCAAGCTCGATGATGGCTCGCCTGCACCCGCGCCTTCAAGTGGTGGCATTGATCTCGAGGCCCTGGGTACACATTCTTATTGTTGATTCCATTCTTGCACTCACCTCGTCGTAGTCGAAGATACCGATTATGATTTGTCCGAAAGCGCCATTCGATCGCGCCAAGCAGATAAAGACATCCTCGACGAATTCGAGCGACGGAAACGAGCACGGAACTTGGCCGTGCCTACCGACGATGCACGCGTTCGAGAAAGACTGCGTGAAATTGGTGAACCGCAGTGTCTCTTTGGCGAAGGCGTAAGCTCTTGCATCGTCATGTCGGAATGGAAAGCTCATCTTTTTGTTGATTAGCCCGGCGATCGTCGCGATCGTCTCCGATACCATCTGTCCGTGAGAGAAGGACACGAGATCAGCTCAGAATCAGAAGGCGAGAGTGAGGAAGAGGTATAGCTCGCTTTGTACTCCAACACGTGAAGTAACAAAAGTATATAGGCCGAAGATGAAGAGTTCTTTACACCGGGTAGTCAACATCTACTCGAAGCACGAAAATGGATCACAACTTACTCTTTACCACGGTAAGCTTACCTCAACGGTCCAGGGAAACGATATTCATTACGTTCGGGTAGTGCAAAGAAAAGAATCGAACGTCAGAGAGCAGAGCAGGAAATACCGCTGCCTCAGCTGAAAGCAGAGCGACAAGAGTTGAGAGATCGTCTTGCAGTAAGTTTCCAACATTGGTACTGAAGGAACTTTGACCCACACGTTTCTTACTTTACCAGGGATACACGAACTGGGCGTCTCAGATCGCAGACGATAGACCTATTGCACAATGCGTATTTACGCCCGATTCCTCAATGCTCGTGACCGGCGCTTGGTCTGGTGCGTGCAAGCTATGGTCCATACCCAAGTGCGAGACTATCATGACCTTCAAAGGCCACACTGATCGTGTCGGTGGTATTGCATTCCATCCCGAAGCAACCATCGGCCTTGAGAAGAGCGTCATGAATTTTGCCACAGGCGGTGCAGATGCTCTCATTCATTTATGGAGCTTGGAAAAGTAAGTAGAAGGAATAGGTGAGTATGGTAATGCTGAGATGGTATGGTAGAGAGACACCCTTAGCCACCCTGGAAGGACATGCCCGGCGCGTTGCTCGCATTGCTTTCCACCCTTCTGGGCGATACCTTGGTAGTGCCTCCTTTGACGGTACCTGGCGGCTCTGGGATGTCGAGCGACAAGAGGAGCTCTTGCTGCAAGAGGGCCATTCCAAGGAAGTGTTTGGTATCGGCTTCCAATGCGACGGTAGCTTGGTTGCTACAGGGTAAGTCGCGATGCTTATATGAAATGATATGGCTAAGTAGAATACTCTATCCGTCCCTTTAGCGGTCTGGATGCAATAGGACGTGTCTGGGATACGCGAACAGGCCGGTCGGCAATGACACTGGAGGGTCACGCGAAAGACATCCTGAGCATTGACTGGTCGCCCGATGGGTAAGTTCATGTACGTTTGCATGCCTACTTGGTTCTTATGTATTCTCCAATGCAGTTATCATGTGGCGACGGCCAGCGCAGACAATACCGTGAAAATCTGGGACATGCGGACGCTTCGCAGCATCTATAGCATCGCGGGTCATTCGTCGCTCGTTTCTGACGTTAAATACAAAAAGGACGTTCGCACGGATGGCGTTGGCAAGGATGCTGGTTTGTACCTGTCGACCGTCGGCTATGATGGATGCGTCAAAATTTGGTCAGGTGACGATTACCGGTTAATCAAGAACCTGGAAGGACACGAAGGAAAGGTGATGGGCGTTGATATTGCCAATGGTAAGGCGGAGAAAGGGGGACAATACTATGATATATACTGATGGATCATACTAGATGGTCGGTTTATTGCTTCGTCCGGCTTTGACAGGACCTTTAAACTCTGGGCAGACGAAAATCTTGCGCTTTAAATGCCAAGGATACAGTAAATACACGGCACTTTAACAAAGACAGACAATGAACGCATAGAATATGAACATGACGGATTTTGGTCAGACTACGACCTGTTGGTTACGACGACATGAATAGCACAGAAATGGGCATTGACGGTATCATGGCCGCCAAGGGGTGGCTTCAACAGAAAGATAAAAAAAAAGTGAAGCGGGGATCGAAATAGTATAAAAAACCCAAAGCAGAGTGCAACCAAGTGTTCGACCTCTTCTTCCATCTGTCAAGGTAAACCATCACACCCATCCATCCATCCGCCCATCCATCCATCCACCTGCCCATCGGCATCCGTTCCAATATACTGATATAATACTCTAGTCGTGATGTCCTCCAAGACCACCCAGAAGCGTTCCACTCTCGCTGACGTTGTCACCCGCGAGTACACCATCCACCTGCACAAGCTTGTGCACGGTCGCTCGTTCAAGAACCGCACCCCCCATGCTCTGAAGTCGGTCAAGGCTTTCGCCAAGAAGGCCATGGGTACCGAGGACGTCCGCGTTGACCCCGCTCTGAACAAGGCTCTGTGGTCCACTGGTGTTCGCAACGTCCCCCACCGCATCCGCGTCCGCATTGCCCGCAAGCGTAACGACGATGAGGATGCTAAGCACAAGCTCTACTCCTACGTCACCTACGTCCCCGTCGCCTCCTTCAAGGGTACGTATCTCTTCCTTTTTATTTTGCGCTGTCCAGTAGCGTAGAGTGGGCAGGAAGGTATGCCCGCTTTTGCGCTTCTGGCAGGTGAAAACGCGAGAGGTTGGAGATGATGCTGTTTTCTCTCCTATCTATGAAGCGTATCGAATCTAAACTCACCTCTTTTCTCTTCGTCGATCTAGGTCTGGAGACTGCCGTCGTTGACGATGAGTAAATCATTTCGCCCATTCTATTGTTGTCATTAGTATTGCCAACTGGCGCTTCATTGCAATAAAAATTGGGTTACTCCAAAAATATCTATACTGGCTTTCGAGTAGTTGCAGTCAGTCGTGCAATCTGATACGTTTCTGTGTGCCATAGCTTATAGAAACACTAGGGCTTATGTGCCTCTACAAAGGTGGTGGTATCACAAAAATGCGGAAATCCAAGGCACCGAGAGAGGCGCGTAATAGGATGTCGCTTGTGCTTGTAAGGGACTATTTATGTCTGTGGCGTGTTTGTAACCTTAAAGACAAATGAAGAAGGTATCGTGTATTTTCAAAAACAAAACACAAACCAAAATAAAAGACACATCGTCTTTCGATAATTCGTTCGTTCAAATTGTGCCCATCCGCCAAAGTAGGATCGCAAAAGGAATAACCTTCAAATCAAGCTCTGGACACATAAATCGGCGACAGATTTTTCATTCTTGGCGAGATGAATTGCAAATGATGAAAATGTCATCTTTTTATAGGACCCCGCCCAAGGGCGAGAGCAGCTAAAAACCGAAAGTAGAGCGACTCGTATTACCTGTGCTACGTGCAGTAGCTAAATAAAGAACCCAGTTTTGCGTTTTTCTCTATCGGCATCCAGACGGACATGCATGCGAGTTTTCCTGTACAATAGCACCTTGTTGACATATACACTCGAGATATGCGGTTCTCATAGTCTGATATCCGCCTTTATCCAGAGGGGTTTCGAAATCGGTAACGGATGAAACAAGCAAAACGACACGCCTAACGAAGCGCCCGAAACCGCCACGGCATATATCATCCGAGCGTTGTCTCATAAGAACATAAATGGCGAAGAAGCATGGCAATAGAGTTTGGGCGAGCGGGGTCCTTTTTTGGAACAGAGACAAAAAAAAAAAAAAAGAGAGCTTGTTTGATCCCGCACTAGACCTTTACTCACACCCCTTCTTCTTTCCTCCTTCGCTCGTTCTCACCTTTTGCGCTTCCGCTCTTCTTCTTTTTCTTTTCCAACTCAAACCATAGCTAGTTTTCTTACGCGCGTATTGCGATGGGTAACTCGAAACTGGCTTCATTACAAGTACGACTGACCTTTTTTTTTTTTCGTAGCGGTCTCCATGGTCTTTGGCGGGATTCCGCTTAAATACTTGTCGCTCCTCATCCTGGTAGTCCAGAACAGTGCATTGATTCTCGTGATGCGGTATACGAGAGCAGGTGTATCTGAAGACGAACAGTACCTTGCATCCACGGCTGTTGTCATGTCCGAAGTCACCAAGACCATTGCGTGCATGGCCGTTCTTTACTGCATTCCTCTTCCTCATCGTCGGTCATTTCCTCGGCTCGTTTCTCTGTTGCACCGAGAGCTTTTTGTAAAGTGGCGCGAGTCGGCAAAGCTGGCCTTTCCTGCCGTGCTCTATCTCATCCAGGTAATTTCATACTGCAACGAGGAGTCACCCGTGTCTGTTTCTGTTACTGTTGTTGTCCACTTACACATGACGCCCCTTCTGTTTGTTAGAACAACCTGCAATATGTCGCAGCCACCAATCTCGACGCAGCCACATTCCAGGTGACCTACCAGCTCAAAATCCTCACCACCGCCTTCTTCAGTGTCGCGCTGCTGAACAAGTCTCTCTCGCGCCTCAAATGGGCCGCCCTCGCACTCTTGACAGTCGGTATCGGTTTGGTCGTGCTGCCGAAGGATACAGTATCACTGTCAGGCTTTGCGTCATTCTTCTTTGGCTCGTCCTCTGTCGCCGTGCAAGCGTCAGACGAGATCGTGCCTGTTCAAGTCGGCAACCAGTCGAATGCTCATGGTTTCTTTGCCGTTCTGATGGCGTGTGTCCTGTCGGGCTTGGCTGGTGTCTATTTTGAGAAGATTCTGAAGGCCGCGCCCAGCACCTCGTCCGCTAAACCCGACGACGACGACGAAGAGGGCAAGATCTCCCCCCCGCCGGCTCAGCACCATGTTGTTGTTGACGAAACGCCGCTCGAGGAGCAGGCCGCAGCTGTCCAAAGCCAGTTGTGGATCCGTAACATCCAAATGTCCTTCTTCTCGGTCCTTCTTGGTCTCGTCTTCGTCGTCCTTCTCCAGGATGGCACAACCATTGCCGAAAAGGGCTTCTTTGTTAACTACACTCCACTTACCTGGCTGGTCATTGGTATCCAGGCCTTTGGCGGTCTTGTAGTCGCTCTCGTTGTCAAGTACGCCGACAACATTCTCAAGGGCTTCGCTACCAGTATCAGTATTATCCTCTCCAGTATCCTCAGCATCTGGCTCTTCAACTTCAGTCTGACGGGTACCTTTGTTCTTGGAGCCGCCTTTGTCATTTACGCGACCTACCTCTATGGCCTGTGATCCGAGATACCCCTCTTGCCTTCCGCAATCAGTCTTTATTTCTTTTTTCTCACACCCCATGTGCACTCAGTCACCAAACATTTTCCACACTACATGTATACACTCACGCTCACGCTTACACACGTTGACATGCATCAAGTCAAACTGACGTTCACCCACACACGTACGAACTTACGAATTTGACATACATACTTGTGCCTCATTACATGTTCCCATGTCACGTTACGTTCTCCCCCTTTTTTTTTTTCTTGTTTCTACTCTTATTTCCGTAATTAAATGCTCGCATAGACAAATCAATCGTATTTATCATTCCGCTTTCTACGTTTGTTGGGCGCCAATGGGTTGTTCCAAGGGTCGTCCTTCGTCGATGTGTCCTCATTAACCAAGTGGGTCCACTTGGTGCGTCCAGCCAAACCAAAGTTCTTGACTTGCATGACCTTGGGCAGCAGCTCTTTATTGCGCACTTCGTCCACTGTAGGCGCAGAATAATCACGCTGGAAGACTTCGTCACTCGAATCCTGATAAAAGGCACCTTTGTGGTAGTACTTTTGCATGAATGTCTGCTGGCCCTTGTCTTTTTGCCGTGTCTTTTCCGCCTCCTCCAAGTCGAGCTGCATGCGGACATCTTCGGGCAGCTGCCGCCGACGCTCGATTTCCTCCTCTTCACGCTCGCGCGCGATACGCTCTTCACGGTCTCGCTTGATACGTCTGAGCTCACGCACTTTCCATGCCTCAAATTCCTCCACATCGTCTGGATTGTCTGTGTCGTCCACATCCATTACATGGGCCGAGAGATCCTTGTCGGTTTCTACGCTAACATGTGAGCAAAGGCATGAAGTGGATTCATATTTCGCAACTTGCCTCCTTCACGTTCCTTGCGCAGCTCTTCGGCCAACAACGCGTGCGACTGCTGCTTGCGTGCTTCGAGCTCTTCTTGAAGTTTGCGCTCGCGCTCTTCTTCTTGTCGTTGGAGCTCTTCTTGCTTGACCACCGTATCACGGTGCGCCCTACACGTTGGTTGTCAGATATGTTTATGCACCAATCACCGAACAGTGGTGCCATTCTTACTTTGGTATAAAGACAGGCTTTGGCATGCTCTGCAGAGCATCTTCCTCGCTATCATCGCTGTCTGTCTCGTACTCGCTCGAGCTCTACAATGAATGGGCAGGGGTAAGCCAACGTCTCCATCGATGGATGTTCTGTGTACCTCTTCGTCTTCATCTTCGTCTCCTTCGTCTTGGGTTTGCATCCGCATAGCAGCCTGTCGTAGGCGCATCTCTTCCTCCTGCTCTCGTTGCTGCTGGAGCGCTTTTGCCTTCATGCGTAGCCGCTCCCGTGCCTTTTCCTCCTCGTTCGTATCCTCCTCTTCCTCTTGTTCTTCCTCGACCTGACGTCTTCGTCGACGTCGACCTGCATCGTCTGTTTCTACGGAATCCTGCTGTTGTTGCTGTGCTTGCCGTAATCGGCGCAATCGCCGGTCGGATGCAGCCTCTGCCTCAGAGATCTCGACTTGTTTTAAACCAGTGACGACTTCTTTCTGTGCAAACTGGAGTGATTTGGAGGGTTCATTCGACGGTCTGTGCTGATGCAGTTGCTGCTGTTCTTCTTCCTCCTCTTCTTCGGAGCTGTCCGACAGATCGTCGACGTAATTCTCTGGAACTTGGCCGGCACGGTATCGCTTGGCTTGCGCCTTTGGAATGTGTTCTCTTCGGGCGGTGGGTCGACTTGCCATAGTTTAAATATGATGGGATTTGGGATATAAAAAAAGAGGGAAGTCAGGAGAGGCGGGGAAGACTCAAAAATGCTTCGTCTTTTGACTCGAAATCGCTTTTGTCACCGACCACAATTCGCCTTGCGGTTGCCACTTTCGCGACAGCCACCCCAACTTCGCTTTTTTGCAATGCCCCCCAAGAGAAAATCGGACCCGAAGGCCACGGATTCGCCTCCACAAGACAAGGCCAGTGCCCCCAAACGCAAGAAGAAGGAATGGGTTCCCTTCGATCCAACCGTGCCCACCAACACGAAAATGCCTGACGATCTCAAGTACCCAAAGACTCCTGAGGGTGCGATCAAGCTCGCGTCTTTTAACGTGTCTGGCCTCAACGCGAGTCTGAAAAAAGGCTTCAAGCAGTACATTGAAGCCGAGGATGCCGATATCGTGTGTCTCCAGGAGACCAAGGTGAACGTGCCTCTGTCGGGTGCTGTCGACGACAAGGTGTACAAGTACCGTTATTGGGCCCATCATGACAAGAAGGGATACGCCGGTGTTGCTGTTTTCTCCAAGTTCAAGCCTATCTCGGTCACGTACGGTCTGCCTAATTATGATGATGGCTCAAGAGGACGCGTCATAACCCTCACCTTCCCCTCCTTCGTTTTCATTTCGTGCTATGTTCCCAATGCTGGTAACGAGTTGGTGCGCCTTCCTGAGCGCCGTGTCTTCAACGACCACATGGAGAAATATATTCGTGATTTCCAGAAGGAAAAGAAGCCCGTTGTATGGGCAGGGTAAGCATTCGACACGTTATTCGTACAGCCTGGTTATTCATGCAAAAGGAAATTTTAGTGACTTAAATGTCGCGCACACACGCGACGATATTGCTCGACCGGATACAAACACAAGGTACATGATATAAGGACAAAAGGGAGACACAGAACTCAACTATTTTTTCTCAGATCGGCTGGTTTTACCGAGGAGGAACGCGAGGATTTCAGCAAAGTCCTGGCACCCTCTGGCGATCTGCCCGGTCTTGTTGACAGTTGGCGACGGAAACACCCCGAGACCCGCGGCCATTACACATACTACTCCTACCGCTTCAAATGCAGAGAGAAACTCATTGGGTGGCGTCTAGACTACTTTGTTGTCACGCCTGATCTGCTCGATAAAATCGTGGAAAGCGAGATCCGTCAAGAGGCGTACGGAGCGAGCGATCACGTCCCGCTTGTCCTCGTCCTCAAAGACATGCACCTTGCACAGCCCTCCCCGAAAGAAGAAGGCGAGGAAAAGTCAATCGTCGCCGACAAACAGGAAGAGTAAAAAGAAAGAATAAAATTGTGGTTCGAATGCGAAGAATGCTGAGATGAAGTCGTCTATTTGCGTTAGATAAAAATGTGGAAACTAAAATAAAATAAAATAGGAAGGACGCATTTACACCGCGTTGGGTTTATGCTCGCCGTCGTTGGTATCTGGTTTGAAGCCGCCTGCGGCCGGGATATGTGTACCGATAATAGGAGGACCGGGAGCCATCATACCCGGATTAGGGTGATCGTAATAGTAGGAAGTATTCGTCGTAGGTTGGGAAAGTTGTTCTGAGCTCGCGTTAGTGTAGGCAAACTCGTGTGATTGGTCGTTCAGGGTCATGTAGCCTGCCCCTGCAGGCGTGGGCGGCACGAACCGACGCGCGTGCTGGAAAGGCGAAGCCCCACCCATATTATTGTTATTCTCGCTCATAACAAAGTCATCAGGCTGTGTTTCAAGCATTTCGTCGCGGCGTCGACGGCGGTTCGTGCATCCAGCGCGTCGGTTGATAAACGTCAGCAGACCTGCTACCAGAGCCAGACCCACTATTGCATAAAGTACATCAGTAAGCACACTCTACGACGCCTTTTTTTTTTCTTTTTCTTTTTTGTCATATACATACCAACGCCACCCACTACCGAACCGGCGATAACAGCAGTATTATTGCCCGTGTCATCGCTTCCTTGTTTTTGGTTGTTTTGCTGGTTGGCATTGCTGTTGTTATTGTTGTTGTTGCTATCGTTACTATCCTGTTGATCCGAGCTTGATGTTGAGCTGGACGAGTCACCCGTAGCCGAGGCATTGCCCTGTGCATTATTCGACGTTTTCCGGTGATTCTGATTGTTGTTGTTGTCGTTGTTGTTACCGGCCTGGGATGAGGTGGCCGTGTTGCCACCGTTATTGTTGTCGGTATTACTGCTCGGGTCCGCTGACGGAGCGGCTGAGGTTGGTTGTGCGGTTTGCGACGGCTGCTGATTATTGTTGTCCGATGAAGTCGGCTGCTGCGTTGGCACAGGGTTTTGCGTCGTGGGCGCCGGCGCTTCGCTTGAAGTGGCTACTGCACTACCGCCTGCAGATGGGTTCGCACCGCCACCGCCAAGGATGTCACTCAACTGGGCATGTCCGACCTCTGGCTGTTGCAGCAGTATTAATGCTGCAATCAAAAGTGGATATTTACTAAGCATATACTGGATCTTCATGATAATGTGGGAAAATGAAAGAAAGAAGAAAAATAAAGCACGCAAGGGACTGAGGTTGAGAGAGTGTATTAAAGGAGGTAAAACAAAAAAAAAATAGGCAGGGGCGCTTTTGGGGCGCTTAAAGAAGGGGAACAAAAAAAAAAAGAGACAGTGGGAGCATGTACTAGGCCAAAGAAGGGCTTCAACGCGTTGATGTTTCCAATTTTACGTCGGTGACACACATACATAACCATCACGCACACAGATGCATCCATACATGGACATCTATCTTCGCCCCGCCAGGAACTCATGCAGGCATGTAAGGCAAATAGCCAGTAAATCTTTCTTATACCGCTCACTTTTTCCGTCAGTTGTAGCTCTATGGCCGACTACAGCCTCTCTGTGGTTTCTTGTGAATGACATTTTCAAACATAATAGCTTCTCAAAGATCGTTCTTTGGAAGCAAAAGAAGATTGAGGAGAAGGTGTCTAGGAATGAGGAGCATGAGGGTCCAGGCTGTACTACTGGGCGGGCTATTTTTGATCGTTCCACAAGGCCATTTGCGCTCATTGGCGGCTCATGAACATGTTACCATCGGGCACAATTTTCTTCGTTCTCAAGGGTGGTGCAACCTACTTGTCACGATATTGCTATTTCTTTTTTTTGCCGAGCCAACTGATCACTTTCCTGGAAGATACGTCTTGAGCATCCTAGGTACGGATTTCTATCAGAAAAAGGCCTAGTGTCAACCCTCTCGTCTATTGACGACGGTTGTGCAAGACATATCATTGCCTTGCCAGTCTTCCCGCGGGTTCCTTCGCTTACATACGCATTTTTTCTTCTCATCTTATTTCGTCAGTTAATATCTGTAGGACAGCGTGAGCTATGAATAGCATGGCTATGTCTTTTTCATCTATGTAAAAGCGAAGCACACGAAACCTTTTTTTTTTCTGTTGTGTATTCTACCGAGCCCATGGATTCACTCTGATGATCACTGATCTTCCGTTCAATTCATCAGCCTTATGAAGCATAGATTGTCCCACTTACGTGGTTTCTATTTTTTCTGTCATATTTTACTATTGCGCCCCACGTGTAACCTCCATCAGACGACTATGATCCACATTTGCAAATAAACTTCGATCCTTTTGTTCTACTTATACGTCATTACAATACATATTTTAGTAAACAGCACTTTACTACTTTTATCTTTACATCGGTGAGAAAGAGCAAAGGATGACTTATTCTTGATCACCCCTTCGGTTTATGGGTCATTATTCTGCAAACACGATTGGGAAATTTATGCTATCAGATACAATCTTATATGTCTAGAGGACTGGCCCTTACCCACCAAACTAATCTCTATACAAGTTTGTCTAAACCCATATTTAGGCAGCTGTATCAACGCTTTAATATCAGCATCCTAGACTACAGTGCTTCTTTGATACGTATAGGTACCTTAGAAAGTTGAGCCATATGATACACATGCTTAGGGGAGCAATCCTTCCTTTTCTGCAGATGTACATGCGTTTACAAGAAAAAGGAAAGAGAGATGAAATGTTATGTTTTACAGTTTATACAAGAAATAACGTTATCAATGCAAGTAGTAGGATAGTTACGACAGGCACGCGCTTGCTAATTAGTCGCCTTGTCATGCTGCCGTTGCAGCTGGAGAAAAGTAGTCGCAAACTCTTTGCAGGACACCCCAATGTTGTATTTGAGGCCATGCAGAAAATGTCGCTCAACCAGGTTCATGCGTGAGAGATCAATGTCCGGGAATATCTGCACGAAATCTGCGTTGAAAACCGCACAGTCGTCCCAAATCTTGACGGACAGCATAAGACCCATCAGTGTTACCAACCGCCAATTCGCATCACAAAGTGGCTGTCCAGAGGTTTCGAGCATGCGTTCGATATAAATCATGGCGATCACGCCGTGTTCTGCGACGAGCTGCATGCATAGTTAATATTTACATTACCCAAAGCTTGCCCTGGATATTTACCGTGCCACAGTCAAAAACATAAGCAATCATGTCGTAGATGTCAAACCAAGCTGTTGTCGCCTCTGCACCGAAAAGTTGCTTTTGGTCATTGCTGTTGCTGGACGCGACGAGGTCGGGGTGGGCGGTAAAAATATCATCGTAGAGGAAGCGCTCCTGCGCATGTGATTCACGCAATTTGCTGCATAGACTGAATGAAATCCTATATTATAATGGAAAGATTCAACATACACCTTCCTTCCATGTTCATTCAGTTTTTGTCTGATAGTACCATCTCACCAGAGCTTCCATGCGTTCTTGAGATTGCCATTCATCGTGAAAGGTCATCTGCCACTCGATTTGGAACGCTTTGTCAGCCTGTGCCAGCTGAAGATACTCGTCTTCGGCATTCAACTGGGGGGAACCGGGTCTGTGCTGTGCTGATCGCCTTTGGGCACGTCTTGGCTCACCCAAGGGCGGGCTCCAGGGCGTTTTGAGTGTAACATCGGCAGCCATGTACTTTTCGGGAAGAGGCGCGGCGAAGGTGGGTGTGATGATATCGCCATCCTCCTCCTCCTCCTCTTCATCCCCTTCGTCGTTGTTGTCGTCATAAGCATCACTCCCACTGTCGCCAGTACCCATAAATTCCTCAGCAGCCGATCGGCTTGCCTTGCTATTGTCGTCAGGGTAATGTGAGAACGCTTGCTGTCTTAGGGGTGGAAGGTGCACATCTGCCATCTCGCCCTCGTTGGAAAGCTGTGCCATCAGAGTGAGTGCCGAACGGTGCTCAGGGCCCCAGGCGTCCTTGGATGTTGCTTCATTTTCAACCGTCCTGCGCTCTTTTTCGCTCAATGTATTAGATCCAGAGTGAACCGAAGGGGGAGGCGCCATAAGTGAACGTCGTGTACTCCAGATATCACTGTAATCGTAGAATGTGTCATTCGTATCCCTCCTTTTTTGCTGTTTTGATGTTCTCTTGCGCTGCTGGGATTTGGCTGGTACGTCGCTTTTTTGAGCACTTGCATCCGGGATGGGTATGGGTGCGATACGGACCGCTGTCTCGTCTTTGCGCAAGGTCGAGAGCATGGAAATTGGCCGGCGTGACATGCGCTGGGTAGACATAATACTAGAGCGGGCTGTACGTGGCGTGCTGCAGACATCGTATATAGCCGGTGACCCGACCTGAGGATGGTGTTGGCGTGGAGCGCGAAGCAGCACGCTAGAACGCGCAGTACTACTACTCATGGCAGGTGACAGGTTTGGCACGGGACGACGAGGAATACGAAACGTTGTCTTATTGCTATTATTGTGATGAGCACTCATTATTGTTGATCGACGCTGGCTGGGCGCGCTGCTCAGAGGGGACAAGGCGGACGGCGTACAGGACGGCGACGTAGTGGCTGAAGTAGCGAGATGACTACGCAGGTTGGCCTCGAGCCACTGTTGTTGAAACGTATCCATGGAGCCGGATGGCAATGGCATGTCTTGGCCCTGTACGCCTTTCACTTGCTCTAGTGGTTGTTGCGGTTGCTGTTGCGGCTGCTGTTGTTCTTGCTGATGTGGTTGTTCATGCGGGTCGCCAGCGGAATGCGAATAAGTAGATGATTTCGTGTCGGCGAGAAGAATGTGGCCAGAGAATGAGGACGGTTCGTTTTCGACAGTGAGCGTCCTTTTGGAAGACTGCCGTCCCAGAGCTGTTCGCACGTGCTGACCTAGTCGTGTCCACACGGAAGCGATACTTGTCATGGTCGTTGACTTTTTCACCTGCATCTTCGTCGTGCTAGCCACATCGGCAGGGTGTGAGACGCTTCTCGTAGTCATTGCTTTTTGGACACTCGAAGCAGGCGACTCAGTGGCAGACAAATGTGTGCTCGTCAGCGTAGAGGGCGACAGGTGGCCACCATAATTTTCCGTCTTCTGTTTTACGGGCTCAACATGGACGCGCTGGCGTGTCAAGGAGCGACGGAGCCATGTCGTCACCTTGTTGTTCGCACGGTCTGCTCCTGCCGTCTCCTGTCCATAAGGATTTTTGGAGAAGGCGCGAGCGATCCGCTCGTCAGAGTGTTGCTTCGATGCAAGCAGCCATACCCGGAAGGCCTCGGAGATCAAGCGCAGCGCATCCTCGGATAAGAGGGGCGCCAGCGCTCCCTCCACCTCCTGAAGACTGTTGCTCAGCTCCCTCTGGATATATATGGGCAGGACAGGCAGAGCTGGTAAAGGTAACCGTGTCGACGCTGCATCCTCCGGACCATGCTGCGGTTGTGGGTGATACCGATGCTGCTGCTGTTGGTGGTGTGGGTGGGTTGCCTCCAGTGATTGAAGATACCGATCACCGTGAAGCATAGTGGAGTAAGAATAAAAAAAGGAGCTCACATAAATGCGGGGGGCCAAATGGTATGCTTTATCAGGCTCAGGAACGTTTGGAATTTGGAAAAATGCACTCTATGTACTATCAGGCATGACCTACAAATACACATATCTGGGCTTTTTCTGTTCGTTTTTGGTTGCTTGTGTCTGCCGCAGCCGCTTAATCGATTCCGCCTTGAATCGTGGATCAAGATGGTTACGGTGGTTAGGATGATCAAGATGCTTATATAAATTCGAAGATGGTGAGGTCTTACCTTGGCGGATTGCTCTTCCTTGGTGAGCAGCTGCCGCGTATCGAGTCCCATGCGTTCCATGGCTTCACGAGACAAACCTTTGGCTGCAGCAGTAAAAAGGTGAGCATTACTGCAGGCGAGTGCTTTTTGATAGGAACAAGTACCTTGCGTGTCCTGTTCGTTCTTGATACCATGGAGCTTCCTGAGCAATAGAGCACCGGTATCCGTCCGCCCTTGGAGGAATTTGCTATCCGTACGTTAGTGAATTCACTCCAGTCGTTTTTAAATAGACGAAGCACAAACCTGACTTGCTCTCTGTTTTGCTCTTCCTTCTTGGGATCTTTTACAGGCTTCTTTTGCAGCATCTTGCCATCTGTTGTGACGGGTCCATGGGGTTGAACGGTATAGGTATATTCTTTGCTGTCTTGCTCATTTGTGCCTGTGGAAGCGTCCTGGTATTGTATGCTACCGTCCTTATTCTGTAACCGTGTCGCCCACCGGATATCAAGTTTGCTGTCGCTGTAGAGGAAAGTCGGGAAAAGGGAAAGAAGGGAGACAGGATACTTTGCGATTCAGTATATAGAATCATAAAGCGCTGTGGCTCCTTACCTTGAGGCCAGCTCCATGCGCCCATTACGTGATGAGCTGAAAAGCCGCATCATATGCAGATTACAATATTCGCCTGCCCTTCGGTCGATCATGGTCGGGCACTGTTTGCTTTTCTTAATATAGCCCACGCATTGTACCATGTCGAAACTTGTGCCTATTTCCCATAATTGCTGACGTTTTTTGATTTGCAGGGCAGGCGGTGCCCCGAGCTCTTTCGACCAGACTATCGTGCTATAGTGTACGCCTAATACGGCACCTACCACCAAACGGTCTTGAGGGATAGACCTCAAGGCTTGCTTTGTGAAAAATACGTGAAAGCGATTCCCGCGCATGTCGCAGAGTCGAAAGGTCGCCACGTCGCGGTCGGTTATCACGCGGTCGACGACACCAGCTGTGGCCCAGTCATCGGATGGTTTGGCACTGATCCGCACCGACCGCCATTGGGCAAGATGTTGTGAAAGTTGCTGAATAGGCACGAACTTTGTACTCCTGGCTAGTTTTACGAGACTTTCCTCTGGTAGCCATCGGTCCCTGCGAGGTGATGCGACTGCGTCAAGCAGATGAACCAAGGCAAAAATAGTAGAAGAGTATGTACCTTAACCGGAAGCCAGACACACGATCGACGTCGATCGACGCTTCTTGCTTTTCCTCTGCAGACATATTAACCTCCTTCTCAGCCGGTTCAGGTGTTGGAGATCTATTGTCCAACGGTACGACGGCTGAATCTCGCTTGTCAGTCATAAAGGGATGTGTGTGCGTCTGTGTGTGTGGAGCAGAATGCGGGAAAGAAAATAAAAAATAAGTAGACGCCGTCGCGTCGCGTTCCAATTTTCGTCGCGTAGCCAATTGCAGAAGCTCCCATCTATGTACGTTTATTGTCTACGCGCACGCTTCCAAATATTACTTGGATTGCGTATAAGATGTAGCACTGAGCAGATATTGGACTGTGTCAATGGAGAACACTACATTAGGGTTCACGCGAACGCGTGTGTCCAATAGAGAGATACTGGTTCTATTTGGGTATATGTATCGTATGCATGGGATCATGAACGGTCTAGGTAGCGATGATATTGAAAAAGTGGAAAATCTCGTCTTCATCCATCATGGCAACGTGTGTCTCGCAGGTTTTACATGTCACAATATAGTAGGCCTCTTGATCGTCCTTTGCGTAGCGATATCGTTCCGTCTTTTTGACCTGGCAATTGGTGACAAACATGGCTCTGTACTGGTTCTGGTATTTCTCATGTCTAGTCTCGTGAGTGGTGACTTTCCTCCTGCATTTTATATAATTTACCTTTGGCAGTTATAGCACAGTGGTGAGAAACAGAGTGGACAGGTGAGAATGGCGTCTGTACGCGCATCTTTTGATTTATCAGGTGCGGACTCTATATCCATGCAGAAGAGTGAACGACAAGTACAGGAGAGAATATGACAACATACGCTGGACTTTTTGGATCACCCAAGCTTCGTCCTGATCGTCTGCTACTGGGTCATATAAAAGCTCCTCATTGGTCTGCATTCTCCGTTTGGTACCTAATGCGAAGTCAGAAAAGAACATTTACAAGCAAAGGTGAGAAAAAAAAAAAGCTTACTTTTCGCCTTTGTGTCTTTGGGTTGCTTAGATCTCGATCCGATTAAACCGATTCCGGGCGATCGGTCATCGTCCGTGCCTTCGTCCGAGAATTCCTCGTCTGTGTCAAAGTAAATGTCGTCGTAGAATTTAGAATCGTTCTGCATTGTGGAGGTTGAAGACAGATAAAGAAATCCAAAGAACTGCGAGATATATTGGGGCACCACTATTTCTTGACACCGACGCCCGCCGAAACTTCCTTATTTCATAAAACATATATATATTACATGACCACAGCAGAATTACCAACAGCACCCGGCTTTGTTGGTGCATTGACTCGTCTAATGGCACCAGAACTGCCGCTCGTGCTCTCGCTCATCTTTGGCGGCTGCTGTAGCAATGTCTTTGCTCTGGAGGTCCTTGTCAAGTAAGCTTATATTATCTTCTCTTCTGTTTCGGTTTCAGTATTGATCCGCCTCTCTTCTTCAGGGACGTCCCGAAGAGTGGTATTTGAACACACAATTGATAGTCATACCATCACTCATACTATCCTATCATTAGGCCAGTTGGTGACATTCGGGCAGTTCATATTCGTGGCCTTAGAGGGTCTTCGACACCATATCGAGTTTGTGCCTTATCCCCGTCTGAAACCGACGGTGGTGCCCCTCTCACGATGGATCTTGCTTGTTACCATTTTTTTCGTTGTCTCTGTCCTCAATAATCTTGCGCTCGCCTATCGGATATCGATGCCCCTCCATATCATCTTCCGCAGTGGTGGCCTCTTTGCCAACATGGTTCTCGGTGCTATCATACTGAAGAAGCGGTAACGCATTCAAGCAATTATCACACACACACACACGACGCACAGCGATTTTTCCTCATCATGCATACAGGTACCCAATGGGACAAATCATAGGTGTTGGCCTGGTCACGCTGGGTGTCGTGTGGGCCACTCTCGACAATGCTGCTCCTTCCTCTACAGAGGTGCGTGCATGAAACACCATTGGTACACTCCCTCAAAACTCACCATCGGTTTTCATTCTCCCTTTTCTTCTTCTTTCTCCACAGAGCTCGGATGAAGGTGAATTCCTTATTGGGATTACTCTTCTTATCATTGCCATGATCTTATCAGCCTGTATGGGCCTTCTCCAAGAAGTGACCTACAAAAAGTATGGCAAGCAATGGCGTGAAGGTCTTTTTTACACAGTACGTAAACCTCCAAATGATTATATTGGCTTTAATTTCACATCATACATCGTTATCATGCAGCACTTCTTTGCTCTTCCATTCTTTCTGTTATTCTGGAGCGACATGGCAGAGCAGGTCGCCATCTACAATGCGTCGCCTGCAGCTCCGCTGGCTATCGTCTTTGAGCAAGTACCTGTTCTCGGCACGGCTATCAACAGCCTTTTGCCTCGCTTTATCCAGTCTACCCTCAATACCATCTACGTTCCCAAGCTATGGGCGTTCCTCGCCCTGAATATCATGACTCAGTAAGGCTTTTCATTTCATTTCATTTCATTTTTTTCTCTTTTTTCTTTTTTTTCTTTTTTTCTTTTTTTCTTTTTTCTTGTGTGTGAGGGGTTGGGGGTTGGAAGGGCGCAACTGGCAGAAGCTTACCTTTTTACTCCGTAGATTTGTTTGCATTTCTGGTGTCAATCGAATGACAGCCATCGCATCTTCCTTGACGCTGAACCTCGTTCTCAATCTGCGCAAGTTTACCTCGCTCCTGATATCCATATTATATTTTGAGAACGATTTTGGCTTTGGGGCCAAAGCCGGAACAGGTCTGGTTATTATTGGTACGGCTGTCTACACACGCGGCGGAATGCGCTCGACAGGGGTGACCAACGCCAGCCAAAAGGCAAAGACCAACCCAAACTAAATGGTACACTTGTAATCACCAGAGATCATGTATAATACAATACGCATATCACAACATAGATATCTGCATAATCATAAGACATGGTTTCCACACGATAATAGAGCCTTCTACGTTGCATATCATGAGTCACCTAGTCGTACATTACTAAAGGTTTCGTTATCGGATTTGTACGCCCAAGCGACGCAGTAATGAGCAGCCAAGAGGCGCCACTCTTCAAGCTCGTCCAAAATTTCAAGCTTAGCCATTCTTGCTATATCACCCGCTACCAGATACGTATCATGAATAGCATTGGTATCCACTGCTTTGGCAAATCGCCAGCCAAGGTCAAGAAATCGCCTCTCTTGGTGTTGTAAGTCGGGATATGAATGGATCCCTTTGAGTTGAATATCACGACTCTACATTGGAAAACATGGTGTTTAGATCAAGGTACATGGCACTTTCACATATCCTAACCTCGAGGTTTCGTAACATCATCTTTCCAAAGGGATCGTTGGGTCTTATCTGCTCGTACAAGACAAAGGCACAGTCAGCAAGTGTGTCAGTCATCCACGACATAATTGCATCCGAGTGCGTTGGCTCGAGATAGATTAAAACACATTCTGAGAGCAAGAGGGTTGGGGCACTACAGAAAGTAGATATAATCAGTATATTGTTATACCTGTAATAGCTGGGTATACCTCGTATCAAATCCATTGGCAAGAAGTTGAGGTACAACAGAGACTTTCCAGTTGCGTAGATCATTGCCAAGAAGGCAATACTGATCACTTTGGAGCTCAGTACCGCCCTTTTCTATTCGTGCACGATGAGAGAACGTTCGGCTTTACATCTACTACAGCCACCTGCCTATACGGACGTTGAAGAGGTGTTCTTGCAGCTCTTTTCTCCGTTGGATGGTCATAGCTTTCTTCATGACGATTTCGGGGAAGTCAACCTCATAATACTTTGCTAGGGACTCGATGCCTTTCAAGTGACCGCTCTACCCTAATCATCAAAATCCATAGACTAAAGTGGCTAGGATTTACTTACACGAAGCATAAAGTAACGTGTGTCAAAACCTGCGCCGAGGCCGAGGATCTGCTTCTTTTTGTCTGTCGGTGTCTGAAGGAAGCGCTGGACGAGACTGTCGAGCGCATAGGTTCGAATATAAGACCCTGACAGCGCGCCACTGATCAGCTTTTACCGTAAGCAGACTTGTGTAAATGGCGGTAACTACCTCGATTGATGATGGGGGATCGACGCACTGGTCTTTTGACGAAATAACGTACAAAAGGGTCATCAAAGTACCCAAGCGTCACCGCCGACCTATGGAGCAGCTTAATATTGACCAAGGAGTACCAATTCAAAGACTTACAAACGACTCACGGTAGCATCGTCATTCGTACCTCGAATGGCTTCATCTTCAGGATTGTCAAACTCCATTCTTTACAAGGAAAGAGTTGCAATCTCGCGTTTTGAGAGCCGCTGTCTCCAACTCCCCGACTCTGATTATACTGTATTCTTCCGCGGTGATAATGCAAGCATACTATACATTTGTCGTTGCTGCCCCCTCTATCTAGTAATGCATATATCTTGAGACTACCGAACAAGCCTAATAAAAGGCGCGGTCTATACGACACCAGGCACAGCTATTGACACTTATACTGCTATGGGGACCGAGCAGCGTGAAATTTAGCTTAAACACGAGAGCTCTTGTCCTCCTAACCATGTCCTATATAACTTGGGTTAACATGGCGAACGCTGAAGTAAGCGAGCTGATATTCGTCGTCACACATGACGCAGATACACCACACTGTATTTGCTTGACTATTTCAAACAGGCACGGTCAGTTATCAAGGACAAGGATATCTGTGGAAATTTACTTCTACTTTCGGCTTATTCGTGTCCTATAGATCTTTCACCAAAGATTACAAAGCACCCGCAAGAATGCTACTGTGGCGCTTACTTTGCGAACAGTTGATGGAAATCAATATATGCATTCAAGCGTATCTGCTTCGGAGATGTTAACTGCTTTATATGTTCGCTTGTGGTTAACTCAGCCTCATGCCGACATATATGTATATATGATAGCAACAAAGCAGCTATTCAGTGGCGTGACGTGACGTACTCTTTGGATATCTGATACAATCCAGGGAGTATCTATAGTTGGTCAGTGCATTGACAGCTGCACGGGAAGAGACAGGGGCCGACTCCGCACCTCCGCGTGCATGATGGACATACCAGCTTCTACAAGTTTGACAGAACATGAATGTCTTTAGTCTTTGTTATGTATACAATGTCTCAGTAAGGATGAAAGGGTCTAATTTGTCTGACAGCATTGTGTCTTGGTCAGTCCGCGTGGCTTCTTCAGATTGTGGAATACGACCACTAAGTCTGTCATAATTACTTATGATACGGACAGGATAACGGACAAGGTCGGTACGATCTGCTTCAATATCCGTACGCAGTATCGGTAATTCCAGCCACATCATTGCAAGAGGACCCACAAGGGCAGGCTTTCTGCCGTTGGACTGAGAACGTGCCGAACACAATGCCTACCTAACATGGGACAGCCTCTCCCATCCCGATATCACAAGACACATTCGTCCGTCTCTAGCTTTTTCCGTTTGCAAGCACTCGACTGCATCCTGAGCTCTTCTCTTTTGTGTGTAGGCAAGGCTCTATTTTCGCGCAACTATGAGTTATCAAAAATCTTTCTCTGTGTCTCTTTATCATAGCGCACTATATCTCCATTGGGGTTCACTCCTAAATTTTTTATTGTATCACCCCACGCTTTTTTTTTTTTTTTGTTATTTCCTGGGATTCTCTGCTAATGGAACCTTATCTCCAGAATCAATTGGGGAACAAAGAAGAGAAGATCCTTAGCGGCGCTTTTATACTGCAACAGCGTGAACAACTTTGCAGGGCGTCTTTCATTTTTGTTAAGGAAAAGGAGAATGAGGGAAAGAGAACATCAGGTGACACACCCTGTGGTGGGGAGGAGGGGATCGCCCGTCTGTTTGGCTGTATGTTGTCTTTGAAAGGACGAGTTTTCCCACACAGCGGTTCTCGGGTTAACAAATGTGTGATTCTGATATAGGATGGAGTATATGTATATATGTACTGTTACAAGAGCTCGATATGATATGATACACTAGCAAAAAGAAAACGCCATGATATATAGGTAGGATCAAGAGACAGGTCTCTCGGCCCGCTGATATATTTCGCTGAGAAGGTCCCAGTCCTTGTTATACGTAGAGTGCGCCGTTTCACTATCGTTGTCCTGCTCGTCTGACATTATGCTTGCTGCGATCTGGCTTGTCTCGGGCTGGCTTTCCTCGGCGAGCTCTGTCTTTTCAGAGCAGGCTGCCTCCTGTACGGGGTTCTTCTCATCGTCTGGGGTAGACTGGCTGAGATCCAGCTTGACTTTGATGTCCAAGTCACGCAAAAATCGGTCCATGCGGCGGTGCAGACCAAAGAGGAGCATGAAGGCCACGCGGACGAGGGGTCGGCGAATGACACCCTGTTGCGTGATCTTGAGTGCTGTTTGGCGCTCGGCGGTGGGTATCAGCTCATACGTCCATGAACCGGAGATCTCGCGGTCGTCCATGATGCGCAGCAGCTTGAACGGCTTGTTTTGCTCGACCAGGCGTCGACGTCGCTGGTGGTGGTGGTGCTCGATAAAGTCGACGTGGTCCTCGTGGTGCTCGATATGGGTCACTGCAACAATCTTGGCTTGCCAAGACGGATAGTCTTGCACAGAGGTCAAGATGCGCCATAGATGGGAGGGGTCAGTCGGGTACGTGGCTGTGCGGGTCGCAATGTGGCTCGCGGGCAGAAGCAGACCAATGCAATAGACAAAAAGGGGGAATATCAGGACAAGGGCAATGATGACTATCCACATGGGCGCAGTAACAGAAGCGAATAGATGGATGAAGCGAGTGAGAGACGGAGAAAGAGAAAAGAGGAAGGAAAACGGAAAGAGAGAGAGAGTGCGTGTGTGTGCGCTGATGAATAAGAATAGGGACCAAGCGGGCATTTGCTACAAATCCCCTTCTCTTTTTTTTTTTATTGTCATGCGCCACGTGGATCCAATGCGGTCGAGTCGGCATTACGGGTAATGGAAGACTGGTTCAGGCGCTTGCAGCCTATTTTGTGAGTTTCACCTTTTCTTCTTTCCCAACTTTTCTGTCATGCGATTCACATTGCTTACTGCTTTTGTTGCGGCATGCCTCGCTGCTACTGCTGTGTCTGCTGATGGTATATAAGTTTTTTCATACCAGCCGCTCTCATGGCATTGTTCGCTGAATTTATGAATCTCGTTTCTTTAGGCGACAAGACAACCTACATTATCGCTTTCACCAAACCAGTCGACGACAATACGTATAAACAGGCCCGCACCGACATTGAGGCTTCTGGAGGCCAAGTCGACCATGAAATTCGCAGCGGCCTCGCAGGCATGATTGTCAAGTTGCCAAGCGATCAGTTCAACACTTTTAGCTCAAAGCCCTACGTTGATTTCATGGAAAAAGACCAAGAAGGTATAGAACCCTTTTTTTTAACAGATGAAATGACTCGTACTCAAGCCATCCTATTGTATTGACAGTTCATGTCGCTTCCAACTGAAGAAGTGAAGACAACGGGAGCGCTAAACAGCAATCTGGATTTCGCCAAAGGTGCGGTTCTGCTTGACTTTAAGCTTGTCTTTGGTAGCCAGTAAAAGTATATCATAAAACGCTCTGGCCGCATCTTGTCGAGTGCTTGTCTTGGGGGCGATATCATTGAAAACAAGTTGGGTTTTTCCAGTGGAGGTGATCGTAATTAGAGTGTTCTGGGCATGCTTCTCAATTTGCTGCTGCGTGTCGGTCAGTGTCAGCTGCTGCTCCTCGGCGGGTTCCACAGCATTCTCTGCTGCTGCTGCCTCAGGTGCTGGTGACGTCGTTGCTCGCGCATCTGGGTCTCCTCCCGTCTAGTCACCTCTCAATTCAGTATGCTGATTGTTTATCCATACCATCACCTACATTAAAGTCATCAAAGCCATAATCGACGTCGTTGTCAAACATAGGCATCTCAAGCCCAGGGCCCTCGTCAAATCGCGCGCCGTTATCTTGGGGTTCTCCCGCAGGAGGGGCGTCGTCTCCAAAGTCGAGTGGGTCATTGATGTCGTGGTCCTCGTGCATAGCATCCATAGCAGAGCTGCGTCGTTTTTGGCCGAACTGAGAAAAGTAAGTATGCAGCTTCGAGCCGGAGGGTACCGCAGACGGCTTGAGGAAGTCGGCGGCCGCTGCTTCGGATGTAGGCTGCGGCTTCTTGGAGTAGGCTACGCGAGAAAGCATATCCTTGTTGATGATGTCGGACGCATCGTTCATGATACGCCTCAACTCGGCCTGGGGAATCTTGGTCTGTTTGTCGGCAATGAGACGGCGCTCGCGCTTAGTGCGCCGCTTCTTGGGAGAGGGTTCGGCAGAAGGGTCCTCGGTGGCCGCGATGTTTTGGGTGTCGAACATGACTTGGTCGACACTCGTTTCTCGGTCAGGCACAATGCCCTCCTCGAGGAGCGTGTTCTGTGTGCTGTTAAAGTCGAGATGGAAGTTGTCGTCGTGATCAAAATCAAAGTTCCCCTCGTAGGCGTCGGCTGCGTCCACACCGTGCTGCGCGGCCAGCTTATCAATGTCCTTGTCGTACTCAAAGTCGAGTTCGCCCATGTCGTCGTCGACGCGCATCTTGTTGAGCTGCTCAGCCATCATGTGCTCGTCCGCCGATCGCTGGTCCAGGAGCTCTGGGTCCTGGTCACGACGGCCGCCTTCGATGCCGACGTCCAGGTCGTTGATGCTGCGGTCCACGCTGTCGTTGCGGCCACGGTCGAAATACCCTTCAAATACAGGATCCTGCGTGTTCGAGAGATCCTGTGACGAGGCCATCTGCGACAGGCTCTCCATCATGGGGTCCGTATCCATGTCGCTACATGCAGATAGAATTCAGTGAGACCTAACCCCTCCCATCGAGGGCTGCGTTATCTTACAAATCCATTGGGCCATCGGGCACCATGATATCCAGTTCAGTGACTTTGTCTGCCATGGTGATGCTCTTTGTGCTGGCAGATGTATGTGGGATATCTGGCATGTTGACATCCCCCTTTTTGAAAGAGCGTTTGATCCTTACGACCGCATCATTGCAATCGTCAAGAAGATAATGTGTTTTCCGCGAGTAGATGCGCGTTACACCGAGGAGTAAAGAGCCTGTGATGCGCAGCGGAAGAATCTCGTTGTCATTACTAGTGATGGTATCTATCCAACGCAGTAGTACAATAGTAACGGTGAGGCAGGTGAGCAAATGCTTATGCGGCGTCTATTGTTGTTGCTATACCGATAATCGTGTTCAGGTCCACGTTCATGAGCTGTGTCCTGGTGAGCCTGCGATCCGAATGCGACGCCAGCCACACACGCTCCAAGGAGCCGTTCCGTTGCATTAGCTGGTCAGTGAGCATCGTCGCGTATGTATGCGTGTGTAGACTGTATGTGTGTTTGTGAACAGTTGCTGTTAAAGAGTCGACTTTGTACCTGCGCAGCTTGCAATATTTTTTTCTTTGCAGTGAAGCGCGTTTTTTTTACAGCGCGCGCGCCCAGTCAAACATGAGCACGACGCGTCCCGACACCCAAGAAATTTATGATCTTTTGAAATTGAGTGCTTTCGATAACGGATACCAACTCCCTCCTTTATCATGTCTAGTACACTGTATTGGTTCGAGAATGTTGCTAGACAAGGGTAGACCACCCAGTCAAATACTCGTTTCCTTGGTACCTACCTATCAATCCCCTGGCCGTAATGCCTCTGAAGAGCGAAGCTAGCCTTCGCTCGTCTGATACGCTTAATGTAACTGACTGGAATGGAACCATAGTAAAAAATCATGAACTAGTAGCGATATGCAAATAATGCCCTATGTATACACAAGCTGCTCGATAATCTAATAAATTTTTAAATGATCTACAAACTAGGCCACACAGCCACGTCTTCTGCTATCATCTGACATAATACTCTGCCTACTGTAAGCATGTTGTACGTACCGGTCCACATACGACCTGATGTCGTATACGCTCCACGTTCTCTTACGCCAAAATCTCCCAAGCCTGGAGATGCTACTTGTGCTTTATTAGAGCCACCATACACGTATGGTGGGTTACGTATGTGTAATCACGCATGTACAAAAATCGTATACAGCTCCGTTCAGAGGACCAGAAAGAGTAAATTAAAGTTGGGGGGATTGTCTCGAATCAAAGAGCTCCTTGGTATACATGTGCAAACAGATTGATAGCCGCCCAGCCGATACAGTGTCGCGACGTACATTTCTTGTTGCATTCTTGTATATTTACGCTATAATATGGATGATGCATCGGCGTTGGTGTGTACCGCCGAAAGCAATGCCAAAGGAAAATAGAAAAAATAGAAGCGAATCAAAATTCCATCTCAGACAGACGCCTATTTGTCGTAGTATAACACGCCTATGGCTGCCAGACAGGTGGATCCTCTAACGCTAGCGCTGTCTCAACTGCAGTGTGACATAACTTTCGGCGAATCATGATGGGCGCTTGGTGTACTACAAAACCCGTTTCGTTCTCGGTTGGTGCCCCATTTCTCAAATCGTTCTCTCTTTCTCTCTTTCTTCAAATCAGATCATGGATATCGGCAACCTTGACAGCATCTTCACTCCTAAGAACAAGACCCGTTCCGCTCAGCCAACCAACGATGCTGGCCTTCAGCTCGGTGACTATGATGAGCCCGCCCCTGCGCAGGCGCAGCCTCAACAGCAGCAGCAGCAAGAGCAGTCTCACGACCAGAGCGTTCCCAGCAAGGTCTCTGAGACCGTCAAGGAGGGTGCTGGCAAGGTCGCAGAGGCAACCGTCGGAAAAAAGGACTAGATCTAAAGCATCCCTCTCGCTTTCCTGCTCACACGTACACACAACACACACACACATACACAAAGTCACTTGTACATACATGCACCTGGTACTGGGAATAAATTAAACAATACCCGCTTCTGTTTGCTTTTTCGTGAAGCAGCGAAAACAAAAAAGACTGCTTTTCTTACTCTTTGGATTTCTTTGCCTTGCTGGTCGAAGCCGTTTTCTTGGCACCCGCGGGCGGGCCTGTCTTCTTTGTGTTGCCAGAGGAAAGAGCGGTACGCGCGACGAGACCCAGGAGGGCAACAAGGATACCAACAGCGCCGACGAACACGGGTGACTGGTAACTGGATGCGTAAAAAGAAGCGTAAGAAAAAAGAGAGTTCAGAGAAGGTCGGATCTCGGGTGGGACTCACTCCAGATTCTTGAGAGCCTCCAAGAGGGGGTGGGGAGGACCGCCATTCTTGTGTTCAGATGCAGCGGCGGGATAATAGTGTTTGCCCTCCTTGATATCGACGAGTTCGACGTCAAAGACGAGCGTGGCTCCGCCCGGAATGGCACTGCCCGCTCCGCGATCACCGTAACCTAAACAACGATGAGTATTGCTGCGAAAAAGTCTAGGAAAGCTGTAGTACTTGCCCAGTTCAGGAGGAATCACCAGGCGTCGCTTTTCACCTATAGGTCCCCAGCTCTTCGTTTAGTTTTCATCGTGTGACATTCCTTGCAGCTCTGCTTTATACCAATGCACATGCTATGATACGAAGACACAGAGTAAAGGCGATGGACGATGAGTATGGGTAGACGAGAGCTATTTTCGTTGTGCTAGACCTACTTCTTCAAGCCTTGGTCCCAACCCTTGATCACGCGTCCGGTACCCAACGTAAACTCGAGCGGCACGTTGCGGTCCAGACTGCTGTCGAACTTTTCGCCCGACTCAAAGAGGGTGCCTGTATAGTGCATCGACAGCATGTCTCTAAATACGTATGTATACGCCATATTAGCATCTTTTCGTGCGCTCTGTTTAGCATTGACTACTGCCCATCGCGTGATCGCTTGGTACATTCCTCATCTGGAATGCGTTTCTTGACACCTTTTTTTCGGTTTCTTCATGAGTTTCTGGCGTATTTTACGTGTTTCGGGTGCTTCCTACCAATCTGCAGGTTCTTTGGAGGCTCTTTCAGAGCATGCGCTGCAGACACAAGGACAACCAGGACGGCAAAAGCAACGTGAAGGACTCGCATGAAAAAAATAAAAAGGAAGAGTGAGAGAGTGGAATGTGGCCTCTTTCGATTGGCGCATCGACCAATTTTTTATTGACCCGTTGAAAGCAAGCCTATCATTATCATGTCGTCATAGACCCGTGCACGGTACACGGCAAATCCAACAAATCTTCCATATGTGTTATCGTTTGCCTGCTATGCTCATGAAAGAGGGCGCTGTGCCTGCTAGATTGCACCCGTCAATCACATACGCGGCCGTACTCTCTTCTACCTCTACCTGCTGGAACAGCTATCTAGTGGGAAGACATGGTAGTGGGGTGATCTAATTCGAGCCAAAAATGCTAAACCGGGTTCTCGCTTGCTTCTTTGTACGAAGGGAAAGCAAATCATTGAGTCTGAAACAGGATGGGAGCGAGATTGATACAATTGGATCACCGTGGTCTATGCTGCCAATGCCCAATCCGCAGCATTTTGCAGTCAAATCTGACCTTTTTTTTATCTGAATCACTTGTTTGCATTTGATTGTGTGTTTCTTTTCGCCATGAACACGTCAACCATGACTTTACGCACTCGTACCCGACCCAAGAAAGAGCCGGCACGACCTTCTGAACAGAAGCGGAAGGCAGCCACGAAGAAGACAGCTGTCAGAAAGACAATCGTCAAGGAAGAGCATGGACCGGCAACGGCGCGTGCTTCCGGTTCGAAGCGTAAACGTACTAGTGCAGATCCAGGTACGGCCACTGCCTCTGCTGCCGGCTCCTCCGCCGAAGCTGCTTCTTCTGGCACGTCTTCTCGCCGGCCGAGGACGAAGAAGACCCAACCGCGAGTGATTGATCTGACTGTCGACGATGAAGAAGACATTAAACCGGTAATGAAGCAGCATTCAGCTATTTCACTTCGACCTGCGTCATTGACTCTCTCCTCCTCCCTTTTCAAACTTTCAGGGCTTGCAAAGTCGCTATCAACGTGCAAAGAGCCAAAAGATGTTCGTCCTCGGTCGTGAAGACCTTGGCGAGACGCAAAAATTTGTGGGTATGTGCGCCTGCTCATTTGATGATGCATCTTTTATACTGACCGTTGTTCCGTTTTGTCTATACCAGTGCTCGGATCAACAGGCAATGTGAGTGCATATTCATGCGTTGTTTATATATCCTCTCTCTTACATATCCTCTTATTGTCGGTCACTTTAGGCTTATACAGTCAGTATAGGCCCTACCATGCGATGCGATTGTCATGACTTTCGATACCGCAGAGCCCATTGCAAGCATGTGTTGATGATTCTTATCAAAGTATACCACGCCTCCGTCCGCAGCCGCGCGTTCAATTCTCTACGATTGAGTCAAACGGTATGTTTCAAATTTATCAGAATTTGTGTTCACGTTCGCATGAATTAACTCATTTGGTGATCTTTCAGACACGAGCGCAGCTGTTCTCCCAGTGCACTGTGAGCCCAGAAGTCACGGTGGACGACGAGGTGTATGCGGCCATCCAGAAGAAGATGCGAGGCGAGACAAGTGAGCCTGAGGAGGTCCAGGGCTCCGTGGATCCAAGACGGAAGCCACTCGACGATTCAGATTGCCCTATTTGCTACGAGGAGTTCGATATAACCAAACCCCAAGAGGCGATCTACTGCACAACGTGTTTCAACAATGTTCATAAGGTTTGTTTGCGTGTTCTTAGGAACCATGTCGTGGTCACTCACAATTGCGGTAGAAATGCTTTGATGTCTGGCAAAACTCTGGACGAAGCGTTGTCACTTGCGTGTGGTGTCGCGCACCATGGCCCGATGTGAAGAAAAACAAAGCCAAAAAGTCAGGGCGAAATAGCGCAGGCTATCTGAACTTCGCCGACGAAGTTGGACTGTCCGCTGGACGCAGTAAGTAGTTACAACGCGTTTCCGCTTTTCATTAATATGTTCTCTTTTCTTTTTTCCAGCTATGCCAGACAGATTTGATGACTGATTGGGGTCACCACTGCTGACTCTACCCATTTGCGATACCATAAATCGCCGACACTGAACATGCTTACGCGATTTCTTTTCAAATACATTTCTCAGATCCTCCTCTCGTTTCGCACCTATGCTGTGAGACACACGTCTACCTTTGCCTTCCTTTTGGGAACTCTGCCATGTATCTTGCCAACGTGCCGTTCAGAGAGACTTGTTTCTTATGTCATTGTGATGCCATGGAGTGTGAACTGACTGTTGAGGAAGGACAGGATGGGAGAAAAGGGACGATAAGCATCATGTATTTATGGGTTCCTTCCTTTGTGTGTGCTACTTGCTAAAGTGGATTTGGAAAGAATGCCACCTTGCTGGCTTGAACCGAGTAGGATTCCTTGGAGTAAGGGGAAGATTTTATTTGCATACAGCATATAGCATATTACATGGTGTTCAATAAACACGTATTTTTTGTTGATATGATACAAAGCAAGGAAGAATACAGGGTTTAGAAGGGCGAGGGAGTCAAGCGAAGGTAGGGACGGATGACCTTGACGCCCTTGGGGAAGATCTTCTGAGCCTCTTCGGTCGAGACGGAGGGGTGGACAATGACATCGTCACCCTTCTTCCAGTTACCAGGGGTCGTGATGCGGTGCTGGTCACCGAGCTGGAGCGAATCGATGACGCGCAGGATCTCGTCAAAGTTGCGACCAGTCGAGGCGGGGTAGGTCAGAATCAGACGGATGGTCTTCTTGGGGTCGATGATGAAGACAGAGCGAACGGTGAACGGGATACCCTTCGCATCCACGTTCGTAGCGTCCTGGTGGTCCAGCATGTCGTACAGCTCAGACACCTTGCGGTCAGCATCAGCAATGATGGGGAAGTCAAGCTTGACATTGTTGATCTCATCTGTCAATGAACCTTGCGTCAGCTTCTTTGTCCCTCTTTATCGGTGGTTTCTTTCTTACCAATGTCCTGGATCCACTTGGTGTGCTCCTCGAGGCCGTTGGCAGAGAGGCCAATGACGTTCACGTTGCGCTTCTCCCACTCATCCTGGAGAGCAGCAACGAGACCCAACTCGGTGGTGCAGACGGGAGCTAATTGGAAATTGGCTGATAAGACCACACAGAACGCATACACACTTCTTGCACTTACTGAAATCAGCGGGATGCGAGAAGAGAACGGTCCACTTGTCACCGATGAACTCGTGGAACTTGATGTCGCCCTTGGTGGTCTGGGCAGAGAAATCAGGAGCAGTCGAGCCGAGTCTGAGGACCATTGCGTTGAGTTTGAGAGAAAAAGAGAAAAAAATGTAATCTTGCAAGACGTGCTTCCTGACACTCGCTTTATAAGCCTGTGACAATCTGCTCTTGATTGGATGGAAACCACTATTGCGCCATCGTGTTGCTCCATCATCTCATGGTCACACGCTGCCTCCTCACTCTCTAAAATGAAAAAAAAAAAAAAACTCTAATTCTTGATCAGATCGGTTGTACGCGCGCGCACGGTCTAAAGAGCCTACATGCCCACTCATAATACCCGGTGTCGCGTCATGGATCATTATCATCACCACCACCATCTGCATCTTGCTTTTTTTTTTATCTCAGTTGCTCAAAGTCTATTCTTTCTTTTTGCATGTCGCCATCTTTGCATAATATGACCAACTTGATGGCTATCAGCATTGTTGTCTGTGTAGGTTATTGCTTTCTCGTTCCCACACCAGCTTTGGAATTGAAAGACCGCAAAAATCTCATGAAGACGATTGCGTGATTATTGCTGCTGTCATGACAACCGACTTGGACAAGCTTCGAGCTTGGAAGGACACGAGCGATCTTCTTTGTCTCGATCTCCGTTCTTTGGATGAGAATCATTCCAAGCGCCTGCGCTGTTCTACCTGTATCCCTTGGCAAGATCTCTCATTGCGATGTGCAGAACTGCCTGCGAAATTCGTCTCTTTTGCTGTCCTGATCCCCTTCGCTGATCACCCTGCCCTTACCTGGCTCTCAGAACATGGCTGGAGTTGTACTTGGGTCTTTGACGCCTCGCAGCCTTCTTTTTGGGAAGCAGCCGAGACGTGCGGGCTCGTATGTCAAGGCCCTGATGCAGGCCCGCCTGCACTACTTTTCCGCCCCTGTCCCTTTCTTGCAGAGCAGCTGCCTCGCATCCATGCGACGCGAAGGGACATGGCACCTACATGTCTCGATATCGGATGTGGCTCTGGACGCGATACAGCCTATCTACTGACGCGTGGGTGGCACGTGGACGCGATCGACTCGTTGCCAAATGCGGTAGAACGGACACTTCACCTTGCTGCGCATATGGGTGTCGACGCAAGGCTGCAGGCATGGCAAGTCAAGATCATGGCAAACGGCGCGTGGCATGAACACAAGAATTCCCGTGAGGACATGCCCAAGGAAGAACGATTTGCCCCAGGCGTTCCTATGGACGCGTACTTTTCTGGAAAACAGTACGACCTGGTGTTGACCATCCGGTTCCTCGTCAAGTCACTCCTTCCCGACCTGCCTCGCCTCGTCAAGCCCGGTGGTTATCTCTTGATATCTCATTTTGTGGAGGATGGCTCGGAGTATCGGCAGCCGCGGAGGGAGCATCGCGTGCAATTGAATGAGCTTTCTCAGTTGTATGGTGCGCAAGAGGACCTGGAGGTGGTGGTAGACGTAATTGAAAAGATCGAGGACGGCCGGCCCGTCAATTCGGTTCTCATCAGAAAAAAAGAGAAAGATATATAGAGTACTAGCAGTAGGATAGCCTGAGAAAAGCGATATTTACGGAGGTTGACTTTTGGAGCAAGTAATATACCCCCTTCGCTTTCGGAATCCCCAAACCTTCGAAAATACCACAGAGTTCGTTGGGCGGAAAAACAAAAAAACCATCTCTTTCGGATATAGAAAACTTAAACCTGTCACATGCAGCGCAACAACGCATTGAAGATGGGCGTTCGTGTTGCTTTATTAATCCTTCCTTCCCTTTTCCTTTTGAAACTACTTTTTCCCAACTACACTATGTCTGCCGCTCGCAAGCTTTGCATGATTCCTGGTAAGGATTTTAGCAAGCTGCTGCTTTTCAAGAAGCACTTATCCTCTCCTCCTTTCAGGCCCCATCGAGTTCCACGAGGATGTCCTCGCCGCGATGGGTACGCCTGCCACCTCGCACGTTGATCCCCTTTTCGTGCCCGTCTTTGGCGAGACCATCGAGATGGTCCGCAAGGTCGTTCTCTCGAAGGATGCCCAGCCCTTCATCACCGCCGGCTCTGGCACTCTTGGCTGGGATATGATGGTCAACGTTATTGAGGAGGGTGATGAGGTCCTGGTCCTCAACACTGGTTACTTTGGTGACCACTTGGCCGACTGGTATGTTTTATATTTTGGAAAAATCGAAAAGCGCAGAACGGCACGACGCTGATCTATTTCATTTAGTCTGTCTACCTACGGTGCCAAGATCACTCACCTCCGTGCCGAGGTGGGTTCGCGTCCCTCGATTGAGGCCCTCAAGAAGGCTCTGTCTGAGAAGAAATACAAGATGGTCACAGTCACCCACGTCGACACCTCGTAAGTTTTCGCGGGGGAATCTATATCTAAGGGGTTGGCAGCTCATAGCGTGTGCATTTAGGACCGGTGTGCTGTCTGACATCAAGAGCATTGCTGAGACTGTCAAGGCTGCGTCTCCTGAGACGTTGGTTGTCGTTGATGGTGTATGCTCCGTGGGTTCGGAGGAAATCCAGTTTGACGCATGGGGTCTCGATGTTGTCATCACTGGCTCGCAAAAGGGTCTGGGTGTCCCCCCTGGCCTTTCCATCATTGTCGTGAGCCAGCACGCCCTGAATGTGTTCAAGAACCGTCAGTCACCTATCCGCTCGTACTACTCCAACTGGAACAAATGGCTGCCTGGTAAGCTTTAATCAGTGACAGACACGCGTCCAATTCGAATGGACTGGTCTTTCGGAACAGGGCGGGAGCTTAACTTGGAATTTTTAGTCATGACTGCCTATGAGAGCCGCAAGCCCGCATACTTTGCCACTCCCGCTGTTCAGTTGATCTATGCCCTCCACACCTCGCTCAAGCAGATCACTGCTCTCCCTATCGAGCAGCGCGTCAACAAGCACCGTGAGGTTGCCTCCAACTTCCGCCAGACTCTCAAATCCCTCGGCCTCAAGACTGTCGCTCAGTCTGATGACGTGGCTGCCAACGGCATGACCGCTGTCTGGCTCCCTGAGGGTGTCGAGCTTCCTCAGCTCGTCCCTGCTCTGGCTGGTAAGGGTGTCCAAATTGCCGGTGGTCTGCATAAGGATTGCGCCACGAAATATTTCAGAATCGGGTAAGTACGAGGCGGAGAGTGTAAAAGCACTGAAATCATAGAACTGTGTTAACATGACATACAAACAGACACATGGGTATCTCCGTCATGGAGGATGACCGCCAGCACATTACCAAGGTCGTCGATGCGCTGAAATCCTCGCTCACTGAGCTGGGCTACAAGGCCTAAGTTCAACGGGTTACCCGTATTATACATGTGGCAGCCCCTTCCCTTATAGCATCATTGTTTACTTGTGCAGAAATCTTGTCATGAAACCAAAGGAGGCGGGCATATTGCACCAAACACCACACGTACAATACACAAAAGAAAAAAAAAGTCCTTAAATATCACAGTTTCTCGGTATGGTTTCTGGGAGAGAATCATGTATCTTCTTTGCAAACTTTTGTTCGCCGGTGTCTTTTCCCTGGTGGTGGCTGCACCCACCTATCTACCATTATACTACCATGATACCCTTCATCTGTCACCCGAGCAAATTGGTCTAGTCATTGCTATCGCACCCTTCGTGCAGTCAGTTGCCTGTCCCTTTTGGACATATATCGTTGACCAACGTCCTCGGTACCATGGCCCGATCATGGCTTTTGCAAGTTTCTGCGGTGGCATCGCTTTATTAGGAATCATGGTCTTGGGATGGTCGCAGTCAGAACCTAATATCCTACCTGCAAGCGACATGCCCAAAGCAGAAGAGCAACAAAGCAGTGCTTCGACCGTTCGAGTGATGTGGATAGCCTCTTTATGTGCACTTGCTTTTGCCTTCTTCACCATGCCGAACACATCGCTTGTCGACAGTGCTGTTATCAAGATGCTCGGCCGAAACAAAGTGCTCTACGGTACGTTAGTAATACGGGCTGAAAACCAGTCATATTATCTCGTTCGTTGTCTGACACTCCAGTGACAGGGGAGCAGCGTCTGTGGGGCTCCCTTGCGACAGGTCTGACAATACTGTTGGTCGGCATGCTGATCTCGGCTACCCAAAATTTGGATATGCTCTTCTACGTGTCGACGGGCTCCACTATAGCCTTCATGGCTTGTTCGGCTGCCACCAATGTTGCGTGGTATGAGCAGATGGATCAGCAAGCGCTTGTGCAGGAACAGCAGCAAGTGCAGCAACAACAGCACCTTGACGAAGAATATCAACAGCTGCATACTTCTTTGCCGAAGAACATAAATCTGCCTACACCTCGGATCGAAGAGCGTATGCCGCTGCTAAGAAGTGATTTGACAACCCCGATGGAAGAACGGGACTATATGACTTTCTTCGGCCACCCAGACGACATGATCAACGCAGCCGCTCCATGCAAGCTCGACCATGCTCTCAGTCATGCCTCGACTCAGCTGCGCCAGGAAGCCAATCATACGGCGTCAGAGGATGCTTTTCGCTCTACAAGCTTTGGTCACAATCTGGGTCTGGCTGTTTCACGTATTAGCTCGATCGACCACTATTCCTACGCCTCCCACTTGTTCCAAGACCACCAACACCCCTCGGCAACCAAAGCAGAGATCCTGGAAAACACTCAACTGCAAGAAAAGCAGCGTTATAGCAAAGTCCGAGTCGTCACATTTCTCGTCGCCACCCTGCTCTACGGCATTGTATGGTCCATGGTTGTAAATTTCTTATTTCTATTTTTAAGCGAGGATCTGCGTATGCCTGCCAGTTGGATGGGATGGACTGGGCCCGTCGGTGGACTTGCTGAACTCGTCTGCTTTTACTATGCAAAACCGGTATGCAGTGTAACATATATTTTCTGCAAAAAACGCAACTTTCTTTGGTGCACTTACATGAAACCTTCTCCTGACAGTTAACAGACCGCTATGGTGGAAGCCTAGTTATTCTTGCAGCTTTTATGATTACGGTCTTGCGCTGCTTTGCTTACACCGCCCTTAACGAATCGGTTTTGAGCCACTGTCTAGCCCTTGCTCTCCAAGCTGGACACGGTATGGGGTATGCTTTATTTTGGGCCACATCCGTCGCAGAAATCGATGCTATCTTTCCCATCGAGAAACGTGCAGTTGGCCAAGGCGTCCTCGGTGGCCTGCACCTCGGTCTCGGCATGGGGTTTGGGGCGCTACTAGGCGGATACATTAGCCAGTTCCTTGACAACCTTTGGCTTTTCCGTGTTGCAGCTGGCATCACGACACTTGCTGCGGCCATTTTCGCGCTTGGCCGTTTGTCACGCTTTGATTAGACGAAGCCATCTTTGCAAACAAAGTTTAAATAAATTATCATCACACTTGTACGTATGCATGTATGTAACATCAACAGATTATTAGAATTTGTTTCGTGTTAAGAGATATACAATTTTATATTTCCATATTCGACGAAGTTTGGGGAAGCTGAGAAAACAACTCGTGATTCTCTATGTGGACGATCCTGATATATATGCACGTAATAAAAAGTGCAAAGTCTTGGGACTACGTCAATACTGTTCCATACTTCAAATTAGATAAGGAAACATCAACAGTAATCTCATGATCAACCTTTGTTTACTGTGTATATTAGTTTAGGTTCAAATTGTAGAACTGTATCTTGACAATCGTTAGATTTCAAATCTGAACACATGATCTGGTTGACACGGACGACTGTGATAAATGTCACCACTTAGTCGTAGAACGGTTACTCTCAATTTATACTGCCTAATGATAATACCGAGACATATCGTCCAAATTTGGCTTTGCCAACAGTACGCTTGCGGTAGCATTGCCGTGGTCTACATATATCATCAGGCAACAATGGCATGTCAGCGATGCACTTGCCCAGAGACGAAGCTGAGCAATAGAGTCGCCATGCGACTAGATAGTAGTTAATTTCATGTAATCCATAATAGACTTAGCTAACCAAAATTTCGTTCGAAAATAGTTCTCGTGGACTACACTTCACTTCTTTTACATACCTAAGCGGCCGGAGCCGGAGCCGTCGATACACGTTTATGTTGTGTTGGCCACTGCCTCATCTGGACTGAGCAGCAGAATGCATTTTGAGTCTCAGTTTCATATTATCAGCCACAAGCACTTACCGATGGGCGTGGGGCAGACATTTGGCGCAGGGCACATGTCTTTTTTTGCGGGGGGCGGTTAATAGTTTCAACGGTGGTCCCAGCCACCGACTGCCTAAGCTAGGATGACGCAAAACAGGAAGGAGAGAGGGAGAGCAAGCGAAGAGAAGGAAGAGGCACAAAAGAGAAGACGGGAGGAGAGGCGAGAAAAAAGACTACAAGCTAAGTGTACATCAGAAGGAGGTTAGTGATGTCCAAACATGTACTCTTGACGCGACAACCTACGTTTATGCACACCAGTGCAATAGGGGGCGAGCAACCGGTGGCAAAGGGACTTGGGCACGTAGCGGTCTATATTGCCACTTATTATTTTATACTTATGACCATAATCCTTTGCATGTCGTTGAATGGCATGCGCAAGATGAAAGCATAAGAAGAATCATTGCAGCCGAGTCATCGTTTGAAATGATAGCATATAGTCATACAATATACGATAGCTAATGATACCCTTGTACACTTTTGGTAGAGCCGTGTATAGATCAGACATTATGGCTTCATATCACGCTGGAACATATAAAAAAATTCATATCGGCTACCGGTGTGTGATATGATTCCATAAGACAGCCAGCTTCGCGATCTCTTTGCTGCGGTCATTCTTAACACTCCAAGCTGCGTCTTTTGTGACTGAGTTACTTCGCGTGCAGCTGCGGGTCATCACAGCTTGCATTTTTTCTTCGAGTTTCTCGCCCGGGTCGAAGGCTAGCTGGGGCTAAGACCCCAGATCCCTTCGTCGGGGGCGTCGTACCCAGTCGTCGATAGGAACATTGGGTGAAAATTATGTTGCAAGGCTTTCCGCTATGTGCATGCAGATATACATACCGTATACAGTCTGTAGATACATGCAACCTGTATGTCATTAAGGGGACGACGTGTATAATGGTATATGTAGAACGATCAGGAAAGGCACGTCACCGGAGTAAGGTCTTCAACATTTCTAATGGCCTTAATATCACTGAGCTACCAGTGAGCTGGAATAGTAGACTGGTATGCTGTCACATGGTAAAATGCCCGCTCTGTCTGTATGATGTGTATGATGTATCATATCACATGATATGTTTTTCAAGGAGGCAGCCCAATGATTTTCACCCGTCCATCATTTGCTTCTGCTTGCCCCGACCTGAATATGCTGTACCATGTGTGATAAACGATCACCTGTTCCTCTCATAATGTGCTTTATGTTAAATACTCACGAAGAAAATGAACGTGTGCTAAGCATGTACTGGAATACGAAGCGATAAATTGGTGGACGCAGCGCATTCTTCTCCACTTTCAAGGAGTCATGAAATAAGATCTAAAGTAAGAATGAGGACTCATTGTTCCCAAAAGTAGTGCTCCCGTGCCGTGCTGCGTCGGTATTCGAGGTTACCGTTCGTATGTGAAAAATTGAGAACTCGCAACTCTAGATCGTCATCGATCTGTGGTAAGAGCACCAATCGCAAGAGAGATGGCGTATCATGGGATACCATTCGCACAACAAACATGCTTGTCAAACGGGCAAACAGTCGGAAATAACACACTATACAAACTCCTTTATCATCATGTGTAAAAAAGCAGAGTGGAATAAGATGGGTATACAGTATTTGATTGTGTGAATAATTATACTAATAGTAAACTAAAAAGAAGAACTTATGTATATGCATGCATTGATGAACTGTACGTACTACGAAAGAAAAAAACGAAATAACAGCAACTAAAATAAAAGCAATAATAAAAGCAAAATACAAGGGATTATGTACATGGATACAAGAGTAAAACAAGAACAATGGTAGAACAGAGAGATATTACAGGGAAAAGTCGACACGGTGTTCGTAAACAAAGTCATGGACCTGCTGATCGTCCACCCAGCAGTTGTAGCGGATGAGCTTCAGAAAGGCCCGCTCAATAAGGTTCATGTCGGCGAGGGTATAGAGGCCAATGCACATCTGGCTGAGACGGCGGTTGTTTAGGGGTCCAAAAGTGGAGGTGCCGCTGTAGCAATAGCAATGGTAGCGCGACTGGCTTGGTGGAAGGCGTTGCTGAGCAAAGGTAGGAGAGGAGACGGAGGCCCATTCGGTGTCACGCAGAAACTTGCACGCCAACAGGAGAGAGCCAAGGAAGAGACGATGACGAGTATCATAACTGCCAATAACAGCATTGCGGGGGAGGCAGGCTTTGGCACGTTGCAGATAAATCAAGGCCACAAGCGCGGTGCGTGTATTGATACCGGCCTGAAACGTGATTTTTTCTATAAAGTACACCAGCTCGGGTATGGGCATCATTCCTCGATCTGTTGCTTGACGCTGCTGGATCCGTGGTTCAGGCACTAGGTCGCATACCGTGATGGCGAAAAAGTCTGCTGACAAGGGAAGACAGATGGACATGGTCAGTATTGGGAAGGAGACCCAACGTGATGATGGAGCCTCTTACCAACAAGGACGGAAGGAAGCGGACGGTTGCAGCGTGTGCTGGGTAAAGAGGTGCCAGCCGGCGCAGAAGAGGGGATGAGAGGGCTGCTGAGGCTATTGTTATTGTATTGGCGGAGGTGATGGTTGGAGGGCATGCTTGCGGGTGTGGCAACAGGCGATGGAAGGTTGCTTTTAGTTACTGAATTACGGTGGCGACGGTGGTCATTTTTTGCGGCACCAAGGCAGTCGTCCTGAGACTGAGACGTTGAATTCGATGTAGCGGTTATAGGTGTATCGTTGTCCATGGGGAGTGAAGTAGAGGACTGTAATAGCATAGTGGTAGTGTAGAAGACAGACGAAAGGGAAGAGAGGAAAAAAGGAAGGAGAAAAGCAACGGGGTGTGTGTGCATACGCATGATATATATGTGTGGGATGCCTCCCCAAATTCATTAGAACCCCCCAAGACGGCGGCGGTCTCGAATGCCGTTGGAGGCCGCTCGCAGATCATTCCTGCCTTATCTTTCGGTCCCACAACCCAATTTCGGAGCTTGCCTTCCGTTCATTGACAACCAAATATCGAAACGACTGAAATGAATAATACTATTGGAAGAAGCCTGATGATAACAAAAGGGAGGTAATGATTATTAGATACAAGAGATAACAAAGGGGTGGAAAGAAAATGCTTATGCAGACGACTTGGCCCAGATAGATACAAATGTATTGGCCATCACTTTAACGTCGACTCCTCTTTTTTGTTTCGCTTTTTGTCTTGCTGCCCTGATCAGACCGGTTCGGCACCTTGGCCCCGGTATACCATATATGGATAAACCGTAATGAAGGGCTAACCATGTGTCCGGTGTATTGTTGCGGTACGACGCGCGCGTCTCCGCCATGTGGTCCCTCAAACATGATGATGTGTAATGTCTTAGGTTCCTGATGGCGTTTTCTCCTCGTCTTCAATTGGCCTGCTGCTTTTGTCAACTGCGGGACTGGTAATCCATTCCGCCTGCCAGTCGTGTTGCATACCATCGCTCGCGCGGGCCAGTCGTTCGCGTTCATCCCTATAACGTATCTGCTGCATTTTCAAGAGTGCTTCGGCAGCCGTTTCTGGATGATGAGCTCCTGCGTAATTGTCAACAAGAGCTCCGCTGAATATGAGATTCACCTCCTCCAAAGAGCGGCCCTGAAATATAGTCGTAGGTTAAACGAAAACAAAGCTATATTTTTCTTTGCTTTGCTTTTGTGCCCGGATTTACCTTTGTTTCAGGGTAAAACTTGTGTACCATGAATGCGATGAAGAGGCAAAAACATCCGAAAAGTAAATACGTGCCCCAGTCAATGGATTCAAACAGCAGAGGGGACACAACCGTAATGACCACATTGAAAAGGTAGCTTGCCGAGGTGGTTACACCCATCGCGTTCGCTCGAATCAATTGCGGGTAAATCTCTGCGGGGACAATCCAACCAGCGGGGCCCCTTTTGAAAAATGAGAAACAAAACAATACGTTAATAAGTCCGCCCGGTTAAACACATCCTGTTTACATGTATTGTCTTTTGTGCACTTACCAGCTCATAGCATATACCGCGATAAATAAACACAAGAGTACCATTACTGCATAGGAAGCGGCTGGCTGCTCGATTTTAACATTTACTCCGTCGTATGTAATGCTTGGATTAACATGAAGCTCATTAGGCTTAATCATATGCCCATAAGCACCCATGAGACCAGAGACAATCACCATGAACACGGCCAGAGCTAAGGCACCTGTAGTCAAGACGCGTCGTCGGGGCCATCTGTCAATCTATCGGAGGTGTCAGACAATGCCATCATAATAAAGGCGGTCTATGTGTACTTGCATAAAAAAAGACCGGAATGGTACCGAGCATGTTGACGGCTCCGCTGACGCCTCCCCCTTTTTTTTGTGTGTGTTTGTTGGCTTAGCTCCGCTGTTGTATACAAGGGCTCGGCTTACCTAAAAGAACAGCATCTACCCCCATAAGGCCAGTCGATTGCAGTATCCGAGGAAGGTAAAACCTTAAAGACGAAGGAAAAAGAAAAAATTCGTAAACATCCATGAAAAAGATGAAGCGACTCAGACGTTTTTTTGGTCTCGTTTCAACTTACAAAAGAGCATTGATACCGGTCAATTGCGCAAACGTGTGGATACCTGCGCCTAGCAAAGTTCGCTGACGGTAGTTCTCGATGCCTTTCTTGAAAAGTGCTTCGATTTTCTTGGAGGTAAAAGTTCGATCAAAGGTGACGTCTTGAACAATGCTGGTGTATTCCATGAGCACATCGTTGTCGGTTGTGTCACCGTCGCTGCGGAGATTGGCAAGGATGCTGAGAGCTTCTTTGTATCGCTCACGCGATATGAGCCAGCGCGGACTACGAAATAAAGAAGAAAAACAAACGTTGAACAAATTTGGCAAGCCAGAAATGCATGATAGGGTGTACGCAGCACATATACACACACATATACCTGCATGTATGCAGATATCGAGAGAATGAAGGTTACCTTTCCGGAATGAATCCGAGCCCGAAAAGCATAAGTCCTCCGGGGACCATCTGGAGTGCAATGGGTACTTTCCAGGTTGAAGCACCCGTGAGTCGAGCAGCGGTAGCGTACGTGATCCATCCCGAGACACAAAAGCCAGTCGTTATACCAAGTTGGTACAACGAGATGAGCCGCCCGCGATTGGAAGGTTTTGCCACTTCACTCTGATCTTTGAGATAGGGCACGCGTGAGCAATCTTCCTTCTTTTTTCTCCCCCCCCTCTCTCATTTTCTTTTGTATGTATAATGGGTACTTACATAGCGGTACAGACATACTAAACATGCTACATGAATTCAATTGATGAATAGGAAATAATAAAAAAAAAAAGAAAGCCAATGGGCCATGGCGATAATGGCGAGTGGAATGTATCAGTGATGTATATCTAAACAACTTACCCAACTGTGCATCCTGTCACGATTCTGCCCACCAAGAGAGCCGCAAATTTTAGACCGGTAACTTGGATAATGACGCCTACGACGTGGAAAACGGCGGCCACATAGAAGAACTTTTTGCGGCCCATGCCATCAGCGACAAAACCCGATACCTGACAGAAAAAGGTTAATGACCAAAGAAGGCAATTGCGCATTGATCGATTATTTTTACTACCAAGGAAGCACAAAAAGAGGCGGCAAGGGAAACAACGACGGCGGCTGATCCATGCGCATCTCCGCCCAGAGAATATACGCTATTAAAAGAAGGCAATGACATACAGGCGGTCAGGACTCCGCTATCATAACTATAAAAGAACAGGATCCAATTAAATATTACACTCGAATCAAGGTGACAACGTGCTGGTTTCTGGTATTAGGAACTGGCTATGTGCACCTACCCGTACTACATTAACCGATAGCCCCATTTCAATATTAGTTTTTTGTTTTGTTTCTCTTTTCGCTTTCTTTTTTTTTTTTTTCTTTGTTTGTGAGTTTCATTCCACTTGCCATAAACCCGCCAAGGGATACAAAGCTACCCATTGTCATTGTTGTGATTGTGAGTATAAATATGGTAAATTTCTGGATGGATGGGATCGAGATAATCCCAATTTACCTCGCAATAAGATAAAGTCTGACTGTGGAAGGTATACGCATATGCCGGGCAAGGTAGAGAGAGAGAAAGAAGGGGTGGGGGGGGGGGAATACGGGAACAAAGAACAGAGAGGGTGAAGAACAGGTGTGAGAGAGGGAGGGAGGGTGGAGGTGTGCACTCCCGAAGGGTCGAGCGACGTTCTCTCTCAAATGACGGAAATGAGGCAATGAGGAAGAGGAGGAAGCCGGGTCTCCAGGTGTGCGGGAAGCAGAAAGCAAGAAAGCAAGAGAGAAGTAGGAAATCTGGGGAAAAGAGAAAATGGCGACGCAGACCCATGAATTCGTAGCATTTTGTGTGGCGCGGTCTTGATTCCCTCGTGTGGCTCTGTTTCTTCGTCACCTTCCCACCCCCTCCCCTTCCTCAACTATAAAAAAGTAAAGTAAAATAAAAAAGTATAGTTTATAATTATAAACTCGGTATCTCGTCTGTCTTGTCTTGTGTATTTTTTTATGTGGCCTTCAGTGCTCCCACGCGTTTCACCAGTTCAGTCATGCGCTCGTCGATCACCTTGATGTTGTTCTGTACCGATTCCTCATTCTCCTTCAGACTCTGGCTCAACTATGATAAGAAAAATAAGAAAGAAACGTGTCAAATCATCCATGATCTGTATCCTGCGTTGCATCATGACTTACTAGCTCACAGGTCGAGCTAAGGCTCTTGAGCTCGTCCGTCATTCGGCTTTGTTCTTCGGAGATGACCTTGACGGATCGGCCAAACGTGGCTGCTTCCGTATGCAGTCCTTGCAGCGCCTTGAGTCGCGTAAGCAGTGCGTGGGTCAAGGTGCGCAGAGGGTCCACTTTTTCCATCGTATGGAACAGATAGTTGACCTGATACTCAATCTCTTTAGCTTGATTTTCCCCCAAATGCATAGTCTGGGGATTGAGATTGTAGCCAAAAATAGACATTACCTTTTCCTCTGTCTCATTTGACAAACCACCAGCTTCCTTCTTTTCCTCAGCATTGCCGTGGGCGGGTGCACCTGAAACAGATGCGTTGCTAGGACCCGCACCCACAAGTCCGAACCCGAGTGACATGTCTTTGCGCCCCGCTTTCAATTCGTTCAGCCGATCCAGCTCACTTATGAGTACCTTGACGCGTCTCGCAACCACTTCCAGTTGTCGTGGCTGGGCCAGCACTGTGATCTGTTGCTCGAATTTCGATATGGACGCGACGAGTGATGAAGACGCCAAGCTGGATGGCTAGTATTTCATGTTGATGAGTGAGCCTGATACATTCCACCCTCGCTGGCCATCATAGTCTCTTTCGTACCAGTTCATCCAGTCCCCGACCAGCGCTGGTACCGACAAGGGATTCTAGCTTGGCAATCCGTTCGTCGATATCAACCACTTTGCTTTCCTTTTGCATTTTGGCCATTTCGGGTGTATAGTAAAGTTCATAGGTGACGAGCTAGAAACATAATCATCAGCATCATCAGACAACGTGCCGCATAATACTGTTTCTTGCAACTTACGTCGCCCTTCTCGTTTCGTTCTATCATCACCGTGTCATCTTCATCTTTTTCTTTGGAAGCAGACGGCAGACTTTTGAATGCTTCCAGTTGTTTAATGAGCTGCTTTGCCTCGTCGACGCGACTGCCGTAGCTGGATTCTTTCTCATCGACTGATACGTTATTCATTCGTTGGCTGAGATTGTTTAGGTCGTTCTGAAGATATGTGATCTGCGACAGGAGATCCCTGTGAGACACGGAGCCTTCTTTCGACTCGTCGTCCTATGTTCGTCTTAATGTTAGGTTGCACAGATACATCAGACCCTGGATTCGTACTTTTTCTTTCTCTACAGTCTCGTTCAATTCTTGTACTTCGTACATGAGACGACGGAGCTTCTGGAGTGATGTTTCTTGGAGTTCGACCTGCCGCGGCAAGAGCTCAAACTCGTTCGTGTCGAGAGACGGAGGGCGTCGTACGTAGCTTCGGTACATTGCCTTCTTCTTTCGCGTCAGTCGATCCGAGAAATCTGTCAACCTGTAAGCCAAGCTGCTACGCGTATTAACCGGTGCGGCGTGAGTCGCTTTTACCTGTGCCTGAGGTATCGACGACGCTGTCTTTAAAACGAGCGCTGGCATCCTTGACTGACGTACGGGCCCGGATCACGTTCTCGTTGCCATCGTCCTCATCACTTGACTGCAGTGTTGAAAGGGTTATTTTATTTAAGATAGTGGTATACGACGAGAAAACATACCTGAGCATCATTGATGGCCGTAGTTTGAACTCGGTCGGATACATCAGGCGTTTCGTAGACATCCGGTTGGTCATCCTACGATAGAATAATACATACTCAGGAACGGACGATCGATACAGGAGCAGTGTCGAGGAACGTACAATATCGGGGAGTGCTGAATATTTTGATGCCATCTCGCTTCGGTTGTTGTCCAGAATGAGCAAGGAAAAAAAGAGGGAGTTGCCAAACCAGCCAAACCAAAAAAATGAAGTTGAAGTTGCCCTGTGTCAGGTGCGGACTTTTCTCTGTATTCTACATCACTTCACCGACAAATAACACGCTTACTACCGTGGTTCGCACTCTCATACTTTAAAGACATTTAACCAGCTTAGCCTTCGCATCAAGGTGCTCTGATTCACATAGTAAAAATCCACAGTACAGACGCATACAGGAACAATGGGTGTATCTTTACCAAAACCAATCCAAGTGGAAGAGGAAAGAAAAGAACCAAATCCCCCGTGCTTGGAGACGCGACGGGAGCTGAAAGACGTGGAAAAGTGTTAAGTGAAGCTTTGTACTATGTGTGGAAAAGTGGTGAGCGTGTATGGAGGACAAGGGAGAGAATGAAGGTACGCCACCAGTCCTTTGAGGGGGGAATATATCTGCAATTTTCTGTATGTAAATGTGTTTGGTTGCGAGTGTGCGGCTGCTGTGTGTTGTTAAGAGAGCAAGAAGCTGTTTTTGCCTTCCCGCATGGATGTCAGAAGTCGCTCCTTCATCACCTCCATACTGCTATAATCGGGCATCTTTAGATAGTTGGCACACGTCATTACTGAAGGCAGATAGTCGTCAGCTGACAGAGGAGCCTCGGATGTCTTGCATACGACTGTGAAAATCGGCCGCATGGCCTTCCACCCTCCGATCGGCAGACGGGGGCTGCCCGTGGTGAATTGAAGGAAGTCGCGGCGCTCTTGTCCAGTCATTTGGGAGAGAATCGTAAGCAGGTGCTTGATTGACCGACTTTCCATGTTGTAACCATGATCAGCCTTGATCGTATCCGCCAAATCTATACAAACAACTAAGCTCAGTACCCGGTGCTGGAGGGCGATTCTCTCTACTTACGTTCATAGGTCCAGTCTTCCACAGAAACGCCAAAGAGAGCCACAAGCTCGGTATAGGTCAAAATCTTGAGATCGTCGATCGCAAAGAGCTCGTTGAAGCCTTCCCGGAAAGCATTAATCTGCTGTTCAATGCCAGACCCAGCAATCGTATCGATTAAACGTTCTATGTATTCCTCGACGTTCTGGATTGTGACAGGAATATCGCTTCCAAATTTCTTGAGAAACACGGTGAGAATCCAACGTCTGTATGCACTACTTTCTTTTTACCTTGAGCTCGATTTCGGGTTGGCCAGGCAACGTAAAGTCAAGACACAAGTCCTCGATCTTGATACCGTTCACCTCGATTTGTTTGATCAAGTTCATCTTCTCCTCTCCAGTCTAATTTCCGTTAGACAGTGTCTTACTACGGGACCCGTCCACATACCATATTAGCTTTTTCATAGATTTCGCGTTTCTTGTTCACATATGCCTGCAATTTGGCAATGGAGGCACCTAACACTGGATCGATTTGCTTTTTTAAAGGAAAAAAAGAAAATACGAAGTCAGTCAGCAATGCATATGATAAAAGAGTCATGTTGCTTACCATCACAAGGGAGTTGTCTGGGGTATCATGGTCGAGAACCACCTTGAAGAAGGCAGGATTGAAGGGGATATCCACTATTCGGAAATCCAACATGGCCTTGGCCAGGAACTGTCCGAGGAAACGGAAGAGGTTAATTATTTTGGCATTGGACTTGGTCGCCTCGCTCGTCATCGGACGCGGAAACACGCCAAAGGCGGTCGACACATAGGGATCATTCGGGTCGGCATTGTCATTTCGCCACAGGTTGAGCGACTTTTTACAAAGCTCCTTGGAGGTGGCCGCGTAGAATTCCAAAGTCGGTCCAAGGCCCGTGCCTTCTTCGTCTTGATATTCGATCTCCAAAATCGATTGGGACTTGCCAAACATATTGAGGACCTTCATGGCGGACTCGAGCATCTCGGAACGCACTATCCGAACCTTTTGGCGCTCCATGCGGCCTAGTAACGGCTGTTGGCTCTGGCTCTGGTGCTCGTCGCGCTGGTTCGTGTTGCGCATCTGCAGACTCTGCCAATGCGCAATCAGACGCGAGTAGCCGAACGAGGTCGACTGGATGAAGAGGTATCGGGTCTCGAACGGAAACAGGAACGAGGCTTCGCGCATCACCCAGTAAGTCCAGTCGGGCAGGCATGAGCTCGCCACAATCAGTGGCTCCTCGAGCTGTCTGTTCATCTTGGCTGCCAGCTTGCGGTTTATGAAATCCGCGGCAGGGATAGGGCAGTCGGGGTCGCCCACATCACATAGGGTTGCCAAGGCGCTCAGCAGATCTAGGACGCGGGAACAAACCGAGGTGCTCTCGAGAGACGAAGGCCGCTGCAGGTTGTCCAGCTGCCAGGTGCTTCGGTGCGCGCTGTCGTCAGTTGAGTTCTCTTTCGGAACCCACACACGCTTGTAGGTAACGGGGTAGGACATGATCCAGATGTTGTGCGCGGGGGACTGTCGCTGGTTAGTCCGCATCTCATACTGGTGGACGGCTCCATAGACGGTTGTGTCGTTGGCAATGGGCGTGCCGTTTAATGAGAATTGTATACGCCAATCGCCGGGCCCTTTGCCGACCGTATCCTTCGCGTCTTCCTTTTGGCTTTGAGAGGCTCCCTCAGCCTCCTCTGTCTGCATCTCGGTATCTTCCTGTGAAGCCTTGGGCTTTGGCATGGTGAGTAACAGCCGTGATACCATAGTCATGATATTTTACCTCTTCTTCATCCACATCCATCATGTCTGTGTTTTGAGAGTTCGGTTCCTCCTGACCGTCTTCTTCGTCGCCATCCGAATCATCCTCCGAGTCATCCTCTTCTGCAGCCCGTTCCATGGGTGATCCGGTGTAGTCGCCAATCTTGGCCAGCAGATAGTCTTCAAGCACCTTAAATGTTGCGACAGCGTGGGTCGAGACCATCAGTTGAGAATACTCTCGCGGGATGAGATCGCCTTCACCGCTGAGACGCAGGCGCAATTGCTTCGCGAGCATGCTCGTGGGGTTGCGGAAGTTATCGCCTAGAGAGGAAGACTCGAGCGGCGTGACCACTTCAAAGGACTCGAACCGGCTCAGGAGTTCCTGGAGGCGCAGGACGAGAATGTGCGCGGGTGACGGCTTGCTGGCATCACGGCCGGGCGTGTCTTGCTGCAGGAATTTACGACGGAAGAGAGCCCTGCGGGCTTCCAGGGATGGTATGGTGCTGTCACCTTCGTCATCTTCGGTCAGGTACGCCACGAGCGCATCCAGTAAGCCTGAATTCATCAGCTCAAAGCTGCTGATGCCCATATCCGATGCGTCAAGGTAATCACGCAAACCAGTGAGGTCTTGCTCGGCTGTGTAGGCGTTTTCACGGTAGGCTTTGAGGCTCTCGGCAAATTTCTTGACCTCCACCATTTGGGAGCCGTGCTCATGAGCGTATTCGAGGCTCTGCTGCTGGTAACTCTGGGCAATAGACTTGGCGAGTTGGATAATGTGCTGACGTGTGTGGCCACGACCGACGCCCCTCTCGGGTTCTGACCTGTGTGACTGACCGAGGGCAAAGCGACTGCGTAGCAGAGCGTGCAGCTCGCTGCGCTCCAAAAGGCGTCTTCGAATCGCGGAGGAAGGACTCTGATCTGCGCCGCTGCCGTTCCTTCTAGGCGAGGGGCTGGGCTCTGTGTCAGACGAACCGGACGCTTTGGTACGATCATCTTCATCTTCGCTCTTCTCAGTCGCACTTTGCTCGTCGCGCTGAGAACTTCCTGTGCCCGAGACTCTGCTCTCGACCGTTTCTTGTGAGGCTTCTCCTGTCTCACTCGCTTCGGATGGCCGACTTTCTGTTTCTTCCGTGGCAGGCAGGCTTGCAATCGTCTCGACCTCGTGCATGACGCCCTCCCTCTTGAACAGGAAATGGTACACATCAGGCAGTTTCTTGAGCAGCATCTCTGAGACGTACAGGGCGTCGGTGACCAGAGACGCGTATTCACGCTGAGCGAGCACGCCCGCAAGGAAGCTTGAAAGTGGGACATCCTTGAGGACTTTCTGCAGCGTCTCTGTATCGGAAAGGTGCACGAGCTTCACAAGCGAATGCGTGACGAGTTGGCGGACGCGGAAGGTGACAGTCGAAGAGTAGACTTCAATGAGGACGGGGATGAGCAGGTAGTCCATACGCTCCAAAAGTTTCTTGTTCTCCTCCAAGAGCTCCACGCGCTTGTCCTTGGTTACATCTGTCTGGGCTCTTTGGGCCCGTGCTCGGGCGGATGCAGGGTCTGTTTCTCGGAAACGACGTGTGCTAAACATGTCGCCTGGAACAGAGTTAGTGGGCTCGGTATTAGCAAGAAATTGAACTTACCTCTTGGCAGGGAGGGGAGAACATCCGCGACAACGCGGACAATATGGATCACCATATCACGGAATTTATTGTCAAGCGAGATGTGAGTATAAGTCGCGGACTCGACGTCGGCATCGGATGGGAGCGCTGCGCCGGTCAGGACCCGGTAAAGATAGTCCATCACGTTCAGCTGGAGGAGTTCAGTCGCAAGTGTGGAAGAAGCCCGTGCCACGACGTGGAAGACGCGCACAATATCCTGGAAAGTCGATTGGCGCACGGCGGATGTGTTTCCGGGTACAGGTATCAGCGTCATGAGCTTCTGCAGCACGTCGACCGAGATGACCCTCTCGAGCTGTTCTCGGTTGTTCCGGTAGGCCTCGGCAATGCGGACCCAGCAGATACATGTCATTTCCACGACCGTACGGTCCGGATACAGGGTCGTGTTGAGAAGGGTGGGCGTGGTTTCAAGCACTTGCGGGAAAGAGTCGAGGTCGACACCACGCAAGCAGTTGGCGGCCGTGCGGAGTGCTGTCCGCTGGGAATGAATACTAAAGAAATCAAAGTACATGAGGGCCGCGCTCAGGCCACCTTCTTGGACGACCTGGCGAGGGAGTTGGCTGGCGACTTTTTCCAGAGCCTGTATTCGACATGAGTGATGATAGTCCCTATACCGTTTGCATGTGGGCTTACCGAAAGTGCTTGCTCAGCCAAGTCAATGTATTCGATCGACTTTAGCTTCTGGCAGAGGACACCGATGGCGCCATGATAGACGACGTGGGTGACGGAGGTAGGCATGGCGTCGACGAGATTGGATATGCAGCGGCAGGCAAGGAGAGTCAATTCGGGATTGGCACCACCGAGGCCCTCACTCATGGCAAGTGCAAGCATCATGTCATCCTCCATATCGCCACCGGCAGCCCCACCGTAAAGGTCGGCGGGGCCTTTCATGATGCGCACGAGTTCCTTGATGAATACCTCACTGTGGAAGATGCCTTGCAGATTGTCTTCGTTGCTGACCGAAAGGATCTCGGCCAGTTCCTGCAGTGCAATGAGCTGCATGGTGGGGTCGTCATTCTGGAGACTCGTGAGGATAGTGCGCAGTCTGGCCTTCATATCAGACATCATGCCGCCAAAGGTGCTCTGCATTTGGAGGCCGAGATTCTGCCTGACCCGCTCGAGCTCCTCTTCGGCTTCATCAATGTCATCGTGCAGAGCCCCTTCGTCGTCATCCTCGTCCTCGTCCTCGTCCTCTTCTTCATCTTCATCTTCATCTTCATCCTCGTCTTCCTCGCCATAATCTTCATGGCCCCAGTCTTCTGCGTGTTCATATCGCTCGTGTCCATCCTCGTCTTCGTCCTCCTCGTCATCAAAGCCGAGGTGACCTTCCGGCAGGGTATCCTCATCGATATCCGCGTCCTCGTCCCTGTTCTCGTTATCATCGTCATCGTCGTTGAAATGATCAGCGTATGACAATTGAGAGGACAGGTTTCTGTGATCAGGCAGATCTTCTGGGTCAGCCTGTTTCTTGGGTCTTCTCGAAAGAAGCCTGCGATCACTGGACATGTGCAAACGAACAGGAGAAAAAAAAAAGAGAGAGAGAGAGAGAGAAAGAAAATAAGAGACGTGAGATGTGTTTAGCATGAGAATCAAAAAAACCCGAGCGAATATGAGCGGATGTATGAAACTCACCGAGTCAGGTCAGAAGCGGCCGAGTCGGGAGACTTGGTCGCCTTTCCTTTCCCCTTTTTCTTGGACGCGGCGTCTGGTTTGGCAGACATTGGGCCTGGCTGCTTTGTTTTCGAATCAAGAGTCGTCTTTGTGGTTGTAGTCGTGTTCGTAGGCGTAGTCGTGGTTGTAGAAGATGGATCTGCAAAGGCAGAGGGGCGTGTCTTATCGGTGTCCATAGGATTGTCTTGACGAGGAGACGCTTTTGCTGATTTGCTGTTGCTGCGGCTTTGGCTTTGGCTTTGGCTTCGGCTTCGGCTGTTCGTCTTTACTGCGGTATGAGACGGAGTGGCTTCGGTTGCAGTTGCAGTTGCAGTGGTAGATTTAGTGTTAATGTTAGCTTTGGCTTTGGCTTTGGATTTGGCTTTGGCTTTGGCTTTGACTTTAGTTTGTGTGGTGGGAGCGGTAGTACGCTGTCGTTTAACAGAGGTGGATTCGGTAGTTTGCCTTCGTTTCTTAGCTGCAGTAGGAGTCGATCTGTTGCCGGAATGAGAGAAGAAGAGACAGGACAGGATGGATTAGTATGCCGATGAATCACACGCTGAAGCAAGGGAGGGGCGTGTTACCTTTGTACGGTGCGCTTGGGTTTCTGTGTACCACTGCTGGCTCCTGCTTCCGATGGTTGCTGCGCAGATGGGTCCAAGCTGGTTTGTAAGACAGGTGAGTAAGAGCAAAAGTGGAATGAAGGAGGAATGGAGAATGAAGGATGGATTGAAGACGTGATTGACGGATTGACGGATTGATTGATTACGGGATTGACTTACTTTCTTTGTCTCAGGCTGTATCTCTTTGGTTTCGGCAGGTGGGTGTTATCGCTGGTGGTGCGGGCGTGGGTGGTGGTGGTATCAACTGCGTTAGATGGAGAAGCTGGAGTTTGGTTTGGCGCGCGAGATTCGGGAGTAGGAGGGCAACGTGTAGAGCGGTTGTTGTTGTTTTGTGTAGACGACAGTTCCATTTAAGGTGAACGGTGCATCTAATGAGGAAAGAACTCCAACACGGAAAAGACAAGGAGAAAGACAAGACTTTGCTTTTCGTTTTCTTTTCTGTTGGAACTGTTGAAAACCGTGACAACCCGTGACAAGATTCGATATTCTCTCAACACAACACTCAGAACGTGCCCTTCAAATCAAATCCGTTCATTTCGTCCAAATCCGTTTATGTCCTTTAAAAAATATTACACTTCAAATGACACTGCTTGAGCACACAACAACTTTGACCATATTATGTATCTGTCAGTGAAGTATCGTAATCGATGCAAGCTGGGAGACTGTACAACTCCTCGCCGCCTATTGTGCCTAGACGCTCTCCAATCTGACCTCAAGGAACAATGATTGTTCGGACATTTGTCGTCACTTATCTGTCAATAATAAGACCAGGACCGAGGATTCACTTGGATGGCTATAACACGGAAGCTCTCCAGGTTAAAAAAGATTTGAGAAGCATGTAAGCGAGCTGATGTAAGCGAGCTGACTGGCGTGGGTGACTTGTCTTTCCATTTAATTTACTGCTGCCGCCTGAACTTTTTGTTCATACTGAGCGTGCCAATCGCCTGTTGCAGTCTTCGTTGAAAGCAGACTTTGTGTGCAGTTACATGACCGACTATACCGTAGAGAATATATCCCTAACACACACCATATATCGATTGCAGGTCTTTGTCTCGGGCCTTCGTGCACTGTATAATTTGTACATTGCTCGATACATACTGTATTGAGCTACTTCTCACCAGACCGAAATAAATGATCCAGAAACAATACCCGTTTCTCATAGTGCGTTGGAGATGTGTGTACACCTTCGCATATTAGAAGAAATTCATTTTACCTTGAAGGTGGCAGTATGTAACGCACGTAGATGATACCCCTGTTCCACCTCGCCCGTACGTGCCTGGTGTGCAACGAAGAGAGTACGCGTTATACAGAGAAACGACACTCCATTCTCCAAAAGATAGGAGGTCGTGTGAGGGAAGAAGAGAAAGGAACAGGCAGCCCAGTCATAGAAATGGCCGATGCTATGCAAGGCATATGCTGCACACTGCGGCAAGCGGCATGAAAATACGTCATGTCGGTGCACAAAGGGACAAAATACACCAAAAATGTTTGTACGACCACCGGCTTTTGACTTTAACAAAAAGAGCAAAAATGATACCACGCTGTCCCCAGCGTAGATCAGGAGCTTCCCATCGGCCGACGTGCAATAACGTGGAAAAGCGAGATCCAAGACGTCATGCGATACTATTAGGTGATAAGATGGGTCGTATGATGTCCATCTGCACACGTGCTCCGCACCAACTTAAAAAGAGAGAGAGGAACTGAACTGAGACGGCATTCCAAATTTTAAGCTTCATTATTGACACACTGCAATTGGTACTAAAGACACCGAAAAAGAGATATCCATCTGGCACCCCGACCCTCTGCTCAGTCAATCACCAATGGAAATATGCTGCTACGGTTAGAGTTGGGTGATGCGATATGACACGTGTCCTTTGTGTGGCTAGGTTTCATGGTTTCTGACGAGATAACAACAAAATGGCAATGTCCTGTCCAGTAGTTCCTATGGCAGGAGTCAGCCGCGCTTTGAGAAATCAACAGTAATACATTCTTGTAGAAAAGTAGGCTCTCCATAGCCCATAAAATGAAATTAAGAGCAGGAGGATGAAAACAAGGATGGTGACGATAATGACAGGTGGTCATATTTTTACTACAGTTATGAGAAATTAAAAGCCAGACTATCAAGACCGAGACCAAACCCTTTTTTCCCCTCTTGTACCTCGGGTCATAGAGAGAGAGCGAAAGAGAGACTCTCCCTTCTCTCCCTTTTTATTCTTTTTTTATTTTATTTTTACCCTCTTGAATGGTGGCCATTTTAATCGTTGACAGCTCAGGACAAGTCATTTACCATTCAGCGCCGAAAACCAAGAAGGTCGATCCTGCTGTGGACGGGAACCGGATTCGGTTCCTGCCGCTGCTTTTAACCAAAGACCTGATCAAGAACAGTTTCCATGACCGTATACATCACCTCCAAACCAGCAGAAAAACATTTGCCTTTCGCGAGGTACAATTGCTATGATAACCGCTATCAGCGAAATAGTGTTCTTAACCTGTATATTTTAATAGCGTGGGGGTCTGTTCTTTATCGCATATGCCAAATCAAAGCATACCACGACGGCATACCTGCAACAACGGCTGCGGCTTGTCGACTTTTTTCTGCGGTTTAACTTTGGCAACGAGTGGTACGAGACGAGTACAGCCTCTCGCCCCCGCAAACAAAACATTCCTCTCCCACAGACCATCGCCGATCGACTCGCGCTCTTATCTCTGGCCTCGTCCTCAGACCTGCCTTATACTCCGAATGGGATGGGCTGCGTCGAGCAAGTTGAGCTCCACGAAGATTTGCGGTCCCGTCTGACCGAAGCCTTGCGGGACCAATGCCATGCTGCGTTTGCAAACACAGAACACAGTGCCAAACGCCTTTCTGCGGGCTCAGCTGGTTCACGTCTCACCTCCTTTTTTAAGGCTCGTCACGGTGAAGATGACGGTCCGGCCTGGAGCCATGCATTCCTATTTGCACGGGGCAAACTTGTTGCAAAGTGCCACAACAAGAACGAGGTGGTCTGCGACGAAGATATCGCTCCTGAAACGCTTTTCTTCCTTCAAGTATTGACAGCGCAGTACATTGCCGAAATAGGCGGTACGTGTTGTATTCATTGTTTTTATTATGGTTATGATTATGAATTTGTCTGACACGGTGACACATAGACCACCCGTTCTTACACGACCAAAAGAAGGAAGACAACGATCCAGAACGATGCACCCTGTCACAGACCTCCACCGCGGACGCTCTAAGTGAACCAAACACCGTCATTGGCCCCGGCCCTTTCAAGGTCCAGGAGAAATCTGCTTCGTCTGTGAGTCCGGCCTCGTCCGCCAGCTGCTCCACCCCGTCCCTATCATGGAACAGCAGTCAGGGCCCTACCACCACGATCCATAACCAACTCTTGGCGCGTTTGGTCCGCCCTCATGAAACACGATCCACCTCGTCACGGCATAAACTCCCTCCTAACGCCATCGCCCATCCTGCCTCTGCCGACTATCCTCGCTATCTTTCCAGCAGCGTGCCACTCGATGACCCGCATTATCGCACCCATCGCCGAACTTCTGCACCCTCCTCTCCTCGCAGCAGCAACAGCTCATCTCTCAGTCGACAAAGTTCGATCGCCGAGTCTCGACCCGCATCGGCCACCAAACAATCCATCCGCCACATGTTCTCCGCCTTTTTGCCTTACCAGTCCCATTTGCATGAGGATACCCGCAGCACCCGTTCCTTCGAGGTCGAGATGCTGGACCCCACTGAAGGCAGGATTGAGTGGCGCTGGATTAACGACAAACAACACCATGCGCGTCTGGCCCGCGTCCTACTCGTCCCCATTGCAGATGGTCTTTGTGCTACTGTCGTTTGCAAAGAGCAGGACGCAGCGCACCCGCCCGAGATCAGCTGGGCTACACTCGTCAAGGGTCTAGGAGCCGCCCTGGAAGATCAATTGCGGGATTTCGTCGCTTTTTTGCTCACCAAGGAAGAGACCCATTTTTCAATCTTGTCGTTTGTTTCGGCCTACCCGGGGCTTGTCCACTTCATCCATGTGGAACATGGTATCGCTATCGCTCCCCAGCTGGGTCATTTGCCCTCTGAGCATTTATACGACTTGAGCGACAAGTATGACCTCCAGTCACTCGACCATCTAAGTTGGCCGTCGGTCGATGAGCTTACAGATCTGGTAAGAGTTAACCTTACGAGCCAAGCGTATGTGTTGCTAAATATGTGCTGCGACCTTTTTTCTTTATATGTAGTGTCGAGATATGGTGCGCCATGCCCCTGATCAGCACCCACTGGACTTTTATTTGCATAGTGATACCCATTTCCAGTATGCCTATCACCACAGCGAGACATCAGACGCATCCCTGCTGGCCATTTACTTTGGTTTTGTGCCCAAAGACGAAATTGAAACGCTCCATCGGCGCCTGCTTCATGATGTGAGCCAGCGTGTGCTAGCCTGACTCGTGTACATAGATACCCGCATCTACCCTCTAGACTTGTTTATACCCACATTCATCAATACAAAATTGTACCTCTGCTATGGTTATGGGCCCTTGAGTGTGGTTCTGTTATTTCTCCTGGTGAGTTAATGGATAGTGCGAGTTAATTATACATGATACAGGCGATAGACGTTCTACAGCTGTGTCGTGCATGAAGCATGTATAGGATAGAAATACTGTGAGGCCATATCGCGTATCTGTTAGAAGTGTTGCATATCCTCCCTCTTTTACTCGTTATTGTATGTACACAAGAAGCAATACCGCCGCATTTACTAGTAATGCTACGTATGCTTGCTTACAAACGTCAGTGTGAGCGGGTATTACCCCGAAGTCGGTGTTGCATAAAATTACCCTCAATTAGAGATGCAACGCTTGGCGTACATCGTGCCTGTATGTCTTGTGGTGTAAAAAGAAAAGTACCAAAATAGACTGACATTATTGGTGTAAATTATTGACATATGAACATATGTAACTGTATAAGTTCTATAAAGCCATTGCAATTCGAGTATGCAGTAATATTGTCGGTGGTTGTATTCAGGGTAGTCAAAGTCATTCCAAAAAAAAGAAAAAGATACGCGCTGATAAATACGGAGACTGTCTTAAAGCTTGCAAATACTACGATGGGATATTGACTGACTGCGACGAGTTCTGCCCAAAAACTATATATACGAGGCTATCAATATGACATCGTCTACCTATTGTTTCACTCGTCCAGACGAATTGTCGCCTTTCTTATCCTAATTTGGAAATAGCAGCTTGCATTTTATAAGAGCGGGGCCAAGCGGGGCGGTCACAGCAGTTGTTAATATCCTTCGTGCTTGAACATGACCGTGTTGTCATTACTTCGTCGCACTGCTGGCGAGGTCGCTAATTCAAGCGCAAAAGGTACTACTTCCTTGGCTTTAAGCGTGTCTTTGGCTCAACTGACATTACTGCTCTGTGAAAAGCCTTGCGTATGGAGGGTCTCCAGGGGTGGCGCAAAGAACTCCCGATGGCCACGCTGAACAACAAAGCCGATCTGAATGCTTGGGCGATCGGAAGCGATAAAGATATCGGTGGCTTTAGCGAGGCCTCTCTTGACATTTCACCCGAGGGCTATGGTCGTTTCCACGGTAACCTCTCACTCGATCTGCCTGCCAATCGCGAGATCGAGCAGAGTGGGTACGCTGCTGTTCGTACAAAGGTGACTTGATAGCTTGGCGTCAATGCGCCACACACCATGTGTTATCTGATGTACTAAACAAGTTTGTTATCCGATAGCCTAAGCAAGCTTCCATGTTTGGCACGCCCTGCTGGGATACGAGTTTGTTTCGCTATCTTGCTTTGCGCGTGCGCGGCGATCAGCGCAAATATTTCGTCAATCTCCAAACGGATAGTATTATTCAGACAGACTTGTTCCAGCACAGACTCTTCTTGCGAACGCCAGGTCAATGGGAAACTGTCTTGGTAAGTCAGACGAAACACGGAGTTGAGGAGGAATAACCGACACATCCATTGCTGTAGATTCCTTTCAATGACTTTGTATTAACCAACAACGGTATGATTCAAGACGATCATGTGGACATGTTCCGCGAGAAGGTCAAAACAGTGGGACTATCCCTGTCAGACCGGCAAGAGGGTCCTTTCTCGATTGATATTGACTGGGTCAAGGCGATGAATACCGAGGCAACTGAAGGAGACCTAGACAGACACCCTCCATCCAAGGGAGAATCATCTCCATAACTTGCTTGTAAATATAAATAAATGACATAACCTGAGTGCATGGACGATATAAGGGCGTTGGGTAGCATATGTTGTGATAAGTTATCCTATTAGTATGGTTGACATGTAGGCTGAAGCCCGTTTTACTCGGGTCCTTTTGAGCTCCTCTATGACCGGATTGCATGGTTATCATTTTCGCGAGTTTTTCTAGCAGGCTTGTCATTGTACGTACTCCAATCACTGATAAGAAGGTATCCATATAAAAGCGCGTCAGATACAGTGTATGTAGTGTGCATACTCCTAATTTATGCTACTCTATGAGAGAAGTGAATTATTGTATGAGATGCTGTTTTATCTCGAAAGAAGACCGTATACTATGGGCTTCGGCTGCCTTCTTCATGCGGGAAATTGCCATATCCTAGTACTTCGGATCAAGCGCCTCAGCACTTCAGAAAGAAAAAAGCTGATTGCCACGCCTCTATGTTCCGCTTAGCTGAAGAAGACTATGAGAACGGTGTTTTCTTCGCATATCACCGACCCAAAAATCCCGTGTGGTTGACCTCATTCTGATTTAAAGCACGGACAATCCAAACTCAGGAACACGGTGTGGTACACGTCTTTTACTGCAATGACTTTACGCGAACTCAAAATCAAGACAAACGTCGTTAAGCGGTACAAGATGTTCTGAACTCTTTAGTGGCATACTCATACACCGATAGCATTGCGAAAGAGCAAGTTGCGTATGGCAAAGAAGCAGAAGATCAGCAAAAGCGGATCGACAAACTGGTGGAGGCCAAGGCCGATGACGCTGACATTCGCAAACAGGTAAAGCATCTACATCTGGACAACAATAATAACAATAGCTGCCAAAGCACAAAGTGACGGAGAACTGATAATGTTTCAACCTCTAGAAAGAAGTGCTTGACGAGACGCTGCAAATGATACCCGACGTCAAGCGACGCCTTGCTGCTGCTTACAAAGACCTCGAGGACAAAGTGGTACGGAAAAAAGAAACTGCTTGTCATTTGGAGCGCCACTATCAGGATTATGATAATAATGATGATACTCTATTGGTAATGAATAGGAGGACCCAGCTTATGCAGGAAGTGCCGAGCTGCAAGATGCCAAGGCTGTTCTCGCCGAAACGGTCATTGAGCCGTAAACACGGTCTCTGTTATAGAATGATAGTTGACACAATGAACAAAATGAAAGGGAAGGATGGACCAGACGTGTTTATGTATCTGATTACCAGAATCGCATCAAAAAAGATAGCATTGATTTTGCCTGACGCTTGCCACCACAGACGGTGCTATGCATACAAGGCTGTGCACATACATATAGTATAGCGTGTCAAATTAAAAAAATTGTGGTGCAGACTGAGGGTCGCACCTACCTTTCTTCTACCTGCCTTTTTTTTTTCGCGCATACAGAGCAACTTCGTTTGCTTATTGACTATAAACATTCGTCTATAATGACAAGTGGCTTCCGCGGCCATTACTTTACGCCCCACTCCTGGCTTCGCCAGAGCAAGCAAGAAGTGTTGATCTCTGCGGATGCCGTCAGGTGGCAAGTAACAGCACAGGACTGTGCACGTCCGATGCCGTTCAACGTAAATGAACCCGCTTTTATCTGTGATTCTCTATTTATCACTCTCCTCTCCTCTCCTCTACCTTAGCATGCTACCATACTCGCGTCGGTCGGCTTCAGTACCGAATCCGGCCCGGCTGCTTTAATCATGGCGGAGGGAAAAGGCAATCGCCGACAACGCCGCTCTTTATACCTGTGTGCTCAGGCAAAGCTCACGCAACTCACCACAAACCTCAACAAAAAGGCCATTACCGCAATCGCAACTGCTCGTTTCTATATGGTCAAGGTAAACCAAGTGCTTGTTCCTGTCGTTCTTGACCCTTATTCTGACCCTTTAAACAGGACGGACACAGGAAACCGTCGCAGCTGGTCGTCATAGGTCTACAAGACGGCAGCCTCCGAGCCTTTTATCTCGATCTGGACACGATGACCATACCAACCGTAAGTTCATAGACACAACAAGACATTATTCTGTTTCTAATAATAATAATGATAATAATGCAATACTTCTTCAGAAAACCTGTGCGTTTGCTGTAAACACGGCACCGATCACCGCCATCGATTGCTCGGCCATCCAGGACTCGGAAGTCACCTGCGACCGAGGTCCGCGCGTGCTAAACAAGATTGTTGCACTCTCAGCCAACAGTGGAGCCTACATCCTGAACATAAATGCTACGCCTACGGGCCGAATCAACTTGTCTCCCTTGTCCGATATATCCTCTCTGGTCCGGTCGCGCGGTAGGTCGACATGGAAACAAAGGCCTATCTTATCTTATTTTGTCAATCTCATATAAACCATCCTGCTCTAGTTCCACCCCAGGTTGTCGCTTCTGCTGGTCAACCATCCGCCGGTAGTATTCTGGTCGCCGTGCCCCGTATCTCTTCTTACCGCACGCCTCGCGTGCACGTCATCCTCCTTCGTCACGGCAAGAGAATCCTGCTCGCCAAGGTGCGACCTTCATCCTCCAATGTGAAGTGGTCTGGTGTCAACGCGATCAAACTCTTTAAACCTGACGCCGAGAGTTCAGCCTGTCAGCTCGTGGCCGTTTTCACCGGGACGACCAAAGACCAAGCCGAGGCAAAATTCTTTGAGCTTTCAACGTGGTCGATCGATCATCAAGTGGTCACATACCAAGCTACACATGATATCTCGTCTCGACTTACGTCTACCTCTAATGTCCTGGACTTGTACCCTTCTGCTGAGGAAGACACCGGTTTTGAGATCTTGGATTCACAGCAGTTTGACAGAGAGGTAGCGTTTTTTTTTTTCTGTCTTACTTTGGCTTGCGCGACTTCGATAGGCAACTCATCCTACCTGCTTAGGGTTTTGTTGGTGTTGACACAGAATCCCTCATTCCGCCCGACACGCTTTTTGAATCTGATATTGAGTCTGAAATAGACTCTGACACAGAGCACGCTGCAGGAGAATTCCCGGATGCCATCCGTCCCGAAGATCTGGACCAAATGCTGTCGTCCCCATCCACGGATAACGAGTCGGCCCGTCAGTCATCCATATCACCTCAACGAGATCACTTTCAAGATAACGAAAGCGAAAGCGAATCTGGATACGATTCGAGCACGCAACCCGATGCACATTCCTTTCCTCTCCGCAGAAAAGGCTCTGACCTGGACGCCATGTCCGACCGCAGCAACTCCGTCGAACCTTGGTCGGAGCTTACGGAAGATGGTCCACCAGACATTCCCTACCCGGACCAGTCTGTTCTGGATCGGTCCATGTCAGATGTAGATAGTATTTCAGAAGCAGAACAGAACGCTGGAGAAGGACCTCAGCAAGCACAGCCGATTGGGAGCCCCGTGGCAGAAGAACACGCACTAGAACCGGTAGCCGAGTCAACATTTCCGTCTGCGTCTACCGGTTGCACTGCGGAGTCACCTCCTGCTGCTCCAGAGGAACCTGCTGAGACGAACATCATTCCGAACTTGGCAACGGAAGCAACTGAAAGCATGTCTCAAGAGCTGCCAGCAGCATCGCTCGAGACTTCGGCGTACCAGATCGAGGAGCTGGGCATGCAACAAAATTCGGTCTTGAACAACCGCGATGTCATTGAATACACACGTGCTCAAATTTCGATACCTGTTCCGGTGTACGATATACTCGATGAATCGAACACCCAAAATACGGGTGATCACGTTGATACCACCGAGACAGGCCATTTGAACCATTCACCACCAAGCACACGTGCATCCAGTCTTTCAAGGATCCCCTTAACCACCCTCCCGCATGGAAACAAACGCGACATCCTCTCCTCTCCGCGCTCGGCTGACAAGCGGAAGCCTGCCGAAGATGACCCATTTTCGGGCCCTGGATCTGTCAAGCGCCGTAAATCCGCAGAAGAGGCAGCAACATCCCCTCCTCAAGAAGCGGATCCGCCACAAAACAATGGGATAGACTCGGGTAGCTCCGGCGAGCAAATTGCCGAGATCCACTATGATGACTTTATACACGTAGAAGGCGACCCAACAACTATCTACGAATTCACACAAGCAGACGACATGGGGCTGATTACTGATCTGAACGATATACCCGCCAATGCGTTCGAGGACCCTGGATCATTCGACATGGACATTTCGGAAGATCACACTCCGGACGTGGAGCACAATACCAGTAGAGAGACTGTCTTTACAAGCTATGAAAGCCTTCTGCAGGAAGATGCCGGCAAGGCTGACACCACCGCTGCTGCCAGCGACCCGGAGGAGTACTCTTCGAGTGATGACGGATATCAGACACCCGATGCGCTGAACGACGATGAAACTGAGGCTAGCTATTGCGATGCTCTCCAAGATTTTGAAGATACGCCTATCGACGACGATCACAAAGAGAAGGAGAGTCTCACAGAAGGGGCCGCTACATCTGTTGCGGATGAAGGCACAGAGCTGCACTCCCCCGCACTTGCCGCATCTGTAGAAGTAAATACCTTTGAAGGCCAAACCATAAGCAAGAATCCATTCGAGATCCCAGAGCTTGTCGATGATGGACAACAGCATCAAGTTGGACGAGTGACCACGCATACTCCCTTGGCACATAATGCTGACAAGGTGGAAGAAGATACCATTCCAAAGTCGCCGTCCCCATGCGAGCCAGCCCAGAACGATGGTCCCTCTCCATCTGAAACAGAAGAACTTCCTCAAGCAACCTTGATGTCAGATTCGGCGCTCACGTTTGATGGGAAGTCGCCTTCACCATCTCCAGAGCGCCCCACGTACGAAGAAGGTCGCTTTGAAGAGCCTCTCACCCCAATGGAACCGGAGATAAGGGACAATGACCCAGGCCAATCCAAGGAAGAAATCCCATTGAAAAACGATGCAAGCCAAGCTGATAGTCAGGATCGCGAGGAGATTGCGTTTAGCGCTCCTGAATGGACACGCGACCATGATATTCATGCTAACGGCCTGCCATCTAAATTTTATCCGGACTACCACACAGTGCTTCAAGAGGCGATCGAAAAAGAACGTAATCAAAGCGACACACCTATTGCATACCCGACCTCCATACTTTACCTTGAAGATAGATCTGCCAGCAAGGTAAGTAAACAAGCGCGTAAACTGCATGCGAACACGAATACTGAAATAAGATTTTCCTATTTGCAGACCTATTATGGGCCTTCACGGAATAAGGAGCAGATGTACGCGTTTCTAGACGCGGTTTTCCAGGGACCTAATACCAACAATGAGGTATTAAACGATACGGCTCACCACGCGGCGTTCACGGATGAAGAACTAGGCTTTATTCTGGCCTACGTGATTGAACAGTCGGAACCCATGGCTGATGCCTTTGGCATTTACCTCTTTGCCAGAAACAGTCGCCTGAAGCTCTCCCTTTACTTATACCTCGTGACGCGGCATGAAGAAGTGCGCTTACGGTGCGCGGACATGGCTGCGTGGACCGCCTCATCCATTTTTGACTTCTCTCCTAGTCTCTGCAAGGACGACGTTTTGCGCATGACATATGCTCTCGTCGTGTAATATGAAAGGCTGGATTTGCGTTGATAAAAGAAACTTCTCTGAAATGACGATGTACATAACTTATGCCTCGAAATTGAAAATATCCTTGTCATGACCACGATCATCCTCTGTGCCTTTATTCATGTTCTTTGAGGCTGGTGAATGAAGTCTAATATGATGATGGGTGGCCATTGAATGTTTAGAAATGAAGTTAGCACTATGAACGTACACGCACACCTAGTATCAATCTTCGAAGCTGAAGACATCGGCACATGTGTCACGGGAAAAAGGTGAGCCACTTGTTCTCTTTGTTTTGAAATATATAACATAGCGCTAATGATATTTAAAGCGTCGAAGCAGTCATCATTTCGCCCTTCAGCTTGTCTGCCACATCTTTTCCAACAAGCTGTTCGACAAGCGTGAGAGCGAATAAGAAGGCAGTACCCGGAGCACGACTGGTAATCACATTCTGGTCCACGACAACGCGATCCTCCGAGTATTCATACGCTAAGTGATCAGCAAGTCGGTAGATTAGCCAAAGTGCCACACGAAAGGTTGCGATTCAACGTACTATCTGTCAATTGGTCTTTCACCGAGGGATAGGAAGTCACCTTGTGGCCTCTTGGAATACCCGACGTCTTGGCCACCAATGTACCGGCACAGATAAAAGCAACGATCTTACGCTGCTCATAGAAGAGTGATACAAGTTTCTGCACATCCTTATTGTCCTTGAGTGTCGTGGCACCGCCCATACCACCAGGGATAACGACAGCATCAAAGTCACTCTAGAAGACAGACAGTTACTTGAGACACGTTCTCTGGGCCAGCTGGCAACTCACAGATTTCCAGCTCATATTTTGATGGGCAAACTCAACGTCAGGGACAATCTTGACTCCTCGGCTGCAATGAGCCACGGTAGGTTCTTTGAGCCCCACGCCCGCAACAACGACTTCCACTTGAGCACGTCGAAGCACGTCCACTGCCATATAAACGCAATGTCTCAGGGAGCTGCTGGTGAATAGTGTTATGACTCTTACCGGCAATGGTGAACTCCATTTCCTCGGCACCATCCGCTAGCAAAATCAAAGCTTTCTTGGTCATGGCGGTATAAGAAGCAGTAAAAAGTGAAACGCGTCTGAGCTGTAGGAGCTGGCCAACGTTGACATGACGAAATATAATGCCCCATCTACCAATCAAATTCAGTCATGCCTTTGAAGTATCATGCTTCATCATCACCCACCCATGCTCCATTGCAGAAATATCTCAAGAATCCCATTAAAAAGCGTGTATTCCATCCTTTGCCGTCTTTTGCTTTATGCTCATAGCAATATAACGGTGCCTTTGGTAAAAGTGACTGGTAAGCAGGACGCCACATGATCAGCGATTTCTCGATAAAACCAGTGTCACACAGATGCTCCAGCGCACTATGTCATCAGAAAGCTTACTAGATAGTAAACACAGCGGTCGTTCATATGTAGCAGTAGCCATTCATATGAGTCCATCTCGAGACTGGTACATATCACACAGAAAGAAGGTTTATATCAGTTCCATACGCCAGAAAGTTTCCATGATACTATTTTGTCAGTAACATTGTAGCATAACATAGATTGTTGCTTTGTAGTAGTATCCTCCAATATGAGTTTCTTGCAAGTTGTAGGCACATACAATGAGTGCAAAGTAATTGACGAAGACCTGGCCCCCAAGAAGCGTAGATAAAAAGTTACAAACAAAATGAGAAGAAAGAGCGCGGGGGATATTTTATTGGTGGGCTAAAGCGAAAGAGTTGAATTTGGGCAGACAACAGTCACTCCAGCTGTCAGAGGAGCGGCAATAAGTCAAATTTTTGTTTTCCACAAGGGCAGCTTCCCCACTCACGCATTCTCCATGGCACAGCAAGCGAAACAAGCGGCCCAGAAATTAGGTGGCATGTTCCCCAAGGGCTCTGGCAAGGGCCTCGGCTCGGCCGTTGGTGCCATTGCTGTTCTCGGTGGTCTCGGCTACGGTGTCAACTCGGCCCTCTTCAACGGTAAACTATCCTAATGTTGTCATTGTTGTCATTTTGACACATCCCCACTCATGAATCTTTTCTTCCAGTTGACGGTGGTCACCGTGCTATCAAGTACACCCGTCTTTTTGGTGTCCAGAACACGGTCTACAACGAAGGTACTCACTTTGTTGTCCCCTGGTTTGAGACCCCCATTATCTACGATGTCCGTGCCAAGCCGCGCAACGTTGCTTCCCTGACCGGCACCAAGGGTGAGTAATAAATAACAACATGATAATTCCTTCTGCAGTATGTTGCAAGAAGACTTACACTTGAGTAGATCTTCAAATGGTCAACATTACCTGCCGTGTGCTGTCCAAGCCCCGTGTGGATCAGCTTGCGACCGTGTACCGCACCCTGGGCCAAGATTACGACGAGCGTATTCTGCCCTCCATTGTGAATGAAGTTCTCAAGTCCGTTGTTGCCCAATTCACCGCCTCGCAGCTCATCACCCAGCGTGAGCGCGTCTCGCGTCTGGTCCGCGAGAACCTTGTCCGTCGTGCGCTTCGCTTCAACATTATCCTCGATGACGTTTCGATCACCCACGTCGGTTTCTCGCCCGTCTTCGAGACTGCGGTTGAGGCCAAACAGATTGCTCAGCAGGAGGCTCAGCGTGCTGCTTTCGTCGTCGACAAGGCGCGCCAGGAGAAGCAGTCCATCATCGTCCGCGCTGAGGGTGAGGCCAAGTCGGCTGAGCTCATTGGTGAGGCTATTAAGAACAAGCCCGGCTTCCTCGAGCTCAAGCGCATCGAGGCTGCCCGTGAGATCGCCACCATCATCTCCCGGTCTGGCAACCGCGTCATGCTCGACTCGGACACCCTTCTTCTTAACGTCAACTCCTCCGTTAAGGATAGCAAGAGTAAATAAGCTGCTTCTTTCACTTGCACATAATAAAACAAAAATCTTCATTGCTATGCTAATTATTTCAACTACAAGCAATACACATCTCCACATTATTGGTCTAATCATTTATTTTTACAGATGCTATATCGAATAACAATAGCAACGGAGAACTGGAGGATTGTGTCGCCTGCTCCACAGCCCCTTCTGTCTGTCTACAGGAAATATGAACTACTACTATACAGATACAATGCACAAAAATATCTATGCCCTTCCTACTGGCCACGCTTGACAATCATGGAGAGAATCTCATAAATGAGATCCGCAGCAAGGAACGAGGTCAGCTGAGCCTGAGTGTCGTACGCAGGTGCGACCTCAACAACGTCCATGCCGACCAAATTGTACCCCTCCAAGCTGCGGAGGATATAACGCATCTCACGGGTCAAGAAGCCACCGGTCTCGGGCGTGCCGGTAGCAGGAGCCATGCTAGGATCGATCACGTCGATATCGATAGACAAGTACACCAGATTGTCATCATCCTTGGGTCCCAGAATTTCTTGGATACGCTCAACGATACCATCCACACCCAGCTTGAAGATGTCATTGGCCTTGATGATTTGGAAACCGAGGGCTTCGTCGCGGGCGATATCCTCGGCGTCATACAAGCTCGAGCGAATACCCACATGCATAGATGTACCGTTGGTCACCAAGCCTTCCTTGGAAGCATGGTACATGGGGTTGCCATGGTTATAAATGGACTGCTTGTTCTTGATACCGTAGACCTCGGGCGACCTTTTTATACATGCCAGTCAGTATTGTCTCTCTCCGTCATCAAGTCAAATAGCTTACCAAGTGTCCAAATGAGAGTCAAAGTGGATAACCGTGATGGGTTTGCCATAGGCCGACTTCAGGGACCGCAGAATGGGAAGGAGAATGGTGTGATCGCCACCCAGGGTCACCAGGCGCGGAATGACGGATTTGCTGCCGTCAGCAGAAGGAGGACGCTGCAGAATGTACTTGGCGTGATCCTCGATCTGGGCCATGGCGTGCTCGGCCGAGAAGGGCTCAAAAGGAATATCACCGCAGTCCACCATTTTGGCCCACGACTTGAAGGGATGGATACCCACCTCGTTGTTATAGCCCTGCACTCCTCTGTCAGTATCCCATTTGACCGCACTGTCTTCCTCTTCTTACCTTGGTACGCTTAGAGCCCTCGCGAATAGCGGAAGGACCGAAACGAGCACCCGTGCGGAAAGTAACACCAATATCATAAGGAGCACCAATGACAGCAATGTCATAGTCCTCGACAGTACCCTCGTCCCAGCATTGGAGATAGGGAAGGTGAGCAAAGGTGGAGATGCCTGCAAAGGAAGGCACATAGCTATCCTTGGAGAGAACAGGACGGTCAAATGTGATGGCAGGAATTTCCGAGGGGCCGGAGACAGGGATTTGGCCGTATTCTTGATGGCTATGACCCTCGTGAGCTGAGGCACAGGCCATGGCACCGAGTATGGCAATGCTGCTAAAAATCATGGATCGCATTCTGTAACGAAAGGAGGGTGAAGAAGTAGTAAACCCTGAAAACCGTGTGATTTTATCTTTTTTCATTCATAATCGAGCAAGAAGTCAAAAAAGTTTCTGACAAATCTTGGACCAATGATATGACCACATTCCACTTTTCCATACTACTTGGCTGCCAGCATGCCGGCGATAAAACTGCGAATATAGTTCGCACCACTGAGATCAAATTCAAAAGCTGTTGAATCCTCCTGTTTGAGCCTGCTCAACTCGATAGTAATACAGCAGACAGTGACATATCCACCCTTGTTGCAGTGACCTAAGCTCCGTACCTCTGAAATCGGCTGAGTTCTGATAGATTATACGTCTTAAGGTCCAAACGCTTGAGACTGAATTTTTTTTTTTTTTTTCTCTTTCGCAGTTTCACTTTGAAATTTGCGGGGATCGGATGTTCCGCGCCGTGTTTTTCCATTCAGGCGGTGCTCGCAAATACCGCCCCTCGCGGAGCAATTGTCGAAAAACTCTCTGAGTAATATGCAATCCAGTTTTTACACGCAAAAATACATGCTATCGAAAAACCATACAAGGAATTGAGGTGATGACATCTTTACATGCCAGCAAAGTGCTATTCTCTTGAAAAAAATTAGTATTTTATTGTCGACAGCCATGGAAGTGAAGTACACATCAGAAACTCATGGGACTTCAATCGGGGGGGGGGGCTGTATCTGACAAGCGGCCATACCATAAGATCGCGTATAACGCCTTAAAAAGTGATCTCCTTGAATCAGTGTGTACATACAAACGCTATCTGTTGCTTACTGATCTGTCATGCGTAAACAGCAATTACAGTAGTACAGAAGACCTTATAGAGTCAAACTGTGTAATTTTGTGGAAATGGATCACACTCATTGTCGCATAATTAACCCACACACAATCCCACGTCGACATATGCATACACTTACCCTTACATCCTTCATCGTCAAACATCATGTGCGTGTCTTGTCATTTTACATACCTATTTGGCTGATTCCATACCTGCCTGGCCTCTATTTACTACTGCGTTCACATCCCGAATCTGTTCGCCCAGGCCATGACGAACCTCCCTGCCGCACATTATTATGCGTCAACTTTGGAAGACTACCAAATGCACACATCCAAGTTGCTTTAGGAACGCACAGTAAACAAATGCGCTACTTCCTTTCCATCATGTATCGGTGGTATGATATGCTACATCATCATTCACATTTCATATGTATTCTGAACTACTCCAGCAACATAACTATTTGCATGTATACGCTTTCACATATAAATATGAAGAACGGCACTCTGTTCATCAGAAGACCTAGAAAGATACACAAGATTCTGACTTGTAACCAATACGAAAGGAAAATTGCAAAAAGGTGATGGAGTTTCTTATGGACTTTTACATGGATAATGTAGAAGGTACGCAGCAATATCTAAGCTCCTCTGTTGCATTATAGTATCGCAAGCAAAAGATGATTTTGAAGCGCAGCATCGATGTCGTCTCGTTTATTCTTCCGTAGATACGAGAAGGTACGAAAAGAAGATGGATTGACGGGCTATTTGGAAATCATATTCCACCTCACCTAAATCACGCTCAATCGTCATGAAGGTCTTCAGAACTCTTGATGCTATTGCTATCTAGCAGCTCTGTGCTAGTCAGATACCTTGGGCGCGTAACATAATCAAGTCCTGACACTATACATAAACAATGCTAGGGTTAAATGGTGGTGATGTCCCTGTCGATAACTCGGCGCAAATGCAAAACTTGATGATTAAATGCTTAAATACGACCCGCTTTGTTCCTCTATTGATTGAGAGATACATCAATTTCTCTCCACTTGATCTGTCATTATTGCATGGGATTGACGTATGTCATATGAAGAATAATGAAACAAATAACCGGCTTTTTGGAACTAATATGTCTTCTACTCGGGTTTGTTTTCTGAGTTCAAGACAACACACAAGCAACTTTAGGAATCATACTGAACACGAAAGTACAAAAGTAAAGCTCACTTATGTACTCAAGTGGTAATGTTTATATACAAAATGCATAAAAGATATATGTAGACAACTATTTCTTGGTACCAGGGACGCGCTCGGGCTGGTGCTGGTTCTTCTTGTCAACAATCTCTTGGTCTTCTTCGGCCAACTCCTGGTCGATCTCAGCGCCGCGTGACGGTTTGTTCGCATGGGTGCCATACTCCTGGCGGCGGTGCTGCTGCAGGTCCTCAAAGTTGTCAAACATCTGGTTGTGACCTTCATTGGGGGCCTCGTAAGGTTTGCCGGCGGTCATAGCAGCCTCAGCGTGGGCGACGGTGCTGCCGCTCTCGTGAGCGCGGCCCTTGGCGTTGTGGCTGTGCTGGCCAGAGTGGTGGTGAACGTTTCCAGATCCCATAATGTTATAACAATTGATGTGCTTGATAAGAGTGATATGAAAAAGAGAAAGATTATTCGAATGCGTCCTTTTATACCTTTGAAAGGCGCGGTCTCGGATTTGCATGTAATTCACTACATCATCCATTTTCGGATGCCGCCAATGGACAATGACACAAACGTGAGCTCAACTCAACATCAGCAATTTTCGCTCGAAATCTACGCTTTTTTATCACAGTGATATAAATTCAAATTCGCTTGCGTCGAAGAAGGTACGTATCGACGGTGTACGCTAATATGAACGTGGGACGTGCAGAAGGTCAAAAAGAGCTTAAATAACTTCGCCTTCAAAGAGATTGTGATTTCGTCTGTCAGGGTTCTTTTCAATGGCTAATTTGACTTCCTTCGGAGGTTTCAGACCCAATGTTTCCGCTCGATCTACACGCATCACATCATCAGTGAAAAAGGGATATGACGACTGAAATGGTAAAAGTAAGTTCTTTTGACGTACTCCAACGTTCAAGCCGCGAAATGTTGACGCATGGACCATAGGCGTAATTTAGATCAAATTGGCGGAGCATCTTTTCGGTTGCATCCAAATGAGAGCGATGGACTATTGTTAACGTGTGTTTGTTAGCCAAACTGCCTGCCATTTGGAAATACATTATCTATTTAAAGTTTCGCTCACTTTCGATGGTTTTTGGCTTTTTTGTGCGAGGCACTCTGGTATGCCGGTTAGCATCGACATCCCTGTGAATGATTTGCGGCTCTTCGCGGGTAGGTGCACCCAGGAGATCGTCGTCGTTGTTTATCTCCATCGCAGACTCCTGCGAGTGGTCATCGACTTGGTCGAGTGCAGCGGGTACTTCGGTATGCGAGGTCTTCTGTTTTTTGGTAGGCACTTCGTGATCATCGTCGCGAGAGCGGCGGGGAGGGTTAAAGGGTTTTGGTAAGGTGTATTGCTGCTTCTTTCGAGTTTTGGGAGGCATCTTGGAAAGAATGAAAGAAAAAGTGGAAGAGAGGCCAAGAAACAAAAGTGGTGTCATCAGGTTTTGCCGAGCAGGTCTGGGAGCATTGGTTGTTTCAACCAATGGACACGTTGCGGGACTGAACTCCGCAACCATCATGCAAAAGAGGCACACTGTCTTTTCCTTTTATTTCTTCAATCAATACAATTGCAGTGCAGAATGATTACTTCCGCACTGTATTTTGCTGTCAAGATAATATCCCTCCAACTCTATCCGGCATACACTTGCTTCAAGGCTTTGCGTGCCAAAGACACCCAGCAGTACCTGCCATTCCTCATTCACTTCATTGTAGCCACTGCATTCCTTTCGGGAGAGTACCTCGCTGATCTCTTTCTTTTCTGGTATACACCTTTCTTGTTGTCTATAACGAAAGCTAAGATAAGCAACGCTTCTAGGATTCCATTCTACTATGAGGTGAAGCTCGTACTGCTGCTATGGATCACTCTCCCTCAAACCAAGGCAAGTAGAAAATGATGCCTTGTATTATGCTGCGACATATAAACAGCACAGTCATTTGAGGAGGCCGCTGACTTGTATTTCTCTGATAAGGGGTCAGTTGTTGTCTATGCTGATATGCTTGAGCCGTTTCTGGTCTCCCATGAGCAGCAGATTGACAAGACGCTCAACCGAATCCAAACGAGTACGAAGCAAACCGTAGCTGTCTATGGCCGGCAGCTTCTTCATACCCTGCGTGCGCTAATTATGGATGCTCTTCGGAAGGCAAGTCATCGGGTGTACGACAAGGCACTATCACATGACTCATATGCACCTTAAAAGATCCAGTCATCTGCCATGTCTGACCAACAGCGACAAGACGCACAAGCAGCAGCACAAGCAGCAGCAGAACAAGAAAGGGCTGCAAGTGCCAACAACGGATGGTATCCTTATCTGGTGTCCTTTGTCAACAGAGGCGTTCAATTGTCCGAACGTTTCCAGCAGCAGCAACAACAACAACAACAACAACAACAACAGCAACAGACACCAGGTAAAGTGGACTAGACGATTCTGAATGATACTCATCATATCATATCAGAAACGAGTGATACCTCGTCAACAGCGACAACAGTAGCAGCGTCAGGTATCGACCGCTCGGATAGTTATGATTCGTTAGCGTCGTTGGTTTTGACTCGAAAACCATCATCTGCATCGCCAGGCCCGGCCCTTCCAAGTGCAGGTGATGAGACGAACCCAGCTGTGCCGTCTGGTCCAGGAACGTCGTCGTCGGGATCATGGGGCGCTTACTTGGGTAGCTTTGTGTGGCGTCCTAAAACGGAATAAAGTCGATCGAGACTGATTGGATTAGCTTGCATTGCGCGCCCTCGATATTTTCTTCCCGCTTTTCTCTTACGCTTTAAGGCAGTTCTTTCATCCATCTTACTTCACACTCCCTTCTCCAGCACACCCCTTTTTTCCTCGTTCTTCCTCTCCGCTTTCTCAACGACAACAAAAGAAAAACATGCAAGTGGCTGGGCCGTGGTTTGTCGATAAAGAAACAGAGCGAGTGGTGCTCTTTCGTGGTATCAACGTGGGCGGCGGCACAAAGCTTCCGGTTGGTGTGCCCTCCCACGAACGGAATGGTTTCTGGGTTGATTACGATCGAAAAGTCAACTTTGTCGGACGGCCATTCCCAATCGAAGAAGCCGACGACCATTTGGATCGGCTTGTCAACCACGGCTTCAACTTGTTTCGTTTCCTGGTTACGTGGGAAGCTATCGAGCACGAAGGCCCGTGCGTGACCACGACAGCTGTCTGATACCAGAGTGTGTGCTTATGTCCTTTCGTTTTCCCTTTTGTAGTGGTATCTATGATACGCGATACTTGGATTATGTTATCCAGATTCTGGAGAAATGCAAGCGACACAAACTCAGAGTATTTATCGATCCACATCAGGATACTGTAAGGGCGCATGGAATGAAACTGGGGAATGCATATACTCACATGACTTGCAATGCGTATTCTACCCGTCTGTCAGTGGTCCCGGCAGTGCGGTGGATCAGGCCATCCTGGATGGACACATACCCTCGCCGGTTTGGACCCACTGCAATTCAATGCTACCCAGGCCGCCGTCGTTCATAATCTCTATCCCCACCCAGCCGACTTCCCCAAGATGATATGGAACACAAACTACCAGAAGCTCGCGGCTGCGACCTTGTTCACCCTTTTTTTTGCCGGAAGAAAATACGCTCCCAAATGCATCGTCAACGGTCAACATGTCCAGGACTATCTCCAGTCGCATTATCTGGCCGCTTTCAGCGAGCTCGGCCGCCGCATCCGAGAAAATGACTTGCACGACACCGTTGTCTTGGGCTACGATACCATGAATGAGCCTGGCCAGGGCTATGTGGGCATGCAAAACATCACAAAGCTCCCGGATGATGACCTGGCATTCAAGAAAGGACTGATGCCGACGGCGTTCGAGGGCATGCGTCTCGGCATGGGATTACCCACCAAAGTAGAAAACTGGGTGTTTACGTGGCGTGGACCCAGCAAGGACAAAACAGTTCTTTTGGATCCCAAGGGGGCCTCGGCATGGCTCTCCGCAGACGCACTCGCCGAAGCCGATGCTGTCTTTGGCTGGAACCGCGCATGGCCGGCCGGCTGCATCTGGGCCCACCACGGCGTGTGGGATGGCGAGGATGCAGTGCTGCAGCCGGAGTATTTCGCGGATGGTGACTACTCGGCATACTGGCTCTCATTTATCCGCGACTATATTACCATGATTCGCACGCATCACCCGAACGCCATCCTGTTTGTTCAGCCACCCATATTGGAGACGCCGCCAGTCATGCCGCCCGACCTTCAGTCCAACCTGTGCTATGCACCACATTGGTATGACGGGTTGACGCTGGTCAAGAAGAAGTGGTGCAGTTACAATATCGACTATATCAATCTACAGCGGGGCAAGTATGGCACGGGTCCGCTCCGATTTCTGCGCGCCCTCCGCGTTGGCGAAAAAGCGATTCGCGGCTGCTTTGCTGACCAACTCGAAACAGTCAAGAACGAGGGCCAGCACACGATCGGCAACTTCCCATGTATCCTCGGTGAGATTGGTATCCCCTATGATCTCGAGCCCGCCAAATCCAACGCTCTCTCGCGTCTGTGGGCGTGGTGCGCATCCTTCTTTTACAGTGCCGTCACCGACGAGGCACCGGCCGACCTGTATGTGCCTAACGCGCCGCAGAACCGGGCCATGGACGCGAGTATCAATGCCGTAGAGCGCAACTTGGCCAACTATGCCCTGTGGAACTACGTACCCGACAATCTCCCTGGGTGGGGCGACCTCTGGAATGGCGAAGATTTATCCATCTGGCAAGAAAAAAATGCAGGCAAGCAAATGAAGCTGGATGATGCCAGCAGCAGTGCATCCACCCTCGCCCTCTCTGAGCAAGACAAGAAGGGAGAAATGCTTTTGCCTCCCAGAATCAGCGCAAGCCCAAACGCACGCGATATCCTCTCACTGCATCGACCCCATCCACATGCAACAGTCGGCATCCCCTACGAGATTCAGTTCCAATCGCCCACCCGTTCCGAACGTGCGAGCTACGTGTATCGCGTACAAACTGAGGATAAACCCAACACTCACCCGACCGAGATTTATGTCCCTTCCATACATTTCCCGACGCCCAATGTTGAAGTCTCTGGCGGACGCTGGCAGGCCCAGACGGTTAATGAGCATTATTGGGTTCTCTGTTGGTGGTATGAAGACGTGGCAGCGGGTGACGTACTCGAATTGCGGTTGACAGGAGAAAAGGTGTGATACAGTAGAAATAATTATGCGGTGGGCTCGAATAAATGGCCGATCATTTTGTCCAGTTTGTCCTTGTCGTACTTTATGTACTTGGCCGGGTTTTTGGTAAATTCGGTGCTTTGGTACCTATCAAGCCCCATGTGTGTTAGGACGCCCATTCCTTTTTCTCAATAGTCGCTACTTACTTGTCCAAGAAGCGACCATACATGGGCACCAAGACGTTCTTTACGTCACGGATGACCTGAGCACGAAGTTCAGGATCAGGCACAGCATAGGTCGTCTGGGCGCGCCAAATCTCGTCGAACTCGGTGTTGAAGTTCTTGAACCGCTCCTTGACAACTTGACGCTCACCGCTTCCCAGCGAGTTCTTGATCGCACCGCCACGGACATAGGTGACATCCATGAGGTTCTCAACACAAGGCTTCCAGGATTCCTGATAGGCATCGAGCTGCTTCTTCACAAGCTTGCTAAACTGCATCTCCGAACTGTCATCAAAAACGCCGCTCAGAGGTGGTGACCGGATCTGGCGTAAAATATGGTTGTAATTGTTGAGCAGGAAGACAGTGGCGAGTGCGGGTTTTTTGTAGCCACGCGAGCGGGTCTGCAAAGAGATGGTGAGCTGGTTGAGAGCATCGGCGAAGAAGCTCTTGATAAGGGCCGTGCCCTGCGGGGATTCACCATAGCCCCGGTCAGGGAAGTTGGCGTACGTGACAGCGTGGTTCCACCCTCCTTCACCGATGGCAAGCAACAGCGGTTCGACAGTGTCGCGCCACAGGTACAAGCGCTTGAGATAGTTTAGGGTCTGTCATGCTACGGGTCAGTCGCTACGTTGCAAGATGGTGCGTGTGCCTTACATTACTGGTGGTCTCATGGACCGTACCGTCATTGCTGAGGTTCATAAATGCATTGTTCTCTTTCTTTCCCTTGATGTCTTCCATAAACTCGTAGAAATTGCGCAATGTGGTGGTTTTAAAGGCGCCTATCATGTCGGTACACTCGTTGACATCCATGTCTTTGCTGAGCTGCTGCATTATATGGGCACAGTCGCGTTCGTATTTTTCAAGGATATCGAGAACAAAGACAGCATCGTAAAAACCGAGTCGCTTCGCGAGCGCATTGACCTGACGACCGGCGGTGACAAACTCATTCATGGCAGGCACAATGCTGCCCCGGAGGGCAGCCGCGCGCTGGGTAGCATTACTGAGGATCTTGGCTGCGAATTCTTGTTCGGCTTGCAGCATACGAGCAACGCACTCCATGTAGCGCAGCAGTTCACTTGAGCCCTTTTCATAGGAGCTGGAGCCCTGGTGGCGCTCGGAGGCTTGCACAGCTTGAGAGAGTGGGTGAAGCGATTTGAGAAGGTACTGTGAACGGATTTCGATGTAAGGTTTGGTGAAATCCACAGAATACCCGATCTCTTGCTCTGAGGCAGCGATATACGTCGATAGCTGCGAGAGCTGTTTAAGCGACCCTGAAGCTCCGGTAGGCTCTATTAACAAACGGATGTTAATTACTCTAATGAAGGGGAAAGTAGCTTGATTTACCCAGATTATCACTGTCCAAAATCTCGTTCGGATCGACAGGGTTGCTAACAGAAGAAAGCCATTTACGGAAAAGCGATTCGAGGTGCAACATGCCTGCCTTGAGGAGCTGCTTCATTTGATTGACTGTTTTCTCGCATGATCGGAGCTGGCTCTTCTCGACTGTGTCGACTGCATCCTTGAGGGCGCCCATCGTATGAAGATAAGGTAGGACGTTGTTCTCGTCAGGGCCTTTGAGAATGAAGGCCTCCTCTTTGCTTGGCAGGTTGAGACAGTTGACAATATTGTCCGTAGCATCCAGCGTCCGATCAATGTCTATATCATTCATGATTTGGCGTGTGAGCGTGGCCTTAGGTTGTCATAGTTATGCCGTACTGGTCGCTAAACGCGTGAGGTTCTGTGTGGATTTGTGGATCGGGCGGATAGATGCTTCAAGCGAGACCAGTCGCCCATCAAAGCTGTCAAGGATGCCAATCTATAGCAAGGATGTAAACAAAGCATGGCTCTGTGCATGGAGTACTGCTTCAAAGAATTACCAGCTTGTCAGACAATCCGTCCATCCGCGACAGCTGTTTCTTTAGGTGCTCGAGTTCGTTTGTGTCATCATCCAGACGACTCACAGTGGTGCCGCTAGAACAGTAAAAATGTCAGTCAATGAAGGTTGGAAGACACTATATAGGTAGAGCTGTCACGGTTGATACCTTTGCATAGCTGGCGGTAATCAAAAGAGATGTTCCAAAAGCACAAAATTCCAGGAAGGGAAACCCATCTTAATGCAGAAGCCATTGATACATTATTGTATTACACAAGTTTAAGAACTATACGATTCTGTAGGCCCGAGTTGCCTTACCTTGGCGCCTATCTATACGTGTTTTGTGCCCTAATGTTGTGCCTTATGCGGGCTAGCCAGTGCACTCAAGACGGTCAACTGAGGCGGTCGAGTGTCCCTCGTACTTCTGAAATCAGTCACCAATGCTACGATTGTTGCTGATAGAGATTTCAGGCGCTCTTTGTATATTAAACAAGATCACTGATACGCTTACTTCAGTAAGTGCAGAGTCGGTGCTGTTAAAGGGTGTGATGGTAAATAGAATGATGCAATGCACAGCTCATGGAAAGATTCAGAAGATACTGCACAGAGGGATCACCATAACGGTCCTAATCGTTTCAACGAGAGCGAAGTGTTGTTTCTCCTTTAACTCGGTCTACCCTTGTCTATGTGCCGTTTGATTTCTATAGTCCCTCCTGTTTAATTTTGTATACATGCACATATGAAGGTCGTGTACTATATGGCCCTTTTCTATTAGCCAGCGGATAGACTTGCTATCCATGGAACGCTCATAGATAGGCTCTCGAGAATACTTTATAGGATAGAAGCGTCACATAGTATAATCATATAATCATTCGCTGAATCATATGCTTTGCCTACATGGGGGGGCCGAGTCGTTAACCAAGATCGCCAAGGTTTATGTAGGAGTACGTTGTGAAGATACACACTATATGATGGCCACATATATACTATTATATACGCAACTGTAAGACATGTACATGAAGGAGAGGAGGTGACATAACAGGTTATGTACTGTGGCAGTAGATTTTTTTTAGTGATGCATGTTCAAGGTATTATTTGTACTTTGCGGGGACACAGACACACCGGCCGTCGGTCGAGCAGGAGCCCACGTAAGCGTACTGTTCGCTGCAGTCTTCGTTACACTCTTCGTGCTGAGTGCATCTGTAAGCCTGAGCCTGGGCTGACTGAAATACGGCGATGATCGCCAAAGTGGCAAAAACAGCAGTCGTTGAAGAAAAGCGCATTATGAATGCAAGACTGGCAAGAGAAGTGAATATATCAGTAAACAAGGAGAACGTCGAGTATACTGAGATTTCATATGCGGTGTACCTAGGTTTTAAACGGGGCAGTAAAAGAAAAAAAAAAAAAGAAGAAAGAGGGAAGGAGCGTGATAAATCAACCTTGGTTCTCTTTATATAGCATCAAACGTGTTATGCATGCAGGGAGCAATATCATATGAGTGCTTCTGTCGTATGCGTAGCCTTGCATGATGATGGTCGCTGATAGCTTTGCATATAGGAGACGGTGGCGTCCTGATAGGAGGTAGGGCGTTTTCGGGGACAGGGAGCTCAAGGTTGGCTGCGAAGCGCGCTCCTTGTACTCGCATATCTAGAAATAAAACAGCTCTCGTAACGTTTTCATTGTTTCCTTACGTCTTCTTTTTCGCTAATACTCGTACCAATTCATTTTATTTTACAGCCAGATACACGCGCTAGTGAGCTACTGCCACTCATAGTTTGATTGCCTACTTCATTCAACTATTTTCTGCATGTGTCCACTTAGAACCTCTGCCCCCGGCCCAATCCCACTCCCTTCTCCATTCAGATTTATAAAGACGTAGGGGCCCAAGGATGTGAGAGCGTGTGATTATATTTGATAAAAGCTTGTTGAAGCTTATAACATAGAACTTTATCACGTTTTGACTGCGTTGTCCACCATCCATGTCTATGGAGAGAGCCATTACATCCATGCTTATTGCCATGCATCCATGATGCTGATCCATGCAAACAAAACTTTAAAGAAACATCGCCAAGAAAAATCAGCTACTTTAGCATCGGTCACAACAAAGAATCAAAGAGACTCTTTTAAAGGCGTATTTGACATTGGTAAACAAGAATCATAGATATTTTAAGAAACGCTTGCCTCCCCCCTACCGCAATTTTTATCGCATGATACGTGAGTGTTGTTTTGCTGTGCTTCAGCTTTTATTGAATGATATTGGGAGGATGCGCGCGACGGAGGTTAAAGGATAAAAGAAGAAAAGGATTGATTGTCTCGTTGTCATCGTGAAAGTGGTATGGTATATGATTTAAAATGGTTGAAGAGAAAAATATGAAAGGGAATACAGAAAAGACGAACAGGTTGGCTTCTGCTGTACCTCGTGTTTTCTCTTTTCTTTTTTGTTTTTGTTTTGTGTTTTACTTGAATTCTTCTGGTTCAACCGGCATCTCGCAGGCCAGGACTTGAAGCACCTTCCAGTTATCACTTAACTGCCGCGTGGTCTTGAGTTGCTCATGTACGTAATTTTGATACATTAAGGATATGAATGCTTGCTGTTTGTGGATGTATGACAATTCCGTAGCTAAGCAGTAGCGAATATGGGTATCACGTTGCTGCTGATAGGCAACTTTAGACGAATCCTGGAGCAGTGTGAGTTATAAAAATTCTCTATCTTGCGCCGCACGTACCGTTTCAATAGCAAGGTCCAGTCGCTCTACCTCCGCTTCGAGGCCGGGTACACCACGATGCTGGTTGACCTTGGTCTGGTTAGCACTCACTTTCTTGGAAAGCGTATCAATTTGGTTCGTAGCAAGTTTCTCTTTGCGTTCGAGCATTTCTTTGAAGGAGATGAAGAGATCGCGCTGGCGCTTCAAGTTCTCGAGCACACCATTGCTTGAGACGGCGGTATGGTCGTCGAGGATTGTGCCCGTGCGCTGCATGTGTTTTGCCACTGCTTCGTAACCCCGCACGACGTGCTGACATGACCCACAGTCTGGTACATAACACGACTGTTCCAGCTCACTCATGCCGCTGTCAGAAAGAAGACAGTCAATATTAATCTCGTTTGATTTTTCAAGAATACTCACTTGAGCACGATACTGTAGCGAACGAATTCACGACTTTGTACCTCATTGACCCGTATAAGGCGTTCCAGGGTCGTGCACATGCCTTGATAATGTTCGATGCGGGATAGCAATGTCTCCTTGAGCTTTTCCAGGCGGACGTCCAGGTCCGGGGGTATACAGATTTCCATGTCGTGGATGGGCGGCATGGTGCGGACAAACTCATCATCTGTGTTTGGCGGATTCGCTCGCCGCCATGCCAGTAGCTCCTGTTTTTTTTTTTGTTTATGAGTGACACATGAAAAACGATAAACAAATATACAAAAAGTGTATGACACTTACGGAGGGTTCTGTCAGAAACGTCACTACGACCTGGTCGCACTTCAGAGTGGGGTGTCGTACAACGGAATTGATAAACCGTGCCAGGCCCTTTTGCCGTTTCTCAAGGAAAGAGTCGTCCTCTATAATGTGTGTATATGCATGTGCAACATGAGTGACCCGATTTTCAGACATGAGATTGACACAAGATTTTGAGGCTTACTTCCGCCGAGTTTTTTGGGTGGCAGATTGGGAATGACGCGCATCGGGTATCGCTTCAAAAGGGTCTCCCACAACCAGTAGAAATCACTGTATCGTCTGAGGACTTTGGAGTTGCGCTGCTGGCTTTCGACCACATAGTTGACGTGCTTAAAAATGAAACCTTCCTTTTCAGGAGCGGTTGTGACTGTGACAAGATCTAAATCCAGGAACCATTGGTAACTTTCGGTGCCGTTTGACAGTAGCACAGGCTGTTTCACGGTATCGTCGAGGGAGGTGCGTGCGCTGTCAACTTGGGTCGTGTTCTCCATACTGCGGGAACGTGCGGTAGGAGCACCATTCAAAGTCAACTTGGGTCGTGCATTACCGTTTGTCGTACTCGAGGGGGCGGACCGGAGGTCCTTTGCATTACGGTCAACCCCATTGGGCATTGACCATGGGTCTTCGAGAGGTTGGCTTTTGATCTCGTCAGGATGCATCTGGCTCTCGGTCTTTTTAAACTGGACGCGATCGAGATGAAGCAGCACGGGCGAAGGCAGATCTGTAATATGGGTCGTTGTGTATCATTGCCCAGCTCATTAGCATACACGTGGTATTAAGTTTTGACTGTCCGCGGCGTGCCCGATCCCTTCCATCGTCTCCGAGCTCGTTGCTTACCGTTGCGATGTTGATAGACGGTTTGTAATGATACGTCTAGAGTGGGGCAATTGTGAGTGTGGTGTGGGGCGGAGGGTGTATGAGGTGCACTTTACCCATATTCTTTTGCGCGCAGGCTACGAGCGCCACGGCAGTGTTGAACTCATTGTGGGTGACATAGAGCGCTCCGGCAGGTACAACCATGTTGATAATCTGGGATGCGGTGTCATGTGTGCGTAAGCTTCGGTTTTCCCAGCCGCTGGCCAAGAACTCACCTCTTGGGATACACTTGGCGGCAATTCAGCCAAGTGAATGATGGACTCGAGCGACTCGAGGCTGACACGCTCACCAATGGGACGTGCACGTATGTAGGCGGTATCGTAAATGTCGGGTAAATCGATGCCCACTGTAGAAAAATGAGAGAGGGGAGATGTGTCATGCGCTTATCATTCAAGCTGGTAAATAAACAAAAAAGTTTACCCAATACACTGGCCGCAGTCAATTCTTCTCCGAGTATAGCGTCGTCGACAGCGGTGTGCGTGGCCATGTCTTGGTTGATGTCGGACACAGGCTCGAATTGCGGGTCTGTGTTCCACGGATTGGCATCGACACCCATCTGTGAGGCATAAAGAGGCATAGAAAGTGACCGATTGATGGCGGTCGAGGACGAGCTGTCGAGCATAAACCGAGACGAATCAGGGTCGAGGAATCCCCGGCCGAGTACGTCCTCGTCGTCGTTGATCATGACCCGAGTTGTTGTCGAGTGAAGTCGAGAAAGAAGGGGAGAAGCGGAGCAAAAAGAAGAACAAAGAAGGGGGGCAGGGAAGGGAGACACGCGTGTCAGAACTGCTCAGGTCAGGTCAGGTCAGGCAGGTCAAAAAGGGTTCTAATACGTGAATGTAAAAGTGAAAGAAAACACAGCGAAGCAAGCGGAAACAAGAGAAAAAGGTCCAAATGTCACACACTCGAATTTCCCTATCTGGCTTCCATATCTACTGTATATGTTCGATCAAACAATCTCATTTTTTATCACAGCGTCATATACTTATACGTCTGTAGTTTTTAGAAACCTCACTTCCACTGTTTTTCTCTGTTTCGTTGCAAGGCTATATGCCTATATACGTAAAACATAGAACGCGTAGTAATCAATGCAGCTGTCAGTCCTAGAACATGATATAATTTGCAAAGCCCGCTGCATTTAATCTCGCCGGAAAAAAAAAAGGCCCTCATCAGATTATCAGTGCCCCAGTTATATGGCAAGCAGCGAAAACTCGCACGAGCCATGAGGGACTTTGAGGGATAAAAAGCACTCACGTACACATTGCAAGAAGGCTCATCCAGGGGCAGACAGGATGATGCTCTTAAACCAAGGAGAGTGCCTGCTTCACAATTATACTACAGTCTCTTTGTTCAGGCATAGGTCGTAGGATGGTCCATGCATCTCAATACTGCAATGTGCTAAACATGCTTTACTCTTATACTCTAGGTACTCAAGCAGATGGGTCTTCAAAGAATGTGTTTTGTGAATTCTGCAGTAACATCCAGTTACATAGATAATAGCCATCAGAGTGGTGTTTGCAGACCATCCCATACCTCCTGAATAGTGAGACTGCCAATGCAGTGCAATGCAGTAAAGTTACTAGTGGGGTACATAAATACATCAATACCAATCCCACCGTGGACGCAGGGCCCCTGGCTTCACCTACACAAGTGACTGCATACATGTATTACCTACATACAGTCATGGTGTTTGTGTAAGGCATATGGCGCATATGTATGACACCCAGCAGGAACAGCGAGAAGAACGTTCGCAGACACAGAGCCCCCAATGACTCTGGAAAATGAGAATATTACTCTCACGTATACACATACCTCCTGGACCTTATATACGCGGGATCCTTTTCGGCTATTAGAATACTGAAGGTTTTATGATGGCTCATCACTGCAAAAACCACCAAGAACCGAGTGAACGACGAAAAGAGACGGAGTGGACGCTCGCTACAGTGGCATGTGGATCAGTGCTAAACTATAGAGTGCATTGCGTGGACAGTTAGTATGTAAATGATGCTTCTGTTCTAACAATGATTAATAGGTCATGCTGAGATTTCACTGGTAAAACTTGTATTAAGGTTGATTTCTGCAGACCATCACAAATGTGACCAGGACGTAATCGTTCGCAAGTGAACGATGCGAGAAAGGGTAATGTTGGCTGAGCCCAATAGGACCGGCCAAGTGTAAAAGCAATAGGATGGTACCTGCAGGGACATCAAAGCAGAATGGCTGAGTTGACGCGTATTCCTCTATTCTATTGGGAGAGAAGAGGCGCGCGCGCGCTTGTCGTGTTGTGTGTTTGACGCGATTACGCGGTGAAATAATTTTTCGATTCTTTTTTTTTTGTTTTCAAACTCTTCTTTCTTCTCTTTCTCATCTCACCCTCACACATTCAGGCAAGTCTCATTATCCGCAATGACGCGTCTTGCAACGTGTCATTGCCGATCCATACGCTCTGTCCTGTCCTAACGTGCCTTTTCGGTATAGGTCCCACACAGTAAAGATGCTCGAAGCTCGTATGCAACAGGCCAAGCTCCTCAAGACCGTGCTTGAGGCAGTCAAGGAACTCGTGACGGAGTGCAACTTTGACTGCAATGACTCAGGCATTGCGCTTCAGGCGATGGACAACTCGCACGTTGCTCTCGTCGCGATGCTGCTGCGCGCCGAGGGATTTGATCCTTACCGCTGCGACCGCAACCTGCCCCTCGGTGTCAACCTCACCAGTCTCGCCAAGATCCTCAAGTGCGCCCGCCCCGATGATGTCCTGACCATCAAGGCCGATGACCAGGGTGACGTCCTGTCCATGGTCTTTGAGTCCAAAGGTATAGCAAAACAAGTGAAATGGAAGGGAAAAGAATTTTTTGTAACGCGTCTATTTTTTTATTTTGCTCCCAATAATAGACAGTGACAAGGTCAGTGAGTATGACCTCAAGCTGATGGACATTGACAGCGAGCACCTGGGTATTCCTGATACCACGTATGATGCCGTTGTTACCATGTCTTCGGACCGCTTCAAGGAAATCGTGACGGATCTGCAAGTGCTGAGTGATGCAGTGACGATCGAGGTCAACAAGGATGGCATCAAGTTTGGCAATGAGGGAGAGGTGGGACGCGGTAACGTCACGCTCAAGGCCAACAGCATGGTTGACAGTGAAGAAGATGCTACGGTTATTGAGCTGCAGCAGAGCGTCTCCATGGCCTTCTCGATCAAATACCTCGTCAACTTCACCAAGGCCACTCCTCTTGCTTCCCGTGTCTCCCTCCACATGTCCAGCGAAGTGCCCCTCCTCGTGGAATACAAGCTCGATAACGTCGGCTATGTCAGATACTATCTCGCCCCCAAGATTGGTGATGAAGCATAAACCAACCCATGTATCCATATATACACACACATCCCTTCAATGCAAACCCAACCTCCACCTTCTTTCTTTCTTACTTGCTTTCCTCCTTTCTCTCTTATTCGCAAACCTCATATTCAAGTCTCCCTTTTGCACAAACACGCACACACATACATATACTTACGTACACATCCTGTTCTATCTTCATTCATGCTTAGAAAGGGAGGGAGAGAGAGAAAAAAAAGGATACACAAACGTAGTAACCAGTTTTACGAAAAATAAAAGAACAAAACAAGAACTGCGAAGAGCCAAAGAGCGGGACGTGCGGTTGAGCAAGCCAAGTTTTCAATCAAGACATGGGAATACGCAGCGCTGCCGCTGCTCGAGGCCGCGCCCGACCCAGAAGGGGTGCCTGCAGTCACCGCAGCTGCTGCTGCCACGTGTGGCACCTGGTTCAGTTGAGCCACCTGCGCGAGTGGATCGCCCCACGCGTAAAAGTCAACCTCGACAAATGTGGGTTTGCGTTGGAACGACTGGATACAGTCTTTCAAGTGGGTTTCCAGTCGCTCGTGATTCGTGCTGGCCGCCTGGTCCTTTTGTGGCACCTCGATGCGGTGCTCTTTACCAAGCTGTATAACGCCATACAGAAAGTGGTTGACAAGGTACATCATTTCATTCGGGTGTTCGGGGTTCTCAGGACGGTCGATGGTGCACAGAAACTGGTCCGGGTTGGTGGTATCGTACGGTGTCTCAAAAACATGAGCAAACTCGTCAATCAAGTAGGGCACGTCCGACCAACTGTCCACGAAGCTCACTACACGCGTGTTGCGGGAAATCATGTCGCGCAGCGTGGGCCACGCCGGTGTGTCTTTCGGGAGTGAGTAAACCATGGGGTAAATCGCACTCTTCTCGTAGGCTTTGGCGATAGCAGCTGCCTCGCCATTATTCCACATCAGAGTCACTACCTCCGAAGGATGACTGCTGAGCCAACCGGCGATGGTATCAAGCGTGTCAACAACAGGACCCGCATCGAGGATACTGCAGTGCGTGTGGCAGAGATGCAGCGTGTCGTCCTTGACCATGGCCGTGAGTTTGAGACCACGCACGCCGTCGTCAAGCTGCTCCACGATGGATCGATCCTGGTTGGCCGCGATATTCGCGTCTGTTGCGTAGGCGTTGTGAGTCACCAGGTACGTAATGTTATTATAAGCGCGGTCGCAGAGGTCAGCGTGTCCGTTGCAGGCCACCAGGTCTTTATTTCCATGTTCATCCGCCCTGGTACTGCTGTATGCTAATACCAAGAAAAGCAATGAGACAAGCAGCCTGGAGTAAAGGCTCGCCGCCATCGAGAAAAAAAAGGGCACATTTGATTTTCTGTGCGTGCTCCCGGTCTCTTAAAAACCACAGACACATACACCGAGCCAAGTTGCATTTGCAACCAACATGAATACGGAGAATTCCATGTTGTTTCTATTTCCACCTTTTCCTACTCCTTTCAGCATTAACAGGACGCTCTCCCTACCTTCTAAACGCACTGTAAACACGCTCAGACGCGTGGCGCTTGATTTTCCTTCTACTGGAAGCACGACAAAGCAGAATTGGCATAGGCTCCTTTTTTTTTTCATTGATATTCATGCACTTGCCTAATATATTCCATTACAATACGTGATAGCCGACATCCTTCCCTATGCGTGGGGGCTCTACGTGTATGTTTGTACCGTTGTTCACGATGGACAGAGAAAAACCATCGATAGGTGCACAACAGGTAAACACAAAGGTACAAAGAGAGAGAGAAAAGAGAGTATGCCCGTTTCATTTCTGTTATTGTACTGAGTACTGTGCATATATAAGCTTTCTTTCATATGTAGGGTACGTAAATATTAGATGGGTTGTGTGCATAAACGTATTTCGTTAGCAGTCTCAACAATCATTTAGTCTGTCTCACATGACATTCAGAAATAAGCGAGAAAAAAAAAAGACTTGGCGCATTTCCCATTTCGCACCGTAATCGATATCCCTACGATACAGACACACGAAAAAAAGCGTTTCTCCTGTTTTTATGTTTATTTTGCAGAAAAAAAAAAAGGACAAGAAAAGAGTGAGAAAGTACGGCAGCAAAAGCACTGAAGGGAAACGATGGTGTGGCTATTCGTCGTCATTGTGCTTCAGATCATGCACGGCAGCGTGTGTAACCCTTCCTGGCGGGAAACAACAAGACAACAAGACGCGCTCTATGAAACCTGGCTTGGTTCTTGGCTTTCTTTTACTTTCTCCACAATGAATCTCTCTCCTTCGTCGTTCAAGACGGCCGCAGCCCGGCTCGATATCTCATACCGTGTGCTTGACGGTGACAGTGGCCACAGTGTCGTCCTCAAGGATGTTATCTTGCGTCCCGGGATGCCATTCAGCAACGACTGTCTGGCCATCACCGCCTCACTGTCAGACCACACGAGTGCAAATGAGCTGGATGAAGCAGCTCTTCTCAACCTGAATGTCAAGGCCCTCAAGGCACTGGAGCTGACCCACTTTGAGGCAAAGTACATGGCGGATCTCGGTGGCAAACGCATGCTCGCCAACGGTTTCCAGAGCTGGAGCCAAGCCCGAGAAATGGAAGCCGAACACCGTATTCCGTCGATTCGCTCGTCCGTCGCCTACTTGACGCAGTACAACCTTCAAGGGTGAGACAACATTCATATCGGGCGTCTTATGTACGCTCCATTGCATCTGTGCTAACTATAAATTATTCTCTCACCCGCTCCTGCCAAAAAAAAAAAAAAAAATCGCGTAGTGACTATGACTTTTTCTCACATTCTGGCGAAAAGGGTCATATCCACTCGAGCAGCTATACCCATTTCCGTGATGTCCATAACAACCTGCGCTTCTTTGGCTCGCTCTCGGAAAACTGGGGCTACACCTATTTCAAGGCCGACTTCAATTCCAACGTCTTTAGCATCTACAAGGACGTCTTGGGCAAACGCCTCGACGCCAACCAAGCCCTTGATCTCGTCAAGGTCCTTCTTGCCCAGGCCACCGACAAGGAAGGCCTCGTCTGGGATCTCTATGCGAGCTTCTTTGAGGACAAGCGCTCCCTCAAGGGCGATCAGATGCGGGCCCGCCATGTCAACGGCTGGACGTCATGGTACAATTATTATGGTGACGTCGACGAACCAATCGTCCTGAAAAATCTGGATGCGCTGGTCAAGCACAAGTATCCCATCAATATTTTCCAAATCGATGACGGTTTCATGACCGCGATCGGCGACTGGCTGTCCGTCAATCAAAAGTTCCCGAACGGCTTGGATCACATTGCGCAAAAGGTCACAGCTGCCGGATTCACACCTGGTCTCTGGCTTGCTCCTTACGCCGTCGGCTTCACAAGCAAAATTGTCACCGAACATCCGGACTGGCTCGTCAAGGACCCACAGACCAAAGAACCCGTCGTCGCCGGCCCCAACTGGGGTGGGTTCTACGCTCTTGACATGTATAACACCGAAGCCCGTGCGTATCTCAAGGAGGTCTTTGATACGGTGCTACGCAAGTGGGGATTCGGCATGGTCAAGCTGGACTTCTTGTTTGCGGCTGCCATGATTCCACGACTGGGTAAGATCACATCTATACCACCGCCTGCGTATGTTTTTTGCTGACACGACGGTATATCTGTTTCGGCAGGCAAGTCGCGTGGTGAGATCATGTGGGACGCCATGGAACTCGTGCGCGAGTTGACGGGCCCAGACAAATTACTCTTGGGCTGTGGTGTACCCCTGGCCTGTGCCTGGCGCAAGGCAGATTACTGCCGTATTGGCTCGGACGTTGCGCCTTGGTGGGAGGGGAAGCTCAAACGGAAAAGACGAGAAAAATGGCTCACCGCATACCCTGTACAGACACCAAACTCAAGTACCTCCACGTTCGCGAACGTGTGTCGACTGCCAACTCACTGGTCTCGACCCTGAGCCGGTGGTCCATGTCCGATCGCATGTTTGGCAACGACCCGGACGTGATGATCCTCCGTAACCAAAAGAACAAGCTGAACCTTGAGGAACGCTACACACTGTGCGTTCTCAACAACATTCTGGGTGCACTGGTATTCAGCTCGGACAACGTGGCCGAGTATGGCAAGGATGAACACTTGCTGTATGCTGCGACATTCCCCAAGGTGATCGCATCCGTTCAGAGCGTGATCGAGTTCCGGCCGAATGTGTTTGTCATCCGCTTCCAGACACAGGGCCGCGACTACACGACGTTTGCAAACCTGTGCTCGGACGACCAAAAGGTGTACTTGCCTCCTTCATCGGACAAGACGCACTTGCTCTTCTCAACGGACAATGAGATGCACATGACTCCCCGGTTCTCGCTCTCCTCTTGGTTTAGCAAGGCTGATCCACTCTTCTATCACCCGTCGTCGTCAGTGTACATCCGTGCACACGAGACAAAGACCATGATGCATATCCCGCCGCCGAAGGACGGACAGGCCCTCTTTATGGGTTCGACGAGTCACATTGTACCTGGTGCAGAAATCGACGCGTTCACAACAGATGCGACCAAGGATATCCAGCTCAAGTTCAACGCCCAGAATACGCGAGAGCATACCACCTATGTCGGTGTCGGCAACTATCTGTCTACAGAAAAGACAGCCCCCACCCAGGCACCCACGTGCACCATCAATGGCGTGCAACCCTCGTTTGAGTGGATCCCTGTGCATGGTACGGGTGAGGGCCGACCTGCCAGTCACGTCCACGTGGCCGTCGTTAAGGACGGAGAGCAGCAGCAGCAGCAGCAGTAGCAAACTGTACACATCTCTGTTTCGTCTTTGTCCTTTATTTAATAGTTCCAGAGTAGGACCTGGTCATTTTTCTTGTCTACATTGTGTTTAATGTATTTCTGATCCATGCTGTGCGAGAAGAGTACAGCATGTTGTATCTCGTATTGTATTTCAGATGCCTTCTATTTTGTGATCTACCGAACTTGGATTGGTTGGCTTGGAAGCCGAAGAAATGTCAGACGCGAGAACAACCGGCCCTGATTTGTTTTTCCTAACCCTTTTCGACTCCCCTCTCTCTTTTTTCTTCTTTTTGCAAGTGCACCCAAGTGTGCTCAGTCACTTTTTCTTTGACATTGCTGCGCTACTGACAAGGACTGCGCACGCGTTCTGTACATATACCATATATACGGCCATATATATATCCCTTCTCTTTAAATGACACCACGGGTAGGGTCGCACCCCTACTTTGACGAAAAGGACGCGGAGAGAGAAGAACGGATCCGCCGATTGTTTGATTCTCTCGACAGTCAGGGCACGGGCTACCTCGATGCAGATGCCATTCTGCGTGGCTTCTTGAAGCTCACGCATTTGCCAGCCCACACTCGCTACGCCACCGACCTCCTCCGCAAGTGCGACACTGCCCGGGATGGCGCCATCGACTATGAAGAGTTCAGGGCCTACGTTCTGGAGAAAGAAAAAGAGCTCTGGAACCTCTTTAGTGAAATCAACAAGAGCGGTGACCACCGTATCCACGCCAACGAGCTCGAAAACGCCCTCCGAGCCGCCGGCATCCGTCTGAACCAGGAAGAAATGAATGATTTCATTCAAGCTTTCGATACAGGTCAGAAACATTATCTACAGTAGTTATCAGCAAGTATCTTTTTGCTGACTCTTTGCTTAGAGGGCAACGGCTACATTGACTTCCAAGAATGGCGCGACTTTCTGCTGCTTCTGCCGCAAAAGACGACCATCACCGAAATCTATCAATATTACCAGACCTCGACCCAACTCACCCAGGATGCCGAGGTTGCGTTTTCGCATACAGATGAGGCCGCTCAGAATGCATACAAATACCTCGCTGCGGGTGGCATTGCCGGTGCCGTCTCACGAACCTGCACCGCTCCTTTTGACAGGCTCAAGGTCTATTTGATTACCCAAACCTCGACAGAAGCCTCTTCCTCATCGATCATGAGCGCCATCCGCCAAATCTATGGCCAAGGTGGCTTCCGTGGCTTCTTTGTTGGCAACGGCCTGAATGTCATGAAGATCGTCCCTGAAAGCGCCATCAAATTTTATGTGTTTGAGACAGCCAAAACCGTTCTGGCCGGCCTGACCGGTGTCGAAGACAAGAATGCCATCCCTGTCGGTGCGCGCTTCATTGCGGGCGGTGTCGCAGGTCTGTGCTCGCAGTTCTGCATCTACCCGGTCGAAACTCTGAAGACTCGCATCATGGCCACCAAGGTCACTACTCAATCCATCACTGCCCAGCAGCGCTTCTTTGTGTGGCATACCGCCCGTGACATGTTTCGCGCACAAGGTATCCGTGCTTTCTGGCCCGGTCTGACACTAGGTATGTATGACATGGGCAAAAGTTGGAGAGTGTCACTCAAACCATTGTATCACTAGGTCTGCTGGGTGTTTTTCCCTACCAGGCGCTGGATATGGGCATCTATGAGACCCTGAAGGTGACTTACCTGCGCTACATGAATAACCAGGAAGGTCGCCGGAAAAATGCCGACAATGGCAGCATGCTTCCCAATGTATTGGTGCTATGGGCTTGCGGTATGATGAGTGGTTCGATTGGTGCCACGACTGTCTACCCGCTCAATCTGGTCCGGACGCGGTAAGTGCAATCTTACCTCTCGAACAGGGTTATTCAGTCTTTCATATGTAGCCTCCAAGCGCAGGGTACACCCGGTCATCCTCATCGCTATACCTCTGCTTGGGACGCAGCGCGGAAGACGTTCCAGAAGGACGGCGCTCGCGGTTTCTACAAGGGGTTGGGCCCGACACTATTCAAGGTAGTGCCTTCGGTGTCGATCAGCTATGCCGTTTACGAGTTCAGCAAACGCTCGTTGGGTATCAGCTAAAGAGTTCCATATATCCACGACCCTCTATCTCTACCTCCATTTTTTAGCATTTGACACCCTGCAAGCAATATTCGCATACAGCTTACTCACACAGCTCACACACAATCACTCACTCACCTTCTTATTTCATACCAGCGTCGCCTCGTTGGCCTCTCCTAACCTTAGAAACAACTTAAACTGTACATAATATATAAAATCATTTTGTCCTGTAACTAATTATAGCATCTAGGCAGAGCAGAGGACGATAGCGTGTAGAAAAGAATAAAAAGGTTTCGCTTCTCCTCCTTACGCGTTCTGGCGCTTTGAAAATCGAGTACGGCGCCGGGCACTTTCTTCAGCTGTGTTGCGGTGCAATTACGCCTTTCTTCTCTACATCTTACGTCTCTTCCTATATATTGCTATCTCCTGCTATTCTATCTACAAAGCATTTCAGTGATGAATAAATTCAATCCATCTCAACTTGCAAATTTCGTCAATGAAGTGATAAATCGACAAAGTGGTTTCTACGTATATTGGCAATTGTACGACCTGTGAATAAAAAGAACATTGTGTTTGTCTCATGTCTCATAATTTACTATAAAGATCTCTGAGGTGAGGAATTCACAGAAAGGCAGTTACAGAGGATATGGGATACTATGATGCTCTGGGCGTCAAGCGGCCTGTCGCACAAGATTCGTTAACCAGAATGCGCACACAGATAGCAACGAGACGGTGTAGCAAGGACTTATAGGCCTGTACAGGTTAAAAACTCATATATCATAATACGTAAGACACATGTAACACCGGGGTTGACAGGAGAGCATCAATGTACGTACGGTGGCCAGGATAACAGTGTACATATGTACATCGGCAAACCTGGATATTTCGGAAAGAAGTATCGTGCGTCCATCACACAGGAGGTAAAGTACCATTTTAATCGGTGACAGTTCTGCATAAGGGCTCGATACACTTGCGTTCATGCGTTATCACATGCATGCATGCAAGTGTATGCGATAACGTGCACTGCTAATTTAACGACAGATAAGACAGTACATTTGTACCTTTCTATCTCTCCCTTTCTGTGGCAACCGTGTCTGGTCAGATTTAGACTTTGTAGTAGAGGTGGCCTTCCATCCAACTCCTCGATTTCAATTGGCCCGAACGAATCAGTCACTTCACAACCTCTCGAAGTTATCTTGGAAAGCTGCCCTGCAGAAACACGCAACCGTTTTACTGAAGTTGGTTATTTATACAAATTCGAGTTTCGGCTCAGTGGCATTTGTCCTTTCGTAGAGAGGCGTATACGTGGCTTGGATCGAATAGAAGTATAATTCAGATATTACCATACATTCGTAACGAATCTATTGCGAAGAATACGTGTAACACCATTTTGAATAAAATTCGCTGAGGTTTATTTCATGCAGACAGCACGAGTCCATGCTGACAAGGCTTTGTCGGAAAAGCCAGCATCCAGCATTCACAGCGCTGGTAACACCAGCCGACCTAGTTCTGCAAAGCTGTACAATATGAGTCAAGAATTCGTCGATAATGAAGAAAAATACGTCAAGATCAGCGTGGAGCTTTACGCACAAATGGTCAAGCATAAAGGTTCACGAGAACTGTTTGATGAGGTCATGTCTCGCTTCAACGAATATCTCCGCAAGGGCTTCCGTGCTCCTCTTTACTCCATCACGGATCAAGAGAAGCCCTCACGCAGCTCATATGATTTACAGCCAAAGCACTACGATGTCTGCGTCAAGGGAGGCACGATGTATACTCAAGGAGACAAGAGAAGTCAAGACCATAGAACGGACGCATTTCAAAGGTAACGTGGACATCGCACTTGGCCTGTACACGACTGACTTCCAACCATTTAAAAGAAATGGTTATTCCATGACGGTCGTGCATGTTGTCATCCTCCCTGGCACAGCACCACAGTGCTCGCAAATTGCCCATTGTCGTCGTCTTTGTCGTGAATACGACGCAATCAGACATTCTTGACTGCGAGATAGCCAATACCACCAGTCTCCCTTTTACGAAAAGCTATCAAGTATTGGATGGGCACACTCTTGCTTCCTGTTGAATAAGCAGGCAATTGAGCCTTTCTTACACGAGACATCGCTCCATCCCCTGGTTGCCCTCGCACACTGCCTTATTGAGCAAGAACCGTCGCTCATCAACTTCACGCACCAGGATCCGACGTTCTATCAACTTTATACCAAGATACTTGAAGCTCATACTTGAACCTGAAGCTTCGATGAACTGATACTAGAAGTTGATACGTGAAGCTGATACTGGAGAGCATTTTTAGCAGCCAAATTGCAAGCCAGGCGTCAATCACCCGTGTGCTAGAAAGAAAAATGTGCGCATTGGAACCAAAGGGCAATGCAATAGGGCCGTCACAACACTGGAAGACCAGGACAAGCTCGCTCAAGCGCGCATCGATCTGGCTTCGGCCATTCTAAACAATACCACAAAATATCTTGACAGCATCGAAGAGCGTTACACGCAAGATTCCTCGTACGATTTTGAATTTGCCGAGCAAGAAGCCGATAAAAATGGACATATTACATTTCGTGGTCTGCTGGCTATCTGGGTTTTCCTAGTTCTCCGTTTTAATAGCGAACAATAAGTTTATGTCAATATCTTTTCTTCGTTCGCGAGCTGATTGCACTGGATATCACCGTCCCTCATTTCCCGTATGGATGCTGAAGTTCCTGTCGAAACCCTCTTGGATCGTCTCGCTCTCCTGGAAGAGCAGATGGTCTCCAGTGCCACCCTCACAAAGCAGATCGCCTCCAAGGCCGCCCTCACGGACGACCCGAACGTCACTGTTCGCCACGTCGGCGCTGACTTCACTCCACCACCCGAGGTGTTGGCCGCCTTTCCAGGCATGGAATGCGACTTCTTTCGAGCGAAACTTGATGACACCGAACGTCGCAAGTTTCTCTTCGACTGTCCCAAGAACTCGGTTTGCCAGTATGAGCCTCCTACGCTCAATCGTGTTCCCACTTAAGCAAAGCTGCTCGCAAGGCGGACCAGCAGCTTCTTGATGTGCAGTATCGCCTCTCCGGCCTTACTCGCCCCGTGGACTGGATTTGCTATCAGTCCAGCCTTGGCATTTGGGAACACGACCAACTTCTGGCTCATTCCCAGTCGTTGGCTCGCAACCTCTGGGGTTTCCTCAGCAAAACCAGCCGAAACAGCGCCATCATTAGGCGCCATCGGGGGGGCGCTTATCTCACTTTGCCGGAGCTTGGCAAGCGCAATTCCCCTCAGACGTGCCGGCCATGACCTCTTCCGTCGTCCAGGCTGGCTTTCGGTTGTGTTTCTCTTCACCTCCGCCGACCCGTCATCTGCTCCGTTCCATCACCACCTCACACCACCTCGCGCCCTCGGACCAGAACAGCATCGACGAGGCCGTCAAGTCCTTGCTGTCCAAAGGCGCCATCGAACCCGTAGGCGCCTCTCATCACCCCTTTGGTTTCCTGTCCTCGATGTCCGTCATACCTAAGAAGGATGGCGGACGCCGGCCCGTCCTGAACCTGAAACCGCTCAATCAGTTCCTCCCGCAGCGGCCGTTCAAGATGGAGACCATGACCACCATCTGCCGCATGCTCCAAGCGGAAGATTATCTTATATCAGTCGACCTGAAAGATGCTTTTCGACCACATCCTGATACATCCTTTGTCGCGTCGTTTTCTGCGCTTTCAATGGCACGGCCGCCTCTTTCAGTACCATGTGCTCCCGCTCGGCCTCTCGCTGTCGCCTTGGATCTTTACCAAGATTCTCAGACCCGTCCTCAAATGGCCTCGTCGGCGGGGCATACGCCTGTCGGCCGACCTGGACGACCTTCTGGTCCTGGCTCCTTCCCCAGAACAGTCCATTCAGCAGACGAACTTCGTGCTCCGCAAGTTGGAGTCCCTGGGCTGGGTGATCAATCGTTCCGAATCGTCACTCAAGCCTTCCCAGCGTATCGAGCATTTGGGTCTTCGTCTGGTTTCCAACTCGATGTCCATTTCGGTACCGGGCAAGAAGGTGCGCGCTTTGCGTCGCCTCGCCCACCATCTTCTTTACCAAGCTTCGACGACCTGGACCCGTTTGGCATCGTTTGTGCGCACAGCCCTTGCCACCCAATTGGGCAATGCCCAAGCCCATTTCAGGACGCGCCACCTAGTCCACGCGTACCAAGCCTACCGCATTTCCTCGGCCACTAGCACCGCCTTCTCACGCTTTACTCTGGACGACCCAGATAGCCAGCAGACCTCGAAGTGTAATATAATGTGACGTCCAAGCAAAACGTAGGACTCACCTATTACACGAAAGGTCTGCTGCGTTCATTAGCCCGCCCGCCCTCCGGCGCATCTCTTCGCTCTCTGTCAAAGATAGTTGCATAGATTTAGACCTGTCAAATTGTTTTATTGTCCGCAATTAAAACGGAGAACTAGGAAAATCCAGATAGCCAGCAGACCTCTCGTGTTGAGTAGGTGAGTCCAGCACTTTGCTTGGACGTCACATTATATATGCATTTTGGGCGCTCTGATAAGTTGTGTAGGTTCCGAAATGACCCAACTTTTTCCATTGATTGAATTGTGCCTTCCAGGGAATATGTCCGTTTTTATCGGCTTCTTGCTCGGCAAATTCAAAATCATTCGAGGCATCATGCGTGTAACGCTCTTCGATGCTGTCAAGATATTTAGTGGTATTGTTTAGAATGGCCGAAGCCATATCGATGCGCGCTTGAGCGAGCTTGTCCTGGTCTTCCAGTGTTGTGGCGGCCCTATTGCATTGCCCTTTGGTCCCAATGCGCACACGTTTTAGCACATGGGTATGCCTGACTCACAATTTAACTACTAACATTGCTCTCCATCTTGGTATAGAACTGACACAGGGTTGGATCCTGATGCGCGAAGTTGATGAGCAACGGTTCTTGCTCAATAAGGCAATGTGCGAAGGTAATCAGGGGATGGGGCGGTGTCTGACCGACAGAGGGTCGAACTTTACTTCGGTTTACGTTACAAGGATTTTTGCAGAAGCGTGGCTGACGGCACTTGACCACGACGGCATATCGACCGCAGACCAATGGACTGTGTGAGCGGAGGAATTAGACGTTGTTGCAAACCACTGCAAAACTGGCGCGCGATCGAAATAGCAGTAACAGATGGGACGAATTTGTGAACGCTGCCGTGTTGGCTATCCGAACGATGCCAAATGAATCCACCCAGGTTTCCCCTGCCATGCTTCTGTATGGATACGAATTGCGCGCGCCCGCCGTATGGCCCGCTCCGCGCCAAGACTACGCAGGAGGCGAGATCGAGCGAGAGGAGACAAGTAGGCTGAAGACCATTCAGTATATGACGGAGACCAGTCGTCAGGAGGCACGCCAATACATCGAGCAACAACAGAATTGTGATAGGCGACGATACGACCAGTTTGTTGCACCACGCAGACCTTTCGGCATCGGCGAACAAGTTCTGATGCAGCGACCGGCGGTTAGGTCCTTGCATGGTTACGCGTGTCAATAAACACGGTACATAGTTGCTGGCCGGACCATCGTCACGACGCACTCAACATGCAGTGCATGGATATTCCCTTGCTAAAGAACCCTCCCCGAAACGGATGTGCTCGATTGCCGCTCATAACTTCCGCTATAACACGCTATAACAACAAGTTTTGCGACGCGGGAAGGAGTGATCCGGAAATCCAGTCGAGGCTGTGAAGACCCAGAGTCGAAGGCAGAGGGGCTCAATCACACCGAAACGCAGATCAGTAACTCACGTATTGACCGCAGCGAAGCGGCCACAAAGCTTGTAGCAACGATAAAAATAAAGGGGTGAAAAGAGAGTATTCATGCTATAGAATGTTGTAGATGCGGTGTTATAGCATGATATAGTAGGCGATGATTGTGATTGGTCCGCTATAACACGCTGGATGGTCTAGCCAATCATTGGCCGTGTATGCTATACATGCTATAACATGCTATAACATCCTCATCTTTTATTATTCATGTGTAAATTAGAAAATACTCAGATCCAGCTAGAGCATTCAGATACATATTAACACGACTCAGAAGCCGCGCGCTGAGATTTCGTGCCGAAAACAGGGTAAAGCAAAAGCTTGCTTAGGGCCGTGTAATACTTTTTGACAAATACAGTATACACAAGCGTGTTTTAATCTTGATGATGTCATTAAGGGGTACTATATCAATTGTACATGCGAGCGGGAATAGATAGAAATAACAAAGAGTAAGGAAGAAAAGAGAGTATTGCTTGGAGGAGAAAGTAATATAGCAAAAGTAATACATGAAGCTTAGAGACGGTACAAAAAGTTTGGATCCTGTATGTCGCTCAAATCGTCTTCCACGTTGGTGAGGACATTCGAAGTGTTGTCCAATCGCCTGCGATTCACAACACTCATACGCCAGCGAGCAAGGAGCAAAAGACCCACCGTGACGGCATTGGCCACAATGTAGCCGATCATGCCGCCCGTATAAGGTGGAGCAGTCATCATGAGCTAAACGAGATAAGAATAAGTCTATTGTCAACGCAAGGTGATGATAATGTATACATACCGGCCCACAAAAGTTACCAATCTAAGAGGTAAGAAATGGGGTGCAAGATTGAAGAATAAGCGATCAAATACGCATCAATATATAGTTTGAAAACTCACAGTGTAGAAGATCATCAGCAGGCCGTTATAGAAGATCTTCTTGGTATATCCAGAAACGTTATTGGAGATGGATGTAACGAGCAAGACATAGGCGGCGCAGTAAGACCAGGCAAGATAGAAGCCGAGCAGTTTGACTTTTTCGACAGGAATGACGAGAAGCAGAATGAGGCCAATAATATCGACAACCATTAGGCCAATGGCGGTGTAGAGTGTCTGGTTCGTCTTCCGGACGATATAAACGGCAAGGACGATAAAAAGAACAGTCGAGCCACCAGCGCCAATCGTAAGCAGAATCGAGTCGAGGCCCTATCAGTAGTTCAGCTGTCTGTTAGCTCATAACATTCAATAGATAAAACGTAAGACTTACAGAAAAACCGAAACTTTCTGTGAGCTGCGAGCTGTAGATGGTCATAGCACCATTCTGCAAATTGATCAAAAGGCACGAGAAGCAAAAGGCCCAGAAGCGCACTTCTTTGAGGGCCTCCCAGATTTGATCGCGTTTGATGGTGGTAGTACGAACAACAGCATTATCGCGAGTACGCTCTTCAACAAGAATCTCTTGCTCGGCGTTCAAGCTAAGTGCACGCGATTTGGGGTTGTCGATCAGGAAGAAGAAACAAAAGACGCCGAGAAAAGCTGTTATTACGCCCAGAATGATCATGATCCTAATCATTTGAGAACAACGGGTTAGAATTTGCCAAGAATCTAGCGTACTAGTTTACCATTGCCAGTTCTTGAGTCCATGCGTATATTCCATCCTGCCAATGCCGTAACTAATTAGACCACCCACGATGAGAGCAATGCCATTGCAAAGCCAGAAAGCGCCTAGACGGGCTGCCTGCTCGGAGCGTCGATAAAATGTGCTGACAAGAAGCGTCAGCGCGGGATAGATGCCTGCTTCAAAGAAACCGAGAAGGAAACGCATCGCGGCCATCTGCGAGAAGTTTTGACCTGTTGCCGTGCATGCCAGAATGGAGCCCCACAGGAACACAATCACGCCGATATATCGTCCCACTGGGAAGCGTTGGAGCATAAAGTTATTGGGTATCTACAATGGGAGAGGAGCTGTGAGCTGCTGGTTGTGTATCTACACCTAGGACTTACTTGGCAGAGAAGATATCCCAAGTAGAAGATGGAGCCTAGTAAACTGAATTGGCTACCGACAAGATTGAGATCTTCTTTGAACGACATGGCTGCAGCATAGTTGATTGTGGATTTGTCGAGAAACTACACGGACATATTCTGTTGGTGATTGCTTTAGAAAGAAACACTGTGTACTGTATTACCTGCAGAAGATCGATGATACAAATGATCGGCATCACGAAAAAGTCGATTTTGCGTACAAGCATCTTTTCTTCTTCCGACATAGGCTCGTCGTCGTCTGTAACGCTGTAGCCGTAAGAATGATCATACAGGTCGTCATAAGGTGGCTCGTCCTTGCCGCAAAGTGACTGATTGGATCTCTTTTCCATGTGGTCCATGGGAATCTCGGACGACTCTCGCATGTAGCCGTTCATTAGATAGAAGCTGCTAGCTGTGCCGTCACGTTACAAAGGTACGGTTGGTGATAGAGAAGCAGGGCAGAGGGCAGAAAGAAATACGAGCGAAAAAAGCAGAGCGAAAAAAGGAAAAAGGGGAAGAAAGGAAAAGCTGAACCTGACAGAGGAAGTAAAAAGAAATGCAAGCGAAGAACGTGCGAAGGTTCTAACGCAATTAGAATCACATCGGTCGTTATTTGCCCCGCAAGAGCGGGAAAAAAAAACGCAAAAAAAAAAAAAAAAAAAAAAAAAGCTAGCTGCACTCACCTACTTTAGGCATATACCGGATTGAACGTTTTGTTATATGTGCTACATCTGCCAAATCTTTGTGTTTTCCTTATTTTCACACACTGGGATTACGGACAGAAGCGAATGCAACTACCGAGGTTTATGTGCGCGCGCGGGTCAGTCTCCGGGAACACATGGCCCAACATACGTCATGTCTCAGTAAAAATTTATGATCACTTTCAGCGTCCTCACAAAGAGCAATTCGGGAGACCCTTTTTTCCCCTTCTTCTGCCTGAATTATTTTTGCAACCCAGCCGTACGCCGGTCGTTTTCAAACCAAATGCAATGGTTGTCCGGGCAAAACGCAATAGCGCGGAGTTGACCATCGTGCAGCTGCCTCCATAGCCATAATTGTGACCCAAATCACTGGATCAGCAAGACAATTCCCTAGAGGCGCTCACGATAGGAATTTCCTTTGTAGATGGAAAGAATTTCAATGATAATGAGCATTGACTGACAAAGAAGCAAGGGTGGCCGTCGCTCTTCAGAATCCCGACAGATGGATTGCGAAACCATTTTAGCCTTTTACATAGTAGTCTCAAAATTTTTTTGCTTTGTTGAATGGACAAATGGCGCGAGAAATTTATCTTCTTGTGTAACAAAGCTCCATTGCCAGCACCATATAAGGAGATGGAGCATCTTAGTTGGAGACACAGAATGAAACAAAGAGCTGACCCGTGACCAGTCAAAAAAGAAGGTGTGTGCATTAGATTGTGTAATGAGTAATACGACAAGTGATATGATAAAGTTGAAAGAGGTGGTCTTCCTCCTGATGTTATACAAATGTTCTATAAACGATAAATAAAATTGGGATCCTCGCGATCCGTCAAGTCATCTGTGGTATTAGGTTCTTGCTTGCCCTTCGAGCCGGCAAGACGCTCCCGGTTGGATTTGGCCATGAGGTGGCGGCAGATAAGCAGGAAGACAATGCAGACTGCGTCCACGACGATGTACGTGATCATACCGCTAAGGTACAGTGGCGCCTCATTGGACTTGATCATGAGAGGACCCGCAAAGTTTCTAGAACGTGGTGTGAATACAGAGTTATAATCCAGGGTGCGCTGTTATGCTTTGGCGCCGCACGAGCAAGGACGTCCGCTTGAGCGCGATCCTGCAGTGCTACGCTACGTACCCAATGGTGTAACCAATAATGATGCCCGAGCTGTAAAAGATCTTTTTCGTATAGCCCGAGACGTTGTTGGCGACAATGACCAGCATAAGAGTGTAAGCCGCGCAGTAGGCCCAGCACAAGTACAAGCCGACGAGCTTGACCTGAGGAATCGGAATGACAAGGAGCAGGATAAGGCCAATGATAGTGATGACCAAAAAGGCACAGGAGAGATAAATGGTATGGCCATAGCGGCGGTTGAACCAGATCGCGAAAACAATGTAGATACAGTCCGCAACGCCCGAGGGAATGGTCAAAAGAATAGCATTGAGGCTCTGGACAATGCGTACTATTATTAGCATTGATGCATGCAATGTCTGATTTCCTTTTGTTTTCATTTTTCGCTTACCGAGAAACCAAAGCCGGCGGTGATAATGGAGCTGAACGTGTTGAGTGCACCATTCTGAAAGTTAATGAGCAGCGACGTAATGACCAGGAGCCAGAAACGTGGCTCGCAAAGTGATTCACGCATATGGCTAAACTTGATCTCGCGCGTGCGCACAACTGCGTTATCCCGCTGTCTGGCATCAACAATTTGTTCAGTCTCAGGAGTCAGACGCAACAAGCGCGACTTGGGCTTGTCAACAAGGAAGAAGAAACAGAAGAGGCCGAAAAAGACGGTGACAGAGCCGAGAATGATCATAATCCTGTTGCATCCCATTTTTTAGTATCTTGCGAAGCATATAAAGTTGAGAAAGTTCTCAATGGACGAAAATTGCACTAACCATTGCCAAGGACTCTTGCCCTGGTCGTACATTTGGCCGATACCATAGCCGATGAGGCCACCCACGGCCATTGCAACGCCGTTACAGATGTATACGATGCCCTAAATGAAAATTAAATGAGACAGATGATATACAGTTGTCCGTGCTGCATACCAAACGGCCGGCTTGTTCTCGGCGTCTGTACATGGTAGAAATGATCATGATACAGCAGGGGTATATGCCAGCCTCAAAGAAGCCAAGGAGAAATCGAAGTGCAGCGAGTTGCGAGAAGTTCTTGCCCTCGGCCGTGACAGCCAGTACAAGACCCCACAAAATGATGAGCGCGGAAATGTATTGCGAAATTGGCACACGTTGCAGGAGGAACATGTTGATAGGCTGGTAAGAAGTGTAAATGAATATTTCGCTCGAACCACAGACGCTGTAAGCACATACCTGATACAGCAGGTATCCAAGATAGAAAATTGAACCGAGCCAGCTGTACTGCGACGCTGTCGTGCCAGTGTCTTCTTTGATGCCCAATACACCTGAATAGTTCAAAGCCGACTTGTCAAAGAACTGTTAAATAGTAAGGAAGGTACTCGAAAGTCAGTAACTTTTGTCGTTTAAGCAGAAGCCGTTTTCACCTGCAAAAAGTTCAGAATGGCGATGAACGGCATGACATAAAGATAGTCGAGTTTCCGCACAAGCGTACGTTCAGCAGGCGTTTGCTCATACGTGGCGTTGCCGTTTTCATCGATGACCTCGGTTGCTTCACTGACTATCGTGCGCTTCTCGAGCTCGCTGGCGTCGTACTTGGAATCCGACATGGAGACAGAATTGCCGAAGGGTGGAATATGACGGACGGCCTTTTGAAAGAGGGGGAAAGGAAGCGGGAAAAAAGCTTGCTTAAAAAGGACGCCCTGAAAGTGAAAACGTTTGTAGTGCGTTGAAGCGGGCCGAAGAACGGTGCACAACCCGCGTTACGACCAAAGAGGTTAGTGCCACAAGGACGTCAAAATTTTTTTCCACGCAAACCAAAGCATGCCCTTTTGCCAAAGCGAGTGCTCCGTAAGCGCTCAGGTCGCGCAAAAAAGGGTCACTTGCATACAGGCCACAGTAGCACGTTGCGCCTCCGGTCATTGGAGCACCAAAGTGGCAATAAAGCACCCAAAAATGACAGGAAATACCCGATCCGCTACTATGCATCGGCTTCACGACCCTTGATTGCTCATCTAATATCCTAGGGCCTCTCAGCTTCCTTACTTTTTTTTTCAGAGGTTGCGGCTATTGGAAATGCATGCTCGTTGAGTGCGAACGTGGAGATGAAATCTTATCGGATGTTTATTATTGTATCACGTTTCACAGATTCTGAATGCTTCTGTTACTTATTTTACAAGTCCGTGCTTAGGCTAAAACATCCCCGCTTTCTATGTCTTTTCTGAGTGCCCTGACCCAGGATATACCACTATATGCCGCCACCCACTCATTGTGTACCTGAGCTAGCATGTGTTTTTGATGCCCTGTTCCTGGCACTTCTACCCACCCATTTGCGGTTTAGTCGATTCTGCACCCTAATCTATACACTGGAAGACGTCATGGAATTATTAGACGTGAAAGTTTATTACTTTTCAGTTTCACTACTTGGTTTCTTTACAAGGCCACTGCCTGGTAAACACGGCGCTTGTTCCTGGCTGTATACCGCGTACATTCACAGATGTTGCACAGTCTGGACAGCCTGTGTGACGTGATAAAGGCAAGACGCCTTCTTGTTTTCTCGCCCGCGGATCAAGAAATAACGAGTTGCTGCATGCACACCATGGTACAACTCTCCATGTCCTTACTGATTTTCTGGTCCAGCGCACCTCCGCCTTTGTGCTCTGTTGAACGAAGTTTCTGATGGCACCACTTTTTCGCTTGAATTTATTGTCAGCACGAATCACTCTACCACTTGCGAGGTGTGCTCTAGGCTGAGGTATCATTTCTCCGCGTAAGCATACAAAGAATTGTCATGCTGCATTGCTTTGTTATATGGATCCGCGTGGAGGTCCCACATATCTCTTATTTGCTCGGTAGAATTAGCACATTCAGTACCCTATGCCTATATCAGAAGTTCTTGTCTCTGTCTCTTGCACCTCTTCGCAACGCAGCTTCAATGGGAGTTTGTGGTTGAGTACTACTACAAAGTGGGGGCAGCGATAAAGTAATGCACAGCATCAGAGAATGATGGGTCCCCTTCCCGTACAACAATTCTTCCATAGGCGTCATGCACCTTTAAAGATTGACACTCCGCTATAGCGTCTCTTTTTCCTTTCACCATATTTCACCTGCCATGAGTCGCAGAAAATCGCAGTCAGCCGATTCAGGTAACAGGCACTGATAAGTCTGTAGCATGCTCGATACTAAAGCGGCAACGAATAGACATGTCGGAGGAAGAAGACGTCGTAATGGACGAAACAGAACGCTACGAGGATGAAGGCGACATGGAACGATTCATGTACCTCGCTGAGATGCGTGGTAAATCTTCCACCCGAGGCGAACGCAGTGGTCTTGAGCGCACTGGAATCTTTCGCAACTACTCGGACATACTCGACGAGAAAGGCGAGCCCATATCTCCTGCTGCACCGCAGCCCGACAAGATTGTCCACGTCAAGGAGTTCTTCAATGGTACGTGTTTGTGAGATAAACATCAGGACATGGAAATACTGAGAAGCCGCACACTTTAGACTTCGAGGATCTATTCGATGAGGACACTATGTAAATATCATACTTCTCTATCTTCAATATACAATGGATCGTATCTCCGGCTGGGTGTTCTGTATCTTTCCTCTGTTTTCCAGCTGATGCACTTTGATTCGGTATTTGCGGCGAGGCGCATGCGTCTGTGACGTACTCTTTTCTTCTTACCCTTCCTTGCATGCGCCCGTCTAGCTCCATCTCCATCTGCCTCTTGCTTCTAGCAATCGGCATCTGGCGGGCATTTCAGCTCTACCGCACGTCTATAAAGGACTTGCGACCTGAAATAAGGGCACAGCGACCTTCTCATGACGAATCTGTGCCACGATCCGTGGACAGCGACGACGATGTCATGACCGACCAACCCACCAACCTGTTTTACTATGTTCAGGTACGGCTCAGCGAACAAACATAAACAGCTCGTCTGACATGAGCCCGAAAAAGGTCTCAGATCTCCATCTTTCAAAATACGAATCACAAGGACACACACAACACTTTTTGCACTTTTTGCAGTCAGCCTTACCTGCTATCAAGTATGCATTGCTTATCAGGCTTAATAAAGGGACTCAAACCATCATGCAGGCCTGAGTTCGTCGTGGTCACAGGTGACTTGACAGACGCCAAAGACTCTCGCAAGATAAAGACGATGCAATACGTCGAAGAATGGGAGGTTTATCAGGCGGCAGTGGACCAGGGCCTCAAGGATTCTCCTACGCCGTGGTACGACATGCGTGGAAACCACGATTGCTTCAATCTGCCATCTTGGGAATCTCAGCAGAATATGTATCGTGCTTATGGTAAAAGCGCCACGCTCCTCGAAGGAGATGGTGTCTACAGCTGGCAGGTGGAAAAAGACTTCGGGCTCTATCAATTCGTCGCAGTGGACGCCTGGTATGTGTGATAAACGGGAAAACGCTGCTTGGAGACTCAACTAGAGGTATTCGATTAGCCCCAAGAAAGGCCCAGCGCGACCCATTAACTTCTTCGGCTACTTAACCTCCAAGTCCATGGACAAACTTGCAGAGGCTGTTCTCTCAGAAAAGCAATACAACCATACATTTATGGTAAGTCAATACGGATAATGCAATCAGTAATAGTAACAGTAACTAATGATACCTAGTTTTCGCACTATCCGACAACTACCATGATGTTTGGTACTTCGAGCGAAGGCTATACGTTTCAAGATATTGCCAGGAGATTCAGCGTTTACATGTGTGGCCACCTTCATCGACTTGTCGCAGGTAAAAGCCTTATTATAGGGATATGGTTCCTGGTTCATATGATTCTCACGAAGGGATATAGGACTCGGAGACGTCCTAAAATTTTACGATGGACGTACCGACTCGCTCGAACTCGAACTTGCTGATCTCAAGGACCATGGTGCCTATCGTATCATGGCGGTTGACCACGACCTCATCTCGTTCATCGATATGGAATTACCTCTTGAAGAAATCAGGAAGACGTCCGATAAAAGTCTGCCTAATCCAATCGATGAAAACAAGCAGATTCGGTGGCCAAAAAAGATCCAGACAGCACCGACGATCCTCATCACGAACCCCAAAGATGCGCGCTATCTTTTGGAGACCAAAGAGCCTTACAAACGTCAACGGATGAGCACCCATTTACGCTTTCTTGTGTTTTCGGAGACGAATCCAGCACAGCTCAAGGTGCGTATCTCGGTGGATGGTCATCCTCATCCGTTTCCTGCTGTCTACATGGGCAAAGACACAGTGCCACTATGGGCGTCAGCATGGGAGCCCAATGATTTTTATGACATGCAGACGCATACGCTTCGTATTGAGGTCGAGGACGATGCTGGCCGTGCAGGCGTGACCGAGATACCTTTCCGTATGGATGACGGGCTTGTCAAGATCGGTGGTGGTTTTGGTGAATGGATTATCGGCCACCACGTCGCCTCTCTGGTATGTTGGTGATATCTCATCATGCAGAATGGTTAAAATGTAATTTTTAACAAACAACACGAAGCTGCGGGCAATGAGTCTATTGGGCATTGCAGGCATGCTGGCCGCACTTGTGCTACCAAAACTGTATATTGACTACATTCAGAGCTATCGACATACGCAGCAAGCACAGGGCAAGGATATCGACCCTCTGGATGATCTCCGCATCAGCGCACTCCATAACATCCATCAGATCGACCAGCAAATGACATGGAGCCCTTTTCAGTTCGTGCAACGCCATATCTTGGTGTGGTGCTTCCGTTTTATGAAACTCCCTACCGAGCAGCCTTCTGTGTGGTATGGCAGCTTTCTATTTCTGCTAAGCTTGTTGGCGCTACCATGGTTCCGTGCCGAATTCATTCCCTCTGAGACCGAGAATGGCCAAGGCACTTTTTATCTGTGGGGCCTTGTCTTTGGTGACACCTGGGTGCCGCTGGCCGACACTTGGAAATTTGCCTTTGTACAAGTCGTCTTGGACACTGGCATTTTTTTCCTACTGTTGGCGTGGCGTTCGACTGATGCCGTGGATCTGCACTGTCGAGGTTCCTTGCAGTGGAAGCGAAATGCTCGGCAGCTAAACAATCATGCATGGTTCAAAGCATGTGAAGTGCTGTACTGGCTCTGGCGCGCTTCCGAATTAATAGCACTTGCCTCCTTCTACGGTGGCGTGCCGACTTTGATACTGAACGTGTGCACTGTCTGGCTGCTGTTTGTCGCCGCCCAGCTCGGTCGGGGTAAAGACGGGATATTTTTACGAAAGCAACAACATCAGCGAGTCAGCTCACCCTTAGAGAGCTGTGGTGCCTGTCAAGAGAGTCATTTACTCCAGCCTGGCACAATACCAGGGGGCACGACCCTACAGCCATCGTCTGTCCACGTTGGTGTGGCAAGAGAAGAGCCTGGATCCTGTCCTGACAATCACACGCTTCCCTCCTCACCCGCCGCCCATGAGGGCTCAATTAGTAGCGGTAGCAGCAGCAACGGGAGCAACAGCCCCCGAAGGAGGGTACCCAAGGACGACTGAAAGTAAAGAGACATATAATTTTAGCAGTAGACAATGTTCCTGAAAATACCCAGCTAACCCCTTGACCAGGGAGTGATAATAAATGAGTTGCCGCCTTCTTCAAGCAGTTCGTGATCCTTGCTCTTCTTTGCTTCTATGGTTCCATCACTTCATGCCTGCGACGCGAATCGTTGCGCGCCTTCTGACTCAGCCTTTGTACGATGGTTACGCCTCGATCAATTCGAACCTGAACGCGCCGTGACATCCCATCTGTGCTCCTCAAAAACGCTTCTTTGGCTCCGAATACCGCTTGTCTTGTACACGACATCAGTACTCGGCGTAGATATTGTGTGGCACATGATACATGATGACTTCCAGCATTATTTCGCCTACTTTACACATTACACCTTCCTCGGTCTCCATGCATATCTGGTGGTACGTCCAACTCTCGCGTCTTTGCACCCTCCATTTTTTTTTTTCTGCTGTATCACTACACAGGTGATAACAAAATACAGCAACTCCCTACTTCTCCCCAAACCTGCAACAGCAGCACCACCTTTTTTTCTCCCAGTGAAAGCGAGTCCCCTTTCAGGATAGAAGGAGACCCCTTCTCATGAGGGGCCTCCTCATTTTTTTTTCTGCTGTATCTTATATTATGCATCCTCTCGCGTAAAGCACATTGATGAACTGACAAAAGCTTACCCTGCAGACTGTATGTGTTCATCATGCTCGGTATCTTGCGACAGGTCGACGACTCCACTCCTTTTTCGACCAATCCTCCTTTCTCAATCACTTATTCGTCATCTTGTACTCTACAGTGGTAACATACAAGTAAGACGAGTTGATCCAACATGCACAAACAAAGAGAGAAGCTAATATCCTTGGTAAGCATTGTCACCCCCTTAGTCTACTGGACACTCCTTGCTGCAGAAAGTATGCCAGACAGAAGAAAATATCACTCACCAGGCTGACATACATTCATTTATAGCCAAGAATGTCGATACCTATGACTGGTGGATCACCGCCTCCATGCATGGCGCCAACTTTTTTATTATGATGTTCGAGGTGACCATGAATCGAATGGTGCTCTATCGACAGATGGTTATACCTGTCTTCGGCCTTGTTTTGATATATATGCTGCTGACATTTGTGATATACGCAAAGTAAGTGCCACTCTTATTCAACGAATGCAGCTTCTCAATCTATCTTCCTTGGTATCACAGTGAACATTGGTGGGTCTACTCATTTTTGGATTGGAGCCAGGGACCGAGAGCAAGCATCTGGTATATTGCGGTGTCGGTGATTGTGATTTTATGCTACTTTTTGCAGCTAGCGATTCACGCTACACGCGACTGGATCGCAAGTAAATGCTCAAAGACAGGCAGTGCTCCTAATCTCGGCACCGTTCAAGAGGATGACGGAGCTTCCACCATAGCCGGATCAGAACAGTTGTACCACGACGAAAAACTGCAGAAAGTAGATGTGGCAAACCAGGACAACCGTTATTATTCACAGACGCTGGTGGAGTCATCACTTGACTCGCACATTACTTTGGGTGCCTCTTCGACGGAATTCCTGGCAGTACCGACCAAATACGAATAAAAAACATATGTGTTGATTTAGTATTAATATATAATAATCTTAATATTCCGTACATCCATAATTACATAAGCAAGACACAAAAGACCCCGGTTCAATTCCCGGGCAGGGCGTCTGCCAAAGTAGACAACTTTGAGACGTGAACGGTACCTGACATCAATCCTCATGAAGGTCTTTTTCCCTTTGTCCTTGGTAAAGGTGAGCCGCGTGAAAGCAAAGCAGGCCAATGAATCCTCTGAAACGCGAAAGATACCTGACGTCAGTACCTGTCAGGGACCATATCTTTGGGCTCTTTTTCCCCATTGGTAAAACTTGGATTGCGTGATAGCTTGGTTAGCCAATGGAACCTATGAAACTTGGAAAAAAGCTCGACGTCAATCCCTGTCAGGTCCTTATCTTTTACTTCTCCTTTCCCATTGGCACAGCCCGCCCGTGTTCTTGCATGAATATCGATTGACACGCGCTCTTTCTCATAAAAGGTCTTTTGTTTTCTCTCACGTCTACTTTTCTTCTTCTTCTTCTTTACCCTGGTCAAGTCTTACGCTGGCAAGTATATATGAAAGGATTTTGGTTACAAGTATAAACTAATAAGAAGTGCAACATAGACCACTGCGTTCTCTTAAGTCCCTCTGCCATTGGTTGCCCGCCCCCTACTGCACCGGTGTGTATGATAGTAAGTTCTCGCGTCAATAGTGGTCTTGGACAACACTAACCTCCTTCTGAATGTATACTTAGCTTGCCGTCTTCTTGCTCGCCTCTCCTCCTGTCTTCTCTTCCGCTCGCACCTCTTCCACCTCCTTTCCGCTTGCTGTCCTCCCATCAGAGGTTTTTTTTCCGCTTTTTCCTCTGCCCGTAAGTGAAACAGATTCAGGACCATGCATTGAATATGAGACATTAACACACGTTCCAGTTCCACTCCTTTTTCGCTCTTCCTTTGCTCTTCTTCCTCTCCGCTTGTTCTCCCTCTCTCCTTCTTCCCGTTCGCGACCCACTAGCCGGCTATCGGTGGCCGGGACCACCGTCAAAACTTACCCCCCAAAGACATGTGCCATAGCGCCAAATGTCTGCCCCACGCCCATCGGTAAGTGCTTTTGGTTGATAATATCTGCTGCACAGTCTAGATGAGGTAGTAGTGGCCGACACCCCGCGAGCGTGTATTGACGACCCCGGTCCCGGTAGCTGGTATGTATAATAAAAATGAAGTGTAGTCCACAAAAACTGATTTCGGAACGAAATTTCGTAGGCTAGTTAATATAAAGCACTGTGACAGATGTAGTAACAATGTTTCTTATACCTGAACTGTATTTTTTGCTCATGTGAATGCGTGTAACCCGCTGTAGACTTTACTGATAAGAGGGCTTATTAGCTCCACCTTTTCCGACCTTCATTTATGATCGATGGAGCTTCCTCTTATCTTATCACATTTGCCGTAGTGGGTAAAAAAGGCGAGGTTACACTCACAACGGGAACGCACACGACTAAACTATCACGGAAGACTCGTTTGTCCATAGACATTGAGGAGGAAAATTTGTGACAAGATAGATGATCTTCTAATTCCATGATAACACCTGGCCGTTATCATTTCATTCATGAAAGGAAACTGTATATAGTGTGAGATGAGAGAAATAGAACGAAGGACAATTGAGCTGGGTTAGCTGATTGTGAAGTGATGACCAATCGGAAACGAGTTTAAACAACTATATAAGTAGGCGGCGATAGCCAGGGCAACCAACAGCGCAGTTTACTACTTCGTTTACATTCTTACCTCTTTGCATAATGGCGACGATCCAATCAACCGAATCTATGAAGCGATCCCAGGGTGGCCGCCACCGCATTTTTACAGCAGAACAGCGCAAGGATAGAAACCGATTAGCTCAAGCCGCCTTTCGAGAGCGGCGCAGCCAATACACTTCCACACTAGAGAACACAGTAGTTGAACTGGAGGCCATCATACGGGAGCTTCAGGTAAGTCAGAACTCGTGACTTTTGTTGGCCAATGCTGAAATGTGTTTTCTCAGGAGAGCAACCGGAATACAAGCAAACGTGCGGAACAGGCTGAGCAGCACTGTGCGCAATTGACCACTGAATCTTTAGCACTTCGGCAATTACTTGCTGCAGTTGTCACAGAGAACCAGCGCCTGCTCGCGGCAGCGACAACGGCAACGGCAACGGACACCCTTTCCGCCTTGCCGTCCTTATCAGCCGATGCTACTTCCTTGCACTCCTTGACTTCCCCTTCTTCCTCTACCTTCTCAACAGCGACACCCTCCACATCACCTTCACCGACCACTCGTACGTGTATATTTCTGGTTGCTTCTTGTATTCATTGACCTGCCTTCCTCATGTAGTGCCCTCTTCTCCATCAGATGACCTCTACCGGCCGATATCTCATTCAGAAGATACAGCGATACTCTATCAGGCACTGTTCCCTCAGTTACCGCGATCAACAGGCGAGTCTTTTTCCCCGGAAGACATGTGTAGAGAAAAAAGAACAATGATCCTAGGCAGATTCTCTCTTTTCTTCTTTAGAATTCGGCCCCGACACGTTTGTCGACAATGATGGACAAGTCAAGGCGTATCTAGGCAAGTAAATTGGTCTATGTATGAATCCCATTGATCCTAGTAAGTACTGTCTTTCTGTAGGTTAAGGTGACAGCGCAGAGCATTATATATGCGCTTTCTCTCTCCCCTTCGTACTGTGGACCTTATGTTTGGGATATAAATAAGTATCATGAAGCAATCAAACGTCTGAATAAAAGAACCCGTCAGATGAGACTCAAAAAGAAGAAGAAAAATAAAGACGAAAGCAAGATCATTCTCGTACTGCATGCAGTATGCAGCATGCAGTATGCACACGTACCGTCTGGTCTTAGCGTCGCTGATCTGGCGCCGTGTAGTTGTAGTTCTGGCGTAAATAAGGACAAAGCTTATACTGTCGTTGGCGTGAAACTCAACCAACTTTACGATTATAGCCATCGATTAACCTGGGCTCGAGTTTTACAAGCACTACGAGATGAGATTACGTGTCCAATTTGAGACCGGTGAAGTAGATACCAATTAGCAGCGCTCTCTATATATAGAATTTTATATATATTCCTTTGGCATTAATTTATATAAGGGTCGAAGATATTGACTGGCTTGACATGGCGCAGAAGTGCAAAAAAAAAAAAAATGTTCAGAAAAATCAAAGGGTGCGTAATAGGGTTGGTAACTGTATGCAGGGGATCCAAGGAAGGGTGGGGCAAGCGGACACTGAAGAGAGAAGAGCGATACGGCTGGGTAGGAAGGCGGTAAGGAGACGGGAGCAAATTTGTGTATAGTGGAATACGAGAGTGTGTGTGTGGTGCGCGAAGATGAGGGACTTTAAGGAGAAGATAGCGCACAAACGCTTATGATAAAGGCAGCTTCTGCGATATGTATATGGTGATCGTCCAGATGGCTTCTTCGGGTACAGTCTGTTTACACTCTGCACAGAACTTTTCCAAAAAGGTGGGGAATTCCGCTTCGGTGATGCCGAGTTTTTCTGCCAGAAATGGTTGTGCACCCTTGAAAATGTTCACCATATCCCATAGGAACTCACGGTTCACTTTGTCTTTCCTGCCTATAAAATGATGGATTACAAAGTCAGCTCTCTTCTCCTTATTATTGTCTCGTATGTAATGATGGATTTGCTTACTCAGAAAGGCATCCCGGGTCACCTCTTCCACAACCTTGAAGCTGTTCCGCTCCAGAATACCACCGAGCTTACTGGCAATGTATGGTTCTTGCTCTCGGTCGATCATTATATCTTTGACTACGTCGAAACAAGGGTAAGAAAAGAGGACAGAAGAGAAAGCATCTTACCATAGACAAAAGGCACTTACACATTTTTCCTGCATGACGAATAAAATCTGTCCCAGTCTCAAGCATGCTCGACTCGAGCGACTGCAGGACACCGCCGGGTTTTAAAATGCGATGTAATTCTGGAAGAACGACATCCCAGTCCTCTTTCTTAAGGGCAAGAATAAAAAATCGCATGTTGATCAAATCGAATGTGTTGTCATCAAAGGGGAGACGTTCCATGACGTTGCCATATTGGAACTTCACATTAGGGGGCCGGATGTCGGTGGGGAAAACAGGACACATGTCGATGCCCGTGAATTCGCTTTCGGGATACTCAGTTGCCACGTCCTAAAATGACCATGAACTTTAATAAACTATATCCGTTTCACGTTCTGGAAGCCTCTTTCAGTTGCTCCTCCACGCAAGAGTGTACACACGCGTACATACAAGCACATGTGCATACATACAAGCACACGCGTGTGTGCGTGGACGGTAAAGAAGCAAGGCAAGGGGGAGACGTCTGCAAAGGGGAGGGGAAGAGCAAGCGCGCACATACCATAATCCATGTTCCCGGACCGCAGCCTACATCCAGAATCTGAGCACCGCTGTGGAGTGGTATAAGCGGGATGGCCTCCTTAATAATATTCCTGGTACATGGGTTAGTATATCGCACACCATATTGCTCTGGCAAGTTTACCCGTCATAAAGTGCTTTGATCGCAAAGTGTTGCTAGAGAGACGCGGTGTTTAGAAAAAATACCAAAAGACACTCGATACATAAAGCACGGCGAAGAGTAACATACCCCAACCAGACGGTCCATTTCCTCATCGTCACTTGGCAACCAGTACGTGGAATCGCTATAGTTCTGGTACTTCCTGCCGTGACGAATAATACTCTCAAAGGTGGAGTCAGGACTAGACGACTCGCCCGACGCAGCACCCAGCGAGTTGGTCGCCGGTGGAGATGGTGGCCGTCGTGTCCGTTTCATGTTGTCCATCGCGGCAGTACGTCGCTTCAATCCAGGTGTCGAAAGTCGGTTGCCCATGGTAGATGAGACTTGGCTGATGCCGGGAAGTGATAAGTAGAGAATAAAGGGGAACTAACAGAACCAGAATTGCTTGCCAACAAGAAAGGAGGCAAATACGCGCAAAGGTGAGAAAACAGAAGCTAAAGACGATAGAAAGGTGTGGGTGTATAATAAAGATAGGTATGTAGGTGAATATGGCTGCAGACGAGAGTAGGCGCGTTTGCGAAAAGGAGAGTAGAAAAAGAAAGGGGCCGGGGGGAGCGTGTACACTTCGAGGTAGTTATGCGTCCAAGAGCGCTATACCACAGAGAGGTAAAGGGTAGAAGAAAAGATGTCAAACAAATTTGCCGGGCACACGGCAGTGTTTGTGACACTCAAAGGCTGCAGGATCGTGCATGACCGACAATGATCGTGAGAGATGCGCACTAATGAGGGCGGACCGAGTGCTCGCTTCTTTCCAAATCTGAAATCACTGCTCTACTCTGGTAAGACTTGACAAAATAGAAGTCAAATATGCTAAATAGGCACCTCGATATATCTGGAAGCTCGAGATTGAGACTATCTTGTTATGACTGCCAGAATATTGTAATTCATTCATGCACAGGAGAGTTTGCTTACACTTCAAAACTCCTTCGGTTCATGACTTCCATTGTTAAATTAATACCCCGACTCGAAACATCCGTCCATCCATCCACAAATGGAGTATCACCCGTACAGTACCCACCTTCTCGATGACAGTAGTAGAAGCATATCTAAAATCGAAAGTTCACCGCTCTGAGCTCTGCGTGAGTAATAGAACGCGATGGCTACCTGCCGAAATATGAGCTTACATGGATAATGTTTTACTCTAAATATAGTGTTTATCACACCGCCATGAAAGTTGCAATACAATTTATAAACATGTCCGTGTATGTACGTGTATATAACAAATAATTACATATGGTTCTTTTACACCGCATTTGTATGACTCTTTAGCTGCTTACCTGATTTGCCTTCCACCAGAATGTGAGTACAAGTTCAGGAAATGAAGCTTGCTGGGTGTAGAATCAGGAGAATTCGAGACTCAGAGGCGTGTAACCGCTAAGATTGACAAGCAGGCCTAGTTTCTGTGATAATCAATGTGGGTTACAGACTACTATTGAGCGCTGAGCCGTCTGCATGATTAGTATTCTGACATCCCCTCCTATTTTCGTTGGCCATGTAGCTTGAGCACTTGTGGCATCTGAGCTTCCAACTCTGGTCCGACTGACCGGATGAACGTTTGTCCAACGTTAAAAATGTGGCCCGGTGGCCTATTTGTTTCGCACACATAATGTGAGCAACCAATAAGATCCGATGCTCCCAAGTTTTGCGCCATCCTGACGAGGATGTGGGTGCTTAAGACGTGAGTATAAATTGCCTCATGTGATATTCTCTGTCAATAAAGCTTGCTTTTTCCTTCTTTTTCCTATATCGAAAACGATGTCTGAGGAGCACCAACTTCACTTTGATACTCTCCAGCTCCATGCCGGTCAGGAACCCGACAAGGCTACCAACGCGTTAGCTGTTCCCATATATGCCACCACCTCGTATACCTTTAACTCGACCGATCATGGTGCTGACCTGTTTGCTCTGCGCGATTCTGGAAATATTTACTCCAGGCAAGTATCTACCGCTGATTCTATGGCATAATTTTGACGTGGTTTCGGCCACCTTGATAGAATTATGAACCCAACCAATGACGTGTTTGAGAAGCGCGTCGCTGCCCTCGAGAAAGGCGCGGCTGCTACGGTTGTCTCTTCAGGTAAGCTACAAAGGCGCGTACTTTTATGACGCAGTTCAACTAAAGCTTATCAAGGCCAGGCTGCTCAGTTCTTGACCCTGACCACCCTCTGCAAGGCGGGTGACAACATTGTCTCGAGTGCAAGCTTGTACGGTGGTACGTACAACCAGTTCAAGGTTACTTTCCCCCGCCTGGGCATAGACGTGCGCTTCACTGGCGCCGATGATCCGGCTGAATTCAAGTCCAGGATTGATGACAAAACCAAGGCGATCTATATCGAAAGTCTGGGCAATCCAAGCTTCAACGTACCTGACTTTGAGGCTCTCGCCAAAATTGCACACGATGCTGGTATTCCTCTCATCGTTGACAAGTGAGCAGAAAGCATGAAGACGAAGACCCGAATGCTTATATACTATTCTACCATTTAAAGTACGTTTGGTGCCGGTGGCTACATTGTAAACCCCATTGAACATGGCGCCGATATTGTGGTTCATTCAGCCACGAAATGGATTGGTGGGTATGTTTAAATTTCACCGAAACTCCCTTAAAGTGTAAATATCCAACACACATTGGTGTCTCTTCCTATCTAGACATGGCACGACAATCGGTGGTGTCGTCGTTGATGCTGGCAAGTTTCCTTGGAACAATGGCAAGTTCCCTGACTTTACCGAGCCATCGCCTGGCTACCACGGTCTCAAGTTCTGGGATACGTTCGGACCACTGGCCTTCACGTTCCGTCTCAAGACAGAGTCGCTCCGCGACATCGGTGCCTGTCTCAATCCTTTTGGTTCATTCTTGCTCCTCCAGGGCCTTGAGACGCTGTCATTGCGTGTGCAACGTCATGTCGACAACGCACTTGAGCTAGCGCGTTGGCTCGAGAAACATGAGGACGTGAACTGGGTTAATTACCCCGGTCTGGAATCCCACCCTTCGCGCGCAACGGCTCAAAAATATTTGAAACACGGTTTCGGCGGTGTTTTGACGTTTGGCGCCAAGGGCTCGCTCAAGGTGTTTATTGAGAGCGTGAAACTGGCGTTCCACCTGGCAAACGTAGGAGACGCCAAGACCCTCGTTATTGCGCCTGCTCTTACGACGCACCAGCAACTGACGGAAGCTGAGCAGGAGGCTGCTGGGGTCACAAAGGATATGATCCGTGTCTCAGTCGGTATCGAGCACATCGATGACATCAAATGGGACTTTAATCAGGCCCTGAAAGCTGCTGTTGCTGCTAAGGCGTCTGCATGAATCATGAAGCACATTATGTAAAGTATAGAGGATATATGTTCTGGTACACTGTAAATGGTATACATAAAGCTGGCTCTTGGACAATAAATGCGTATATACCACTACCATACACGCGCAGAGGATGGCGTTTTAGTCTGCTGAACCAAACAGAGCCCTACGGTATCGTTCTTTTGCACTTGAAGGAAGAAGCCAGCCCCACATGCGCAGAGCCACGCCGCAGAAAAATCGCCACTGGCCAAGGCAGGAGCCGACGATGACAAGCATCAGGGTATAGACGACCAACTCAAGAAAGAAAAGGGACAGATAACGGTACCACGAAGACTCTGCAAGACAGAGCACAGGAGGGCAAGGTACGTATACTGGTAAGTATACAGCGACTGTACACAGCAGAAGTATGACTCTTACCGGTAAATACCGAACGCAAAATATGCTGGGAAACTCTCAGACTGCAGGAACCCACGATGCCAAAAATACAAAAGCGCCAAAACCAGAGTAAGCTCAGTGCGGCACGTTCTTCAAGCGATCTGTAATGGTCATCGAGAAGACGCGCTGATTCCAGGTCGTCCATGTTGTGATCGTGTTCAGCCATAGCAAGGACAGAAGAATAAGAGAAACACTAGTCGTGGTAGTCGTTTTATTGGCCTTCCCGGTTTATGCAAGCAGACCAAACAGAAAAGAGAGGAAATAAAAAATCAGATAAAGTCGATTCTCCATTTTTCCCCTTCTTTTTTGTCTTAGTATGCATGGTTCCGACCCGTTATGTACGTACTCTCTGCGCATCGATCTTACAATAGTATTTATAATAACACGACTGTGTTTCCGCACCACCGTCTTTTCCAGTAAGTGCTGCTGGCTTCATCGCGGTCGCTTTCCTGTGGGGTTCGACCAACCCTCTCATCAAGTCCGGTACGACTGGACTCGACGCTGTATCGCGACAGTACCCGAACGATGGCATACGCAGGTGGCTGGCCGAGATGCGCTTTCTACTGACACGCCCCAAAGTGAGTAAAGAATGCAATACGGAAAGACAATCAGGAAAAAAGAAAGGCACATGACCCAAACTCTATATTATAACATCATCATCATAATACAGTATATCATACCGCTCGCCCTCAACTTGAGCGGTTCTGTCGTCTACTATTATACCCTCGGCAAATCAGGTACAAGTAGATTGAATTCATCTCACTGTCATTGGGAACCATCTTACACGTTCCGAACACAGAAATGTCTCTTGCGGTTCCGGTCACCAATTCACTGACGTTCATCTTCTCCCTCGTGACCGGATTCTTGCTTGGAGAAGAGTTTGGTGGGAAAGGTAACGCAAAGTCGCCAGATGCGGACAACACCCAATGACTGATGGTTGATTGATTTTCAAACACCAGACACCTGGCTTGGTATGCTTCTTATCATCATTGGCAATATTATCTGCGTCTACAGCAAATAAATTGAACGGCTACTCAGAATCCAAGATGAAGTTTTACATATGTTTTTTAATTGAAATACAAGTCGAATGCGTGTTGTGCTGTATTGTGCTGTACCGTATATTGTACTATGTGCCTGGGTATATGTTGATATGCATGTGCATGTGTACGAGTATGGTGTATGATATGTGTACAATATGTGTATGATATGTGTAGGATATGTAGGAGGATATGCCGCGATAAAGAACAGTGATGAATAGCAAAGCAGGACTTGACTCTTGCGTGCGTTGCTTGAGCTGCTGCTTTTCTCAACTTCTTCGCCTCCCAGAATTAATGTGTGATTCTGACCTTCGATAGACCATCATGATTTCGTACATAATTTCTGTTGTCAAGAAGGAATAAGAGAGATCATCAGTTATACCAGTCTCTCTCTCTCTCTCACACACAGCCGCAGGAGTGAAATCACTTACCTTCAATCACATCACACTCCTTTTGCAGAAGAGAGGACCATCTGCCATTCTCACTATCATCAAAAGGAAGCTCTAAACCATTTGTTCTATAGGCGAGTGTCATACAAGCAGCTGCAATCGGCTGAGGTTTGTACATAAGGCAAAGTGGTAAACGTGCGCTAGCATACAAGTTTTAAATATAAGCCCTCACGTGATACGCAATGAAGCAGCCCTATGGCGTCTCTAGCATACCTGTCAAATGCAAGTGCGCTTGCACACTCTAGCACATCTGTCGATGCTATCGTGACTGATTAACTCGCATCCATCTGCAAACATTTCTCACATACTCTTCAACTCTTCAGCAAACTCATAGAGGTAATATTGTGGATGTTGGATAGCGAAGTCAAAGCAAAGTGTCTCCATGACCAAGACTTCGTGTGAAAGTATAGCTTCCCGCCATTCAGTGAACACCTAGACGTCGATGCTGCTTAATCTTTTTCGTCCCGCTGATCGTGTCCGACTCTCTGTTACTTACTCTGCCTTTCTCCTTGCTGTGATTTTCTGTGCCATATTTGAATGCTACAGCAGCAGCAATGACGTCGCTCAGCTTTCGGTGAGCTTCCTCCACTTTGCACGCCAGAAACACGCAAGTCCCTGCGATATACTACTCTCCCATCTCAGTGTGACGCTTTGGTGCGGAGAATCTGCAGCAGCTCGGCCTAGTGTACCTCGAAATTGAAATCATGAAACGAGTAGCGAGTGTAGAACCGGTGGAAGAATGTCGTTGCAGTTGCAATTGCAATGGGCGACCTTGAAACAAAAAATAGAATGAGACGCATACCCTATCCCACTTTCTACAGTGAATGGATAGCATTAGTGATACATACAGTCCTAAACGACAGCCAACGGTCTGGATAAGCATGCAACTGACGTATCGACGCTGCTGTTCCTCATCGGCGGACATGCGATCTTTACTTATAGATGGCATTGCTGTCTGCAGCTCTTCTCTAGTAAATAGCCACTGTGCATATCACGGTGAGTTACACTGCTCTGCTGCTGCTGCAATCAGGTCATGAGTATCCGAGTTACCTGATCCATGGCGATGGAACCAGGGGAATTCTGCTTGTGTTTCTCTGGAAAGTGAAAGAAGCTTCATCCTTTCCTTGAAATGCCCAGTTAATTTGAGCTTCCGAATCTACTTCCTAAAGCGCAATGATAAAGAACCCATGCTTATATCATGCACTTTCGTCAAAGATAGCGTACCATGTCCTTCAAGACTATAGTCGCTGTTCTCATTATATGTCTATAGAGTTGATTTATTGGTAGAAAATTGGATACCTTATCAAGTTGGGTTTGAGTTCTCCTTTTTTGACGTACCTCATGCAAGTTACGTGGCCAGTAAAAAGGAAACTCCCGCGAACCCAGTGTGTCGCCCAATGTGCGCATGTCATGTGGACCTTGCATCGAGCAAATAAACAGTAGATGCAAAAAAAAAAAAAAAGGATGTTACTCTGTTTGTTGCTGTGCGATGTCACCTTTGTGTCTCAAAACAATAATCATTCAGAAAATTTAGGGATTCGCTGCTTATGCCAAACAAACAGCCTTTCATTATCAGCATACCACGTAGATACGACTTTGAGTGTCATTATCTCTTCCAAGGGCGAAGTGCATGACAAGAGCAAAAGCGCCATAATCAAAAAACCAGTGCATGCATCGCATGGCCATGCAGTCTGTGTAGAGAGGCCATCGAGTCCAAATGCTACTGAAGCATGGTATTGAACGTGCATTGTCCAACATGAAGCCAAATGCCGCGCTGGCACACGGTCATCTGACTGACAACAAGATCTGTAACAAAGATCTGAAACAACAGGCGAAAGTGATAAAAGTTCATCTCATGCAACATGCAAACACAAAGGATGTTATTCATGAAAGTATGCGTGTATGCGTATGCAGTATTTACAGCACGGGAAGCTCAAATTTAAGAGGTAGGGTATGCAATTTGGAACAGTATGCCAGATGGAGAGGGATCAAAGATCAAGTGCAGGGATAGGTCATACAAGCTTATCAACAATACTTAGCGCCACAAACACAAGGAGAGTGCACACGGGAACACAAATGACGCCGTAGCTCCAAAACAACATGCGCAACATTTCTTCCTCGAATATCCCGTTGACTTGCGTGATCTGGACGAGATTGATCGCCGTAGGTGAGGAGCCGAGAACAATCATCATGGTGATGAAGACGGGGTCAGTGGCCAGGAGTGACCAAGATGCGCCATATGTAGCAAAAGCGATGGTAACGGGTATAGCAATAAAAGGTAGCAGCAACATACGCACAAAGATGGCTGTTGCCACAGGCTTCCGTATCGCGGGAGAGGCGGAATGTGACGACCGAGAGATGCAAGTCAGCTGCGCGCCGAGACAGACCAGGATGATGGGAACGGCAGCTCGGCCGCAGGTTTCAATGGCTTTCGTGAAGCATGGGTACAGGAACCATTGCTTGTCGTACAGGAGGCTCTTCAAAGGCGTCAATCCCACCAACAATGCCAATAAGGCCGCATACAAAGGCGGTGACATGAAACCGTGGATGCGTCGTGCTAAGCGTACCACACATGATCTTTCCGACTGCGGCAGTTGCTGTTGGTCTGGGAGACTCGGGAACGTCGACAAAAGACGCGTATTCTCCGCTTCTTGGTGGGGCTTCGAAATTTCCTCAGGTTCTTCTGGCTGAGCTGTCAACGTCATAGAACTCAGTCGACGATCGGGCATGCCGTTGGGACGCAGAAGCGAGTTCTGATTTTGACGTTCCAAATCCTCTTCCACCATGGTTCCATAGTTGGACGATATCTGACTTGATGAGACGCTGCTACCGGTACTTAGAGTATCGACTTCGTCGTCATCATGCTTACGCAAGAGACTGTATCCATATGACCAGCGGACAAGATTTCCTGAAATACAGAACGTTAGTATTAGTACACCTTTCCCATATTCAATTTACCAAAGATAGCAAAGAACAATGTATACGAAATGCCTCTACAGATTCCAAATCGATAGTTTGAGCCAATCAGATACATATGAAATTTTTGCTTCTATTTTCATGCATCTCTTACCTTGCTGCCACAGAGTCCTGGGTATCGTCGGCGTCCCAAAAAAGAATTTTCCCGGCCTCAGAAACGGCAAGGCTTGAAATGATCGCGATCGGTAGCGAATTGGTATTTCCAAACATAACACATGCCAAGACGAAGCGACGGTAGGCCGCGCTGAGGCCAGCCAAGCGAGATGTCAGTTGGCTTGCTGTGTAAGCAGCCACGGAAAATACCAAGTAAAATGCCGGAATAGGCCAGAATGCCATCAATTTCTCGAGCGAGATAGTCGAGGCAATATTGGAGAATAGAAGGCATGGTGTAAAGAAGATCATATTGACTTTGGAAAGCCACTATAAAGATAAAAATTATGTAAGATAGGGTTCTTAATTTTTTGTCAATAAATATAAACGTGCCTTTTGTTTCTCCATATTGAATATACCGGCCCTTGTCAAGATGGCGCCGAAACAGACAATTGTCATGACTTGCAAAACGGCCTGGATATAAAGATGTTACGGATAGCTGCTGTGACATGAATGACTATAATTTACCTGAATGGCCGAGATGATCAAAAGAAGCATTACTCTGACGGAAACAAAGTAAAAGAGAAAGGGAAGAGGAAAGAGGGAAACGACGCTAGAGAGAGAAGATTGGATCGGTGATAGGATCTTTCCCATTCTTATATTCGTGTTGAACCGTGCTTCGATTAAAAGTTTCCCCGTTGCTATCATCTTTCTTCAGAAGAAAAGGCCAATATCAGAACACGCTGTTTATTGTTTGTTTGTTGTACTGCAAAGCATTCTAGAAACATTGCAGTAAATATGAATGTGTTTCGTAATGTCGTTAATTTCAGGAAAAAGAGAATATCCAGCACATTTATTCGACTTAAGGCAATGTTGTTGGTCAAGAGGTAGAGGGTCTTTCAGAGAAAAGAAAACATGGAGGGAAAGAGAAAAGTGACAGTGATTTAAGCGGATTTGAACAATAAAATGGCGATTTGACCATGATAAAAGTAAATAAAATGCTTGGATTCTGCGAGGGAGAAAGAGTTACAGACAAGTCAGTACTAGGTCCAGATGTCTCAGCGTTGGCGACTTACCATGTGTCACGTAGCTTCCAAAGTTACGACCAACAATGCAGTGCCAAGTGGCGCCTAATGAAAGATATCGCGGTGAGGAAGGGGGAAAAAAGAAAAAAGACACTGACGGGCAGCAGACGCGGCAGTCATTGCAGCCGGCAATAAATAGCCAGACTGCCTGTCATAATACGTTTTCCTGCGCATACATACCATATTTTTTGTCAAACTCGCGCTTGATGTGTGCAGCAATATCCTTTTCAATGTTGTACTTCTCCAGAGCTTGAGTGCTGCTTTCAATCGCCTCCTGCTGCATCTCCTCGCTCATGTCCACGCTTTTGATGACGGCCTTTGTTTCAGTCATGGTGTCTGTTCCACAGCAAAAGCAAAGTGAGACGGGATGATGGTTCATCTCAACCAGCAGAATGCATACCTTTTGTCGATAGCTGTCAATCGAGAGAAAGATGGGAATCCAATCGGTCGAGGGAGATCGAGAAAAGTTTGTGGAAAGCAAGCTTGCGTGATGTGCCAACCTCGTTTTTTGGAAGCTGAGTTCGTAACTGAAATCCAAATGGACATGCGCATCCCCTAACAACAAACGCTGAATGCAGAGGAGATCCAGGAACAACAACCCTTTCTTCCTTTATCAAATATCCTTCCCTCGGTATCGAGTCGACATCCCTTGTTTTGGCTTCTAACATTATTTTGACTTGCTTGTATACGTCTAGATATGAGGAGGGTTGGTATACTCTCAAATCAATTCAACTTGCCTTGTCATACATGCATATATACCCCGTACGTTTCCGGAAAGTGGGTCAGCCATCCCTCAGCCGCTTTTCTACATATCGGTGCAAAGTGTACCCCATTCTTCATGCAGACTTTTGCGGCTGTCCAGAATATGGAGACAGAGAACTTTCCTGAACAGCCGTGGCGTGCTAAAGTGTATTACAGCCTAAAAATGATGACAGAGTGCACAGCAAAGAGCAGAATTTTCTGAAAAAGGGGCCACGTCTCTTGAAAAGTTGATCTGATCTCTCTTCAAAATTAATAGTTACGACGAAGCAAATTGGATCCTACGCGTTTAGCTGCAATATCAAGCATAACACTGTATTATTCTGAAGCATATCATGTAGTCTTCTGCGCAGGCCATTAGGAGGCAGGGCTAGCTATATCTGAAAGTTTTATGATGCGCATGACACCAAAGAAAATCATATCATAATGACAGAAGAAGGCATAATTAGTAAAAAGAGTCATACCATCTTTAGCAAATGTATCGAAAATAACCTGCTTCTACCATCCGGATATCGCAATTACCATCAAAGGCGCTTCAGCAAGTTTATCTAGATACATGAAACTCGACTTCAACTTATCATTCAGGATCTCGACCTTTTTTACGGGACTTTTCTTGTGTCCCATAGCACGGGAGTACGGCGCAATACCAAAGTAACTATGGATGGGAAAGCGACACCAAAGGGACCACGCGTACTATAGCCAGATCAGTCCCATTGATGAGACGTTTCCATTCCCGTATCTACTACTACAGTACTTAAAGCACATTGAGCACTACCCCATCTATTCTATTATATTGACAAATTCATATCAATGTTGCAAGTGCCAGAAAAGTCGGGAAAAAAGCTCACACCAGTCTCAGTCGTATCAATCTAATGCATTGAGAAATCTATTTTACTCAGGCACCACCTGTGAATGTTACCGTCATTATATAACTTCTATTAGAGTGAGAACATTCAGAATTGGCCCGTTCATCGCGGTTTAAGCAATAGCGGAACTTTCATTCTTCACATGAGACGACGTGAAAGGCGCTGGACGCGGACTTTAAAGCACGGGCTCCCGTTGCTGGATTCCTGTCAAAGTTCGTTCTCTGTATGTCGTGTATGCAGAACATCGTTAAAATCTTTAATGTGCCGACCTTCCTTTTAAGAATATAAGAAGGCAGAGAACCCCTGTGTGTGAGCGGTTACAATAACTTTGTTTTTCGCTCAGCACCGAAAAGATATCTACATTTAGCCTTTACGCCTCTTTTATAGAAAGTTCAGTCCTAACAGTATTGTAACGAATTTTATGTTGGCGGCGAAATTCGGAGGGGTGTCCTTGACAAATGCCACGTTCTCTCACAAAGCGCGCTATTTTCCCCAATTTTGCCTGCATACATATGATATGCCGTGGGAATTACCGCTTTACTATTCTGTGGCGTTACTTTGTCATACATATAACCTGACGGAATTGTTACTCCTCCCCTTTTGCAATACCCAAACCAGCTTACCATGGTAATCAACATCAACAAATACTTGACAAAATATAGAAAATTAAAAGATACAAGGAAGATACACGCCTATTTCTGTTGAACTTGAGTATGCTTGACATATGATATGATGACATTCATCTATATGGATACGACGCCTGACACAAGCTTGGATCAAACACAATCGCGGATAAGCATAAAAATGGATTAGGCTCAATTGGAAACCAGTAAAAGCTATGCTGTCGTGATACCGATCATCTTCCTAAATCCTCATCTTTAATTACAGCTTCAATACCAAGTTTCTTGATACCAATAAGGCATCCGTTGTCGTGCTCATTATGATGGACCATGCGTCTTCTGCATAATAAGGTGTAGGAACAGCTCATCAGAAGGGAAAAGAAAGTGCGTGTTGTACTTGTGCTTGGTTTTTATATGCCCGTGTTGCCTGTATTTTTTGCATGTCAGGTGTTCTGCCCTTAATTTGCAAGAGCCTTCATGAAACGTAGCAAGACTTCTTACAAGAACAGTGTTTGTGAATCAATGAGAGTGGTCCCGTTTCGACACTCATCCCCATTCCCGGGCTGTCATCCAAATTACATACCATGCTGTATTTGCAACCAAAGTGGGACCAAACTGTGCCGTCTCTTGTTTGACCCCTCGCGTTCGTGCACCAGGCCTAGATCATATGTCACGCGGCTGCTTCGGGGACTGTCGCCTTAACGTCCAAGCTTCATAAATGACCCGCGCCCAGCTGTAGGTAACTGATGCAGTGACACATATGACTTACGCTCACACATATACTCAACCGGCCAGCAGCATATTGGGGATAATTTTGGTTGGCAGGGTGGGAGCAAAAAAGAAAGGTTCATGCGACCCTTTTTTGTGATGATAGATGTCACTGAAAGGCTATATTTGTCCGATAAGCTGCGATAAGCTGACATTTCAAGATGTCACAATGTCGTAGTATTATACGTGCTTTTTGGTAAGAGAGGAGGACACAGTCGGGTGTAAATGTATTTCTCGAATGATATACGTAATGATATGTAATGAGTGTGTGAGAGAGTGACAGAATAGAAGAAAGGCGTGCGTGATAACTATGCTACAAAGAAAGAAAGAAGAATGAAACATACTATATGATAAAGACATACATAAGCGTGATAGGTGGGTAGATAGATGACAAGTGCGAAAATAGAAAAGAAAGAGAAGCAATCGGAGATAACGAACAGAAAGACGGTAAAAGAGTAGGCTTCATCGCCGCTGACGAGTGGTCATGGAAGGAGCATGATGATGATGATGATGTGACGGGAAATGGGGTGGGGTAGGTGGCTGTTGTGATGGTGCTGCGCGCTTAAGAGGCCTCGTATCCTCGATAGTACTGGAGCGCTTGCGATGACGGGAGCGTTTTCCTAAGACAGACCAGCCCTCTAAACAAGGCGTAATTCTGGTTAAAGACTGACACTAAAAGAAGAATGTGATGGAGCGCGTCATACCTGAAGAATAAGGACGGATACTGAGATTGGTATGGCGCATCAGATCATCATCGGTACTATCGTCCTCTGCAGGTGGGGATTTGAGCTGATCTTCTTGCAGCATGGGTTGCAGAATACGACGTCGGGCATTGATGAACCAGTTGCTGATTTGATTGAGAGTGAGGTCGGTTTGGTTGGCGAGCATGGCTTTTTCTTCTTCTGTTGGATAAGGGTGCTTTTTGTGTTCGGCGAGCCAATCACGTAGGATGGCGGTGACAGCTTTAGGCAGGTTACCGCGTCGTCGCTTGGGACCCGAGACCGGCTGGGTCTGCTGCTGGTGTTGTTGCTGCTGCTGAGGATGCTGTTTCCGGGTAACAGCTGCAGAAGCAGCTCGGGTGCGAGTGGGAGATTCAGGTAAGATAGGAAGAGATGGAGGTGAAGGGGGCGGGATGGTGGGTGATGAAGAAGCGGTAGAAGAACTGCTGCAGCAGTCCAGAACAGCCGAACCAGCGGCGGTAATGGTTGTCGTAGCTGAGGAGGATTGACGGCGCCGACGGAGATGATAGAAATCTTGCGGGTATAGTGGTGGTGTTGATGTGAGCGAAGGCACAGGAGACATGTGCTCCTTACTGGGCTCTGCTGTGTCATATACAGTTAATACATACGAGTCGTACAAGCGATTAAGGATGATGCATACCTCGTACATCGGTCCAGAAACGAGTGTTCTGCTCAAGCATACGATAAATACGGCGTTTGTGAGTCTCGATAGAAGGTCTATAGAGGGGATCGCCGTAGGGGATGTGAACATGTTCAAGCCCACCGTGCTCCTTGACAAATTGGTGGTCGTGGAACAGTATCACCGGATTGAAGACGCGCAGCTGCTTTCGTATCACATCATGAGTTCCTCGCCTGGGTGCGTTAAGCAGTTTTTCGGGTTCACCTACCTTGGCTTTTGGAGAGGAGACAAAGGCTGTCATTTTTTAAGGTGTAAGAGTGTTCTTCTGACGTGAGAGAAGTGGCAACAGTAATGGAGAAAATGTGTGCTGCTATTTTAATGCCGCATAGAAAATGAACAACGTCCTTTTCCCCGCTTTCTTTGCTCTGTGTGTGTGTGTGTGTAGTAAGATAAAGAGGAATGAGAAAGAATCCTCTTCAGAGGTTCGTGTCAAGCCGAGAAGAGGGGTGGAAAGAAAAGAAGACGTGCGATCAAAATGGCTGGGAAGGTTTGGACTTTTATGACAAAAAGCCACCTGTGCAACGCGTGACCCTTTCCGCTGTGAAAATGACATTTTGGCTTGGGATCATATGAGCGTCAAAGGATTACCACCGACTCAAAGGAAGGAGGAGTTAAAGGGGGGCCTTGTGTTCTATAGTCCAATAGCCGCTTTTGCCAATGCGGCACGCACTGCCTATCGTGCGGAGAATATAGACATGATTGCAAAGCATTGCTTCCTAGATTTTTCATCTTTGTCTCCCGCCCCGAGGTTCAGCGCTTTGACCATCTGGCCGCATCCCTTTTATGGGCAGGTCGGCCCACTCGAGCCACGCAGCATTCACATCGCACGAGAACCCCCGTCAGATGATCTCTTGCTCGACGACAAGGCAAACTGGAGCCATGTTTTACCACTGTTTAAACCGGCTCCCATCTGACACGCGTTTCTTCGTCAGGTACGAAACAAGTGGTGTATTGTCTGCTGTAGCTTGCTTTCCTCTCACCTGAGCTTCATTATCGGGAAGAAAACGCTTCTCGATCGACAAGTACACAAGAATATGGTAAGGCGCAAAATACAAATTAGGAATATACTGGAGATATTTCACCCGCGCATTTTGTACTGTGAGAGCCGTTCGTTCGCTTCGGTGTTTGTCGTCACGCAGATCGCTGTCCTTTTTTCTCGGGTTTTTTCTCCCACGCACACATACACAGCCGTCCCACACGTCTGGTGCTGCTATCTCATCCTTCCTATTCTCACTGACCCATCACCTGCCAAACTTTTTCCGCTCGAGACCTTGCTGAATGCTTGCGTCGAGACCTCATCGCTCTTAACTCCGCAGATGATCCCGGATTTTATATAGGGTGAACGCTGTCCCCCGAGATAACGACCTGATAATCACTTTCGTTTTCAGATATCCTATTTTCGAAACAAACATGGCACTGACCGTAATCCAAGGCAAGCGACATGTCCAAAAGCGCAAGCCAATGATCACCTCATTATGATCCTGATGATCTTCTGGCACTGGTTTCTCTTCAGAGCTAACCACGTCATGCGCCTATCAACATCTCTCATCACTAAATGGGCCTCCTGGTTTAAGTACATTTGGTAGCTTTGTTACGCACACTGCATCTCCAAAAAAGATAGCATGTAAACATTGACTAAGTATTTACTAACGTTCTATGCAGAAGAGCGTGTTGCTGTTGCACGAAGCTGCGCTTGGCGTCATGAGAAGCCAAGCAGATTGGTATAGTCACTGCACAAATGAGAAAAAAGTACGACCGGGCTTTATCATGTAACATCTTCTGCTGTATCGAAAAAAAAAAAAAAAAAAAGGGGGCTACTATGTTTCCAAATCAGGCGTGCCACGCGTTTCAGGTACACACTTTCCCTGTTTGCTACACATTGAAAACAAAATAATGCACTATACAAGTCATTACTTCATGAGACAGGATATAACAAATCCATCCATCACATTTGACGCCACGGAACTCAATGAGCGGACATGGCGCAGCAGTCGCTGTTTTAAGGATATAATAATGATTACCTTATTGGTTTTCAGGCACGTCAGATAGGTCTTTTGTGATATCCTTCGTAATTTTGGACAACCAAAAAGCCCCGAAAAGAGCACTCAACACAGCCTGCTTGCGCATGACATCTCCGTTTCACAAATATCGCCATTACTCTCATTGAACGCCTTGCCGTGCTTTTTTTTGGGAAAATCGTATATACAAATGTGAAGTTCACTAACTACGAAAAAATAAAAATAGCCATCTTTCGGCAACGGTACTTTTTTTATTATTAAAAGGAGGTACGCGTTGGGCGTCTGACGGCTGTCATTGGAATTAGCGTTGTGATACAACGTCCGGATATATAAATAAATGGAGTCAGTCATGTGTGAGTGTGACACTAATGGTCCTGCTGTCTGCAGGAAAAGAAGGTGCTTTTCGCTGAAAATTATTGCATCATTCCCGCATGTACGTCTGTACAGAAAGAAAAGAAAAAAGTCTACAAACTCGACCGATTCGAGCAAGGCTGTTACGAAGCAAGGAAGAAGCCCCATTTGATACATACACAGATACAGAATACATTTTCATAAGCTCGGTAAATCCCGAGCTTGTCCTTTCACTTTTACGTCGACCAACTCAAAGCTGACACTCCATCGTAATCAGGTATACCCTCTTACTCTATCTTCGTTTTGGAAAGATAGCTTTTATTGTGGATTTCAGCTCAGACCGCTGGAATCAGTCCAAAGTATGCTGATCATACCGAGACCAGTATCAGATCTTACGCTCTTGGTCCTTGTCTAATAATGACAACGAAAAGTCCCATGTTTCGGTGCTGTCGTATTTGACTTTAATATTATACAATTACTTGCAGAATATTGAAAGCCATGTGCTGGTTGTCATTTGCGCAGCAACAACAAACGAAATAGAACTCGAGCAGCAGATCGACTGACTTGCAATGCTTTATGAGATTCGTTGCGTATCAGATATTAGCATCTTCATACCGCACGTCATAAGCAAGGGTAGGGGTAATGTTACTGAAAGTGTAAGAATGTGAGAAGCGCAACTGTTATTTTACAAATGCATCAAAATAGTATGTAGTAGAGAAAAGAGTGTGAAAAAAAAGGGAATATACAGCAGAAGAAAAAAAAAGAAATGCGTTAAGGGTTAAAATAAGGGTGCTCCTGGAAGGTATAGTAGATTAATTAGTTGGCATCATCAGATAAACTGGCAATACTTACCAATAATTCAGAAGCATTGCCACGCTTATGTGGCTCGCGACTTAGTAGCATAGTGATCAATTGTCTCGCTCGAGAGTTGGGCACTTTGCGTTCTAGATTCGGGATATAAAGCTCTTTGTTCTCGCTCCAGCGGAGGCCATTATTGAGGATAGGGGTGGAAGGTGATGGATGAGAAACAAAATGCAGGATGGTTTCATCCTTGATATTGTTTGCAAAGAGTGCATGCTTCGTTTCCAGTTCCTAGACGAATAATGTAAGACGAATTTTATGAGAGTCCAGCTCCCTTTGGCTTACATAGATGACACAGCCGAGAGCCCAAAGATCAACACTCGGTGTAGCCACAACGCCTTGGGCTCCTTCCAGTCCATAGGTGGTAGCGCGTGCAACTTCAGGAGGGCAGTAGCGCGGCGTGATCACCCCAACGCATTCCTCTCCGATAGTCCGGCTCGCCTCGAAATCAATGAGCTTCCAGGGCCCATTTTCAGCGCGCATGATGTTGCTGGGTTTAAGGTCGCAGAAAGCAATGCCTAGATCAACATGTAGCTTGTAAGTCGAAGAACAGGGTAAACATCAGCAATGTAAGCTTGCCTTTCGAGTGGCACCATGCAAGGCAGTTGATGACACCCTTCACAGAGTCGATTATATCTCGGTGTGTCCATGACTGTGGCTGCGACCTCGCTTTTCGAATAGCAGAGCCTAATGTCTCACTAAGGCGCCCCATCACAGTCGCATATTTAATTTGGTCGTCATCCGGGGCAATATCGAAGTCAAAGTCGGCCGAGTCACCGCTGCTGCCCGCATCTTTGCGCCGAGGAAGTGGTGTACGACTTTCATCTTGAATCGTGAGCACTTCCAGGAGATCCACGACATGGGACGATTTTAATTTGATTAGGGTCCGGCATTCTCGTTCCCAGGCTTCACGCCGTCCGAATGATTTGATGACAGCCTGGGTACCCTCAGATTGTACAAAAAGTACGCTATTCATAGGACCGATAATAGGGGGGTCGCTTAAGATGATCTGGTAGCGTTTGGGCAACATGTTGATGAAGGGCTCAAGTGCTGCAAATCGTGCCTGCTGATCCTTGCTCAGGCCGATACTAGAAATTGGATTCTCGTCAGGCGTAGTATCGTTGGAGTCGCTCGGTACAGATGACGTGGTAGCGGTGGCAGATGAACCCTGTTTCCCGGTAGCAGAATCGGGTTCATTATTTATAGCGGTAGTAGAAGAATCGGTTCCGTTAAATCGACTGAGAGTGGCTAGCATTTCCAAGGGACTGACAGAGTCATAAATGCTGCCTTGTTGCTGATTGAATTCTGATAATCGCTGCGGCATGCTTCGGTTTTCCTCCGTTACAGGTGTAATGGGTCGGGCGATAGGAACACTGCTTATGTTGGAAGATGGATATTGGTGGTGTACCAGGGGAACAGCGGCAGAATTAGTACGGTGGCCGTCATTCGTGTTGGCAGATTCGGTGGCTGTCGTTGCGATACTGAATTGGTTACTGGCAGGCGGTATATATTGAATGGGTCCAGCTGGACTGCGGTAGGAATTGGAGTCGTTATATGTCGTGTTATCGTCATCGCTATTGCCAACGTGTGTCGCATGTGTCACCGGTACACCATCGCGTGTCGTAATGCCTCCCGAACCCGCATGATTTAGCATGCTGCTACCGTTGTTAGTGCGGATGCTACGCAACACTTCCATACTGCTGCTCAATGGTGCATCTGTGCCTGAAACCGATGCGGAACTTTGTGGTACGTAATGGTTCACAGGTACAGCGCCTTTGACCTGGGCAGCCATACGAGACGCGGGCATCGAGAACTCGTTGGGCTTCTGGCTGAGAATTTCGTTTGGTACCTGGGCAGAGCGTAACTCGCTTGAGGGGATCAAAAGAGCTTTACTGGTATGGGCTGAGTCACGTGGGCCATTGGAGAAACTTTGTTCGCTCGATGTATCAACAGGCGATGTGAGCTCTGTGAGGACGCCAGTCATAACTCTGTCGGTATCACCAATTTCAGACCGTCGGTAGGTGGCGGAATCACGGAAGCTGAATGAGCCCGTCATCGCCTTGGAAACACGCTTGCGGTTACCACCCCCGCCATCGAGCATTTCGCGTGAGTTCTGGACGCGGTCGCCATTCACCCAATAGAACGGGTTATCATCGCTTTTTTCGGATTCTGTATCACGTTCTTGCTGATGCTTTCGTTGCTGACGGCGGCGTCTCCATAAGCAGAAGAGTAAGAGGCCCGCGATGATAGCAGCGCCTGCGACAGAACCTACGACAGCGCCTACGATAGTGCCCGTGTTAGAGCTGCTGCTGGAGAGATTGCTATCTGTAGCGTTTGAGTTGTTGTTGTTGTTCATTCCGGCCGTCGAAATACGCTGCCAGCTCCAAGCATTGGTATCCAGAAGATACATATTCGAGTCGCCAGTTGCACTGACGCCCCATCCTCCAAAGATGTATATTTTGCCCGTGGAATCGTCGAGCACAGCGGTATGGCCTTAAGCGTAAGATAAGTGAGCCATTGGGTTGCCAAGAGGAGATTTACTTACCCATGCGAGCACCTGGTCCCACGTCTGCATTTGCCATGCTTTTGCGTTCCCAGGTTAGCGTCGGGTACTGAGCAGCGTCCAAAACCCAAACGTCTGAGTCGAAAGGTTGGGTTGTACCACCGCCATACACGATCATTTTATCTTTCATGCAAGAGGCTGTATGCAGGTAACGAGCGCCCGGAGATGCACCAGAGGAAGAGTTGGTCGACACTTGGAGATTCCAGCTACGTGTCGAAAGACTGTAGGTGGTGACAGTTTGTAATGCGGCGGACCCGCTGCCGGTCGACGTTCCACCAAATGTAACGAGACAGTTACAAGCCTCGAGATAGCAGGTTGAGTGGCCTGTGACAGCTGGGCCGTTTGAACCTGAGGTCCATGCGAAAGAATTACCGTCGAGCGAGTAGAGGCTGTTGAGTACGGCGTTTGACTGGGGTAGCCCGTTGACATCAACTGAGGAACCGCCATAGGTATAGATTGTATTATCAACAGTGGTGATTGTAGAGTAAGCCGCCGCTCCCGGAGACTCCGTACCTTTAAGGAACAGAAAGAAAAGATGCGTCAGTGAGTTAATCTATTTTTGCACATGTGCGGTCAAAAAGGCAGACGGCCACGGACGCCAGATATGATAATGAAATCGAGGAAATAGAGAGAAAAGAATAAAGAAAGAGCAGGGGAGAAGTATGTAGGGCGGAAGGGGTCGCTGTATATAAATATATACATATATACATATATATATAGCAAAAGTGAAGAACTTACTGGAGGACGGAAAACTCCATGACCAGGTATTTGTGTCTAGTTTTTGCAGCATGGCACCTCCGCCGCTGACATTGTTGGCAAGTGCTATCATCTGACCCGAACTGGGCAATGGCGTCGCACCAAAATAAACTTGCGGTTGCATAGCTGTGTTGTTCTGTTTTTGAGGCTGCGCATTGTACCAGGATCCATTGCGGGAATCCCACACCCACACGTCAGTCGAGCCGTGGACTGTTCCACTGTAACTTTCACCGGTGTTGACCGTGCCACCGTACAGGACAACGTATGGTTTTAGGAAAGCTGACAGCACGAACAAAATGAGTGAATCAAAGCTGAATGTCACCCCACTCCTCAATCCTTCAAAAAAGGCGAAAAACAAAAAGTTACCAGCAGCATGGCCAGCTCTCCAGGGTACGTTTGTCTGTACCGTGCCTAGCTGGGCGACAGCGACCGGGGCGGCGAGGGCGATAAATACCAGGATGCATCGCAGAAGTGTCTGACAAAGAGACATGACCTGGGAGAAGAAAGGGAGTCGCCCAATGTACGAGGAAGAAAGGAAAAAAAAAAAGAAAGAGAAAAAAAGGAAGGGCAAAGAGTGAGAAGGGTGAACAATGATGGGCGCACATTGCCAGAGACGGAAGGGGGCCTCTCCAATCAAGAAGTCCGACGCAGTATCGATTATCACCTCATTGCTTATGCATGTACCTTGTTGTGCTTTCATTAAGGACATCTTGTTTATCGGTTTGGCTCACACCACAGGATGCATGTGTTGTATCTTAAGCATCTCTTTCGTTTGTTTCTCGATCCGTGGGTTTCTTCACCTGAGCCTGCTATGCTGCTCCTATTATATTATATGACTTCTTGGATGGCGTGATATCGGCTGTTTCCCATCAGACCGTTGCAGTCATCACTGTACTAGATGTACTGTGTACCAACACATCGCCACGAGGCCATTACGCATGCATTTTTTATCTTGTATTACTTACGTGTTTGAATCCACTGCTTTTCACGCACTATCCCATGACGCGGGTGTCGCTCGAAAACGCTAGTGCGCGCTAATCCCGCACGACCTCTTTGCATCTAAACCTGCCTGGAACAATTTGCTTTGTTTGTTTGATACGCAGATCACCCTTTGGTCGTCAAACAAACGCCAGAGACCCGAAAAATCACTCACTCGCCCGCTCGCTCACTGCTCACGCTCGCATGTTATGTGGTCTAACCTTTCCATAGAGCGTGTTGTCGCGTCTTTTGGGAATTCCCCCCATGACGGACTTTTTCGATCAAATTGGAGCGAGTTTAAGCTTGCTAGATTTTTGACACCAGCAGCCAACATGCCTGAACCTTCTTTAATACTGGATTTCATCCTCTTGTTTCCTTTCGATTATACACCTTCTCGTAAAAATATGGAGATATTTATTTCATAAGAATAAGAGTACCTCAGCTATTACGGCTCCCGAGACAAAGATGGATCTATTTATATTTCTTTTGCTGTTCCTGCAGTGAGACATGGAAAGTATATGTTGCACAAAGTATCCCTGTTACGCAAAATGGTGGGAGATAAATTTAAAAGAAGGAATCTTCTGGGAACTTCGGGACGACGATATGCTAGTACCCCAGCGGCAGTACTGACAGAGTTAGTGGTTCCTCTGATATAGCTAGGCAGACGATTGTTATAGCAAAATATTCTGGTGAACTGGTTTGAAAGTTATTTGTTCTGGCAAAATCGATTTGTCGGCCTGTGTCTCGATGAAATAGAGCAGCGTAATCTCCATTGTTCTTCTTCTACCCTGTGATGATACAAGGAAGCGAGTAAAATTGACGAGCTTCAAAAGTTGGGGTATTCTTCTTTCCAGGCCAAGCTTGTACTGTTGTCATCAGTATGATACATCAGCTTATAGCTATGACTGCGACACAGACGGCACTGACACTATCGCAAAAAAAAGGAAAGCCAAGATTGAGCATGCGGTCATTTTTGAGACTCGTCATTACTACCAGACCCGAAAACCATTCTAATATATCAACCATAATGCGCTGGGGACGCCTATATACCAGAACACTTATTTATTGTATAAAATCATAGGGTTCTATAGCTACATATTACATAAGCAGGGTGGAAACCCGGGTTCAATTTCCCATCAGGACGTCTTTATTCGGAATTCTTTTGGCTGTAGGGACCGGCCCAGTTATATAAAAGACCCAAAAGAAGTCTGGACGTGAAAAAGAAAGGAGCAGCAAATAGAATCTAGATGCTACGATCTCTCAAGTGACCTGGTTTTGTTGATGATTGAATACAACAGCTCTTGATTTATATAAAAAGAGCCGAACAAACTATTAGGACATACCGCTAGTATACCAATATATCTCTCGCTGAAGGTGGAAAAGCTCATAGCAAGGATGATAATATTGTACCGCCTTCCCGCACATGCGAGGCGTAAGCAAGGGTATGGGCGCCGACCCATCAAGCGGTGGAGAACGGACTACAGTAAGCGAATGTTAAGCGGAGCCCGTAGCCGAAGGCGAAGGGATTATTCAGAGCCGTACAGCAATCGAAGTGTCAATCATGGACGAAGCGAAGCGAGTTCACCGCTATGTATAAAATAATATGTTCAAGTAGCTTAATTCCACAGGCGGATTCTAGGCAGCTAGGCAAAGGTTTTGCCGTCGTGCTATCCGGTCGTATAATGTAACCTCTGTTCATTTTCCCGAGTTATGATGCAGCCAACGTCTTGCTGCAGCCTCTTTTCCTACTATTAAAAATTGAGACCGTCATTTTTCCCGCTTAACTTCGCGAGTCTCATTTCCGCAAAACACATAAGTCATCAGTACCCTCTCATACAGTCCTCTTGCCCATCGGTAAACGTGAACCGCGTGAGAGCAAAGTAGATCAATGAGTCCTTTGAAACGTGGACGACACCTGGTTTTGATAACGGCACCGTGGGTACCAATACACACGACATACGCAAAGATGAGCTTTTAAAATGAGACGCATGTATACCACCTTTAATATACCGAACTTGCTGTTCGCACATGTGCATAAAGGGGCAGCGCTTAAAGTACATGCAGAGACAGGCAGAAATTTGCGTACATCTACGACACAGAGTGAGCATAACTCACCAAATTAGTGTTTCATATATGTCGGACTGGTCGCAAAGCTTGGGTTTCAACGACTGCTCTCGTGAACATGCATGACAGCTGCTCAAGCGTCGCGAGGCTCTGGTACAACATCGACGCCTAAGACCGTCTGTTTGACTCTCGCACCTGAAAAAGGCAGAGCGGGGATTCCTGAGCATCTCTCAATAGACACATTAGAATACATATAGCCATTATCAAACAATGGAGCAGTGGATGCAATTTTTTCGAAAAACAAACATTTCTCGGTTTGAAGAGGTGCGTTGAGGTAAAAGTGATTGGTTTTCCGTCCACACGTCGTCGTCCAGACCCCTTTCGCGGGATTTGAAGTGAACCGCACAACCCTTTTCCAAAATCGATATTCAAGCATAGATCGCAGACATTCATAATGAACAAGGCCAAAGCATCGCAGTCCACTTCAACCTCAACAGGATTGAGCGAAAAACAGCGCGATGCCGGCAATGCGTAAGTTTCAGCCTTTTGTAAAGGTACTGCTTCCCCAGCTCCCCCAAAAAAAAAAAAAAAGGTTTTTCAAACGTTTGCTATCTGAACGGAACAAGAAGCTTGATGAACTCAAACAGACGCAAGAAGCGCTCGAAAAGAACGCTCCTAAAACACAAATGGATGAACCAACCACAGTCAGTGTGGTAAGAGCAAATACCTTTTTCTTTGTGACATTAATTTTCATGCTTCCTATTATAGGCATTTGAACTCTTGAGTGACCTCATAGACGAGTGTATCAACGACGTTTTGACAGATGTGCATCGTGACAGCAAGCGGGCTGTTCATAATTGCCAAATATGCCAAACAAAGTAAGTTCCGGTACCTACTATTTGTCTTACCACTCACATGAAATTAGATGCCGTGCTTATGGTGACCCAGTTCAAATGAGAAAATGGTCCCTTTACTAAATAATGCTTTGTTTCTTCGACGATACAGTTCAGCGGCCTGGCCTGGATATCTTTGGTAATGCCTATGCAGGAAACAGCTTACCTTCATATGAGTGCGTCAACTGTCGTAAATCGATCGCGGCTACGCGCTACGCGCCCCATCTAGAGAAGTGCCTCGGTCTTGCTGGACGACAGTCTAGTCGGGTGGCCAGTAGACGGTAAAGCACGTGAAGACCAATTGAGGGTTAAACTCATGCAGATCCATGCAGACTTGGCTCGTCCTCTCCTTTCACCGGACCATCTGATGATCCTGTCCATCTAAGTGACGCCGAAGACAAGAAAAAGAAGCGCCAGGTATGCTTGTATGTGAGCGAAAACTGTCTTTGTATAACATAATAGAGGATTTAGCTGCCTCCAGGATCATCGCCTTCGAGCCTGAGTGGTATTTCACGTGTCAAGAAACTTAAAAACTCTGTTTCCTCCGATCGCATACAGATATAATGCCATTACGCATGAACTTGTAGATAGACCATCCACCAACCTAAATAGACTACAAAAATACATACCACATTCACAATCTTCAGTATTATAATTTCACTCCTATCAATTAGAACTATATTTTGACCAGATTTTTCGCTATTATACTGGTTTTTCTTTATCGCAATGATCATGTGATGTCAATTCAACCTCCCCAATCATGCTGGAAGGGGCCTAGTCTAGTAGGAGAGCCTGGAGATAAAGCACTGCTTACTTGTGTCTCATTAGGTGCTATATCTTAGCGTTTGAAGTAATATACATTGGGAAGCATACTTCTCATTTTGCAATATCATGACTTTATATTATATCAGTGCGAGGCGACAACTTTCGTCAATACTTCTGCTCCGCAACAAAGAACGATATTCGACTTCCGGATGTTTCTCGGATATTGGATTACTCCCGGGATTTACTGGATCACTCTAAACGCTCCAGTACACGGTTACGGGATGATCTATAGGATACACGCTTGGTAGCGCATATGTAAAGTGAGCTGCGCCTACTTTTGGGGCGCTCCTCTTCTTTTATTTTTTTTCTAGAACAATGCCAAAACTTAATCCAGAAAGAAAACAAAGAAGGCCTTTCTTGTGCGCACAGTGTTAACTGGCTAGAGACCTCTACGTGGACAGAGAGACCAGCGCCCAGCATTAGCTTATACATGTGCCTATCCACATGGGATACGACGCTCAGTTGCAGTTGGAAGTCGCTGCTTTCCCCTATCTTCCTCTCCACGCTTGCGTTGCTAGCTGGGACGCCAAGCTCATGCTCACGAAGCATTAAAACAACACGAAATGTAAGCGAACCTTTCATAAGCTATCGTATTTAGTATATTACGCTATTCATTGCTGCAGAGCCAAAGCAGATGGAATGAGTAAGCGCTGTAGTCATATAACTGTATTGCCTGACTCACAGCATCTTCTTTAGTAGAGTTCTTAACTAAAATTTACAATTGTACAATAAAACGCGATCTAGTACCATGGAGTGATCCAGTATTTTCCCGGACAAACATCAGTACTTCGTTTCCTATGGTGTATGTAGCAGATACAAGACCCTATTTGGTTCGCGACAATGTCGCGGTAGCATTGATTCATCAAGACTTGCGTCGCATGGAAAATGGTGTGTTTATTTATTCTTGTGGAGCATTGTTTACATTTATGACATGTTCCCCGTTTTTGGTATCTGCTCTCTCTTCCAAACGGCTTCGTCGCGTTGAATGGTATATTATCTTCGTCAAAACTCAATATAGTATGGTAACGAGGCGTCAAGACAAAAGCGGTAGTGTTCGCCGCGGCGCTGTTGAGCAGATGGTCAAAGGCTGAAGTTGACCGGTACCCAGCGTCAAATTAGCGGCGTTCACAAAGAACAACTAACGAGCAGCTAAAAACTGTCTCTTGTTTCCTTGTTAAGCACTGTCACAAACATAGCGAATGAAAGTCATTCTAACTTCATAGAAATAAGGAATAACCCGCCATTTGTTGTCAAGGGCGACCCCGCTACTTTTGTCAAGGGTCATTGTTGCATGAACATGGGACTGCTGCCAATGGTAAATGCATGTGCAACGGTCATTGTAAACAAACAAACGTTTCTTTCCGTTTCGATATGCCAGGAAACACCCACCACCACACTAATCAGCACCATCACGCCACGAAGCACCGCTCCCAAGCTGTTGGTACCGTTGCACATGCAGAATCCGCCGTGGGTGCCGGAAAGAAATACGAAGACCCGCGCGAAGGTCATAATGAAATGTTTGACTCTTTTAATGATCTGGTGAAGCACAACCATGACAACTATGGCAAGCATGGCAACAAGGAGTCGCGTGGCGCTCGCATCGACCGTGAGCTGGCCAAAGAGGACCAGGAAATTATTGAGCACAAGAACGAGATGCAGTCAGAGCGCGTGCCGGGCACAAAGAAATAGACATGACATGTAAAAAGACGAGTAATTATTAGGTTGCTTTCATAGTTCTACATCATGTCCACAATTCAAATCCTTTTTCTGTGATTTCAGCTGATTTTGTGGTGGTTTTGTGGTGGTTTGCTTTGCGCGTTGGTTGGATCGATTCACCCCATATGTTTCAGCATGTTCCATCAATTCCGTCCTTCTTTTCATGAAATGTTTTTCCTCTCCCCGTTACACTCACACGTACACACATTAATTCCTAACATCAGGTGGGAGCTATACGCCAGCCTGTGGTGGTCAGGCCAAAGCTATTGTCCTTAAATAAACACGCCGCCCTGGACAACGCGGCCGAAAGAGCAAGAGGGGATGATGAACCAACTCGAGAATGCTCTCAGACCCGTGGTCCAGAAAGATACCTACAACATTTTGTCTTCTGATAAGGAGCTTTGAGTTGCCTGACCTTCAGTAAGCACATATTCATATTCATATTTATGCTTCCAAAACCTCATGCGATACTTGGATTCAGATCCAACTATTCCATGTTGCAAGCCGAGTCATCGACGATGATCGAGTGACGACGGGCAGGTTGAGATCATTTAAAGGCCAGATCACGGTTCGGCTCCGGACTCACGCCTCGCACTCCTCACCATTTTGACGCGGCACCATAACAAAGCTAAATGATCGTACGTCCAAGGTCAGTGGACTTCCAGGTGTCTGATAGCATGTTACACAGCGCTGTCCACCAAAAAGCACTCATAGCCTATGCCTGCACGCAGGATGGTTATTTATGGCTTGAGAGCCTGTTATTTCGAAGAGCTGAGCAGTGCCCCTTTGGTGATGACGACCTTCTGTCAAATTTGACCAGGTCCACCGCAAACCTAGCCTGCTCAAAGAGGTCTATCACGCCACTCCTACCATCCTTTCATCGCTAATCCTTCCCCAACATAGCCAGAGAAGCGAGGCAAAGGGCCCTGCAAGATCGTCTAAATAATGTACAGTAGCATCACAAATCTTTATACTTTTTTGCCTTTCGTCTTCTATTATTTGGAGTAGTCGTAGAAACCCTTGCCGGACTTTCTGCCGAGGTGGCCTTTGGCAACGAGGTCCTCGAGGGTCTTGCTGGGCTGAACAAGGGCAGGCTCAATACGACCTTCCTTGGCCCAGCCGTCAACAATGAACTTGGTGGTATCGAGACCGACAAACTAGAAGGAGGCCAAAGGTAGCGAATGAGTGAGATAAACCTTTTTTCGTCGTTTGGATTGAACCAGGAGAACACTTACGTCAGCGAGCTCAATAGGGCCCATAGGCATACCAGCACCCAACTTCATGGCGGTATCAATATCCTTAGCACTTGCCTCACCACGGTCGAGGATGCGGAAGGCCTCCATCATGTACGGCACGAGCAGACGGTTCACGATGAAACCAGGGGTGTCCTTGCATTCGACGGGAGTCTTTCCGGTCTTGACGGAGAAGTCAACAAGGTCCTGGTAGACGGCATCGGACAAAGTAGCAGTGCGGATGATCTCGACGAGCTTCATGGCAGGGACAGGGTTGAAGAAGTGAAGACCGGCGAAGCGAGTCTGGCGCTCGGCGGTGGTGGCAGAGGCGATGGCGGTGATCGGCAGGGAGGAGGTGTTCGAAGCAAAGATAGTCTCCTTGGAGGCAGCCTTGTCGAGCTGGGCAAACAGCTCCTGCTTGACACCAATGTTCTCCACAATCGCCTCAACGACGAGGTCGCTCTGGGCGGCGGCAAGAGAGTCAGTGGAAAGGGTGATGTTATCGAGAGCCTTGCCAATGAAAGCCTGCTGCTTGTCCTTATCATCGGCAAACTTCTTGCGGGCCACGCGTTCGATGGACTTTTGGATGATATTTTTGCCGTTCTGCAAAGCAGCGTCTGTCTGATCGACCATGGTAACCTTGTAATCAGCCTGGGCAGCAACCTGAGCAATGCCTGAGCCCATGAGGCCAGCGCCAATCACCGAGACGGACTTGATAGCAGCCTGCGCGGACGAGGAGCTGAACGCGCGTCGGGGGACAGTGACAGAAACGAGACGTCGAGCCAGCATGGTGTGCTTTTCTTTTCTAGAAGAAACGAAGTGCGTATACGAGTAGAAAAGGGAAAGAAGAGACTAAAAGCGTGTGAGAAGAGTGAACCGGATATGCCAAAATTATTCATGTGATGATGACGGACGGGTAAGCGTCCAACTTGGGCCCCCGCTTCTTTTCGTTTGGGCCCCACTTACCTAAGCGTGTTTATTCATCCTTAATTCTTGATGACCTGTCGTCGGGTAAAAGAATCGAAAAATGGACCACCAGATCCGGATCTTGCTTATTGGGCGAAATCTGAAGAGAAATTATAAATAGGGTTGGCCTTCCCTCCACACTTCTCCCACATTCACGACACTCATGCTTCGTATGCGGAAGTATTATTGACTTTTTTTTTCTTTTCTTTTTTTTTATATCACCGTTCTCTGTCCCCTTTTTCTTCGTCTTTCTTCCTTGTACACGTTGTACCGATGCAGCGCCATTGAGAATGGAGACAAAAGGAAACGCAAGAAAGGTGATGTGAACATTGGGTAAGAACATGTGGGCATACATTTTGGTATGAGCATAGTAATGCAAGAGGTCCTCGAAATTACGGACGGTTGGCGCGCATCTGACAAATATGGACTGGCGTTCCAAGGTTTGTTCGTTCGTCATCGACGGTTCAACGATCTGACAATTTATCGAGGCCATATAAATGTCCCGAGTTTTTGGGAGGCCTTTTTCTTTCCTTTTCTCTCTCCTCTTCTCTCTTTCCCTTCGCTTCGCTTCTCTTCCTTTCGGAACCCTTCCTTCCTTCCCTCTTTTCTTTTCTTTTCTTTTTCCTTTCTCTTTCTCTCTTCTATTCTGCCCACCCCCACGTCCGCGCCACCCTGCCCCAATCCCCTTCTTTTCTTGCACTTCTTTCTCGCCTTCCTTGTCCCTTGTTCTCGTTCCTGCGGCTTTGAAAGCCAATTGACTGGCAATCCCATCGCTGACGAGGGATTCATTGCAAACCCAGATGTTGGCCCTTTCGGTGACGCGTCTCACTGGCAGGGCAAGCCACGCGTCATTGCTAGGATAAAAGTTTCCCTCTTTGGTAAATGATAAATCCCACCGTGTACCTGAAAAATGTTTTATTTTTTATTTACCACGCGGCGGAATACGTTTGTGATTTCTGGCTAATCATATACCTAGACACTTGTTTCTCCGGCTGAAGAAGACAGACGGATTGGCAAGACAAGCAGATAGACAGGCAGGCAGACAAACCGGCAGGCTGGCTGGCAGACCGGCAGACCGGCAATAAGCATCTCTGCTGATGCAAACTAAGAGAGAGACGAAGAGAGATAGAAAGAGGGATGAGAGAAGAGAGAAGAGAGAAGAGAGCGAAGGAGAGAGATACGGAGGAGAGGGTGTGGGCTCTCTCTTTTTTCAAGCGGGCGGCCTCCTCTCCGGCTGTCCGGGTGCGCTTTAGCAACGGTGTTCTGTTGCAGAAGAATCGGCTATGTCTCTAAATAAACCCTTCTTTTTTTTCCTCTCTTTTTTTTTCCTGTCACCAAATTATACCTCTGCCTGTGAAGAGTATGTACGGTATGAACGAAAGGCACCGGAAGTGGCATAATATGGGGGAAGCGGCGCCGAAGGTCTCAGATCGGACACAGCAGCGGGTGTTACTGAACGGGCGTTTCTTTAATGGGAAGGGTTGATCTAGTTGTGTTACCATTGCCCCTCACTCAGCCCTCTCTCTTCCTCTCTCTAGTCTTTTCGCCTTCCCGTCATTTTCGTGTCGCTTGACCCGTCGTCCTTTCGCAGTGCAGCAGAGAGCGGTCTTCAGACGGGGTTTCTTTTTTTTTTTTTTTTTTACATTTACTTTACTTTGCCCTTTTCCGTACCATACAATTACTGCCCTCCCTCTTTTAGTTTTCCTCTTCTGTGACCATGTCTGACGTCCCTACGATCTCCATTACCAATCCGGAAATGGAGAGCGAGAACTACAACATGGCCAGTCCGGTAGCGGGCACTCCTCCTGGCTCACCGACCGTCTTTGATATGGTTAAAGATATGGACCCTATCGACCCGGACACTACGGATGACCACCCGTTCGATGACAACATTAATGAACTCACACAGCTGGATGAACAACAAGACCCTGCTCCTGACACCCCCGAGCCCAAAGACGGACAACCTCCGGTCGAGCAAGAGCACCAACCGCAACAAGAAGACCAGGACCAACCGCCTACGCCTGTGCCTGAGTCTGAGCCTAGCGTTCGAGACTATTTCCGAGACAAGTGCATTCTTCTGACAGGCGCCACAGGCTTTGTCGGCAAAGCCGTGCTCTGGAAACTGCTCTCGACTTACCACGACGAACTCGACAAGATCTTTGTCCTGCTGCGCCCGAATGCAGCTCACCACCATCACATTCACCAGCCGCAATCTCCACAACACCACCGGAGGCACAACGTCTCGGCAGCAGAACGCGTGGCTGATGAGATATGGTCCAACAAGGTAACTCGTCAAATAGCAAACACCCTGCGCCGTCCCATCTCATGTCTCATACCCTCCCGATCCGATAGGCATTTGTGGCGTTGCGTCGTTCCATGGGTCCCTCCTTGTTTGATCGCATGGTACGCGACAAAGTCCAGCCCATCGACGCCGATCTCGCACAACCTGACCTCGGCCTCTCCGACGAGAATAGAAAGCTTCTGGCAAAACATATCCATATCGTTCTGCACTGCGCTGGCACCGTCGATGGCAATGAGCGTCTGGATCTGGCCATCAAGGTAAATGATAGAAACGAAAAAACAAAAGAAAAAGAGGCTTCTGAACCCCCAAAAACCCTCGCCTAATGGATGTGCGTGTTCATCTCTATAGACAAATGTGCTGGGCACCATGAATCTGGTAGAATTGGCTAACGAGGCCATGCATCTGTCCGCCTTCGTCCATTTGTCTCCCCTCCAAGTCATCTCGACCGCCTCCGGTGCCATTTTCGAAGATAGACTGCTGCCCTTACCCGACATGCCCGAAACTCTCTTGTCCAACATCCTCGAAGCAAACCTGGAAGGTAAAGCAACGTTGTGAAACAATCAACTCAACCCATTGGATGCTCACGCCAGTCGATTTTGTTATAGACCTACCCACCATGTTTGAAAACTACAAGCAACTATACCCGAATACGTATTTCTTTAGCAAGTCGCTCGCAGAGCATATGCTTGTCAAAGAGGTTGAAAAGAAACAGAGTAACGGCGGACATCAGTTTCCTATCGCCATTGTGCGATCCAGCCCGATAGGTCCTAGTGCATGTGAGCCCCTGATTGGCTGGGTAAGCTTCAAGCCATGCGCCCCATTTGTTTAGCCTCACACTCATATGCGATTTCCCTAGGCCGACGGAGTGAACGGTGCCAACGGCACGATGCTGTTGACAGGCCGCGGTATGCGAGGCATCCAACCAAACAGCGGGGATGCTCCGGCAGATATTGTTCCTGTCGATTATGCAGCACGCCTCTTGCTGGGTTGTGTCGCCCACGCGGCACCTCCTGCTCCCGACTTTAGTTTGCCTGTCACAGACGTCTTGATGGCCATGGAGTCCATGGCTCACCGGCATCAGCAGCAGCAACAGCGACAGAGCGATGGCTCGCAGCCAGCATCACAGCACCGCCGCCAAGGATCTACGGTGTCGTCCACTTCCCAGCGAGACTCGGGCGCCTCTTCAGAAGAGGACGACAAGACGTCCGTTTGTCGCACGTCTGACGGTACGCACGCGTCCTCCAAGACGTCTTTGCGCGCCAATTCCCTTGGTACACCTGTATTCCCTTACATTTATCACATGACGACCACCCAGCTGCGCTGTCTGACGTGGCGCAATGCCTATGAGCCTATCCGTCACTATTGGACCCGTGCCACACGAGTCCAACTCCCGCCCGCACAAACCTACTTTTCCTCTGGCCAGGGTGGCCTCACGCGCGCCAAGACAATGATGAATACGCTCCGGTCTGCCGCTTCCACTTATATGGCCAACAACGCCGGTCCGACGCCAGGCGCGTCCGGCGGCGTCGTCGATCACGCCGCCCGGTCTCGAAAACGCAGCTCGCAGCGCCTCAGCCGATGCCTCGACAAGGCCGCCAAGCTTTCTACAACCACACGTCTATCCTTCAGCAAAATCAGCGGTGTTTCCATTGTCGATGGTCACACGACGCGTTTGATGCAAAAGCTTCAAACGACGCCCGAGCTCGATCCACATGCGCTTGTGCCTGAGGATGCTGACGAAACATTCTGGAAGACCTACTTTATGGACGCATGCTATGGTATCCACTACTATGTGTGTGCCGAACCCGACCTACGCCTCCCCATGCCGCTCTCTGGCTGGCACTGTGCACTACAAGAAGAAGACATGAAACTCCTGGACCGGGTGGCTGTCAGCACGGTCTTCTCACCCGACCAGGTCGCGCGTCGTACGGAACGTATGATCGCCCAGGTCAAGGAAGTTATGAACCATAGCACTCTGACACGCAATCAAAAGGATGATAGCGAGTGGTTATCGGATCTCGACGACAGCTTGGACGACTTTTGCCAGGACACAAACGCACTCGCCCAATCTGAAAAGGATAAGCGGCTGGTCCTCGGCAAGTGGCGTAAAAAAGTCGGCAGCAACGACGAAAGCGTCAAGATTGTTGTCCTTAACGACAAGCGAGTCAACCAGGCCATTCATCAGATCACACAAAACGCCGGCGTGCAAAAACAGACGGCTGTCAACGAAGCCATGAAGATCCTGATGCGCATGAGCGAGCGAACACAACTCGCCTTTGTGTGGTTCGCCGGTTACTTTATGAAATCTCTCTTTGATGACATGTTTGAGAACGTGCGTGTGCGCGACGACACTATCCGAAAGGTAAAAAAAAAAGAAAGCCAAGAAAATATGACCGATGAATGGTATCTAGAAGAAAGGAAGACTTACACCGCGGATTATTACTTTTGTTAGATTCGTGATTCTACCCTCGGTAAACGTGTGGTGTACGTTCCTGTCTCCAAGAGTGTACTTGACCCGCTCATCATTTGGTACATCACCATTCGATACAATTTGCCTGTGCCATCGTTTGCGTGTGACGAGGCGCTTGCTCACCTGGGCCCCATCTCTGACGTCTATCGCCTCGCTGGCGCTTATTATGTCAAGCGCGACCCTACCAAACGCTCGCCTCTCAACTCGGCTGTCATGGCAGCCTACACTCAGGTACTTTTACGTGAGCACGGTGCTTTGTCACTTTGCTTGGAAAAGACGCGCACGCGGAACGGCAAATACCAAGAACCTTACAACGACGGTATGGTCGAAATGGTGATTGAGTCAACCTTGCAGTCAAATCAGCCGCGGTCGCCATCGGTGTCGCGCGTAAACAGTGGCAGTCTCAACAATGGTGCCAACAACAGCCCGCCCCTGTCACCTGACACACCCACCACCGTCCAGAGTCCCACCATGAGCGTCGACAGCACCACAGGCTTTGTACGCAAGGTTCATCGCGACGTTGTTGTCGTGCCCATCAATATTACCTACGAGAGTATACCCGAGCTGCCCTACCTCATCGACCTCGTCCTTGATCAGCACCCGCAGAGACAACAAACCCAGAAGCCCAATGGCGGATTACCCACTATCTCGCAAGGCGTTGTGCGACCTAGCGAAGCTATGGACAAACGCAAGGAAATGCTGGATGGCTTGGAAGCCCCGCGCAAGTACGGCCGTGTGCTTTTTGGCGTGGGCGACCCTGTGAGTGTGCAGGAACAGGCCGAGGGACTGGTGGATGAAAAGGCACTGGTGGACAAGATCACAGAGCAGGTGCATACACGCCAGCGCAAGGCGCTGGTCGTCTCACCTGTGTCGCTTGTGGCGGCTGTGGTCTTGTACGGTCGCGCGACTGCCGGCGTGTGCCTCGGCAAGATTAAGGATATGGTCGAATGGCTGCGTGTCGAACTCATGATGCGCGAATATCAAGTTGACTGGCAGGACGGTGAGGATATAGACGCCATTGTCCTGTATGCCTTCCGCATGCTCGACGAAACGCGCAACATCGTCGTGGAAGGCAAGGATATCACAGATGATACCAATATCCGTGTGAATGACCATGCGGATAACGTCATGACCCTCTCGTACTACGCCAACCAGGTAAGTCATCGCACAACCTGCTCAAAGAAATCAGAGTCTCAATGATAACTTAGGTTGTGGACGTCTTCTTATTGGATGCTTTCTTCTCGGTGGTGTACCTTTCGTTCACTGAAAACGAAGTCTCCGAGGATGAGTTTATCGATCGCTTCCGCTTCTTGGTTCAAATGCTGGAGCGCGAATTCGTGCTTTCATGGAACCTCGACGAGCATTTCAACTGGGCCTTAGCGACCTATGAGCAACGCAAAGTGGTGCGCCGTACCGACAGTCGGCAGCTGCAGCTCCTTGCCAACATGGACAACAACCCAGTGCGTTATGAACAGTTGATGTTCATGGCTTCGCTGGTGTACCCGACCATCGACTCGTACTGGATCACCTCGTGCTCCCTGTCTGCCTTGGAGGCCGTGCCCATGCTTCCGCGCAGCATCGTACCCCTCTTGGCCCAATGGATCGCGACCCACCTTATCACTGGGCGCCGTACGATCTATCGTGAGGTGCTGTCGACCGAGTCGAGCCGGACAGCGGCGGACGTGTTTATGGGGATGGGCTTCTTGACGGAGATCCAAGCCAAAGAGCGCCTGTCTCCCGACGCGCAAATTTTGCTGCACGAACTTGGTATCCCGACCAGCGAAGCCCTCCTCGAACTGTCGGGACAGAACAACGACTGCGGGCAGAAGCCGGTGTCACCCGTCGATCCCGAAGGCATGATGAAGGCACTGATGGCTCAGATACAGATGAACCGCGCCAACTCCAACATGGCCGACCTATGCCAGCAAATCGATTCGTACCGCTTGGGTGCAGTGTCGCAGCGCGAAACATTCCAAAATAAGCAGGTTTTCCAGAAATGCTTGAAGCAGATCAAGGGTATTTTGCAAGGCAGCGCTGGATTTGCCAAGAAACGCAACATTGAGCTTGATGCGCAGGAGGATGGGCTCGTACAGCTCGTCTATGCGCTGCGCACAAGCAGTTCGCCTTCTATCGATCGTTTTTCGCAGCAGGGCAGCCGAGCGCTCAGACGCATTTCAGAGGCTTACAATCTCAGGCGCTAATTTTGGGGATAAAACCCCTGTTTGCATGAAAACTGCTGATTATAATTGTTACCTACCCATATCGTATCCTTCCTTCCTTTATGCTCTCTTTTTCGTCCCGTTCCTTCCGTACATAATACATACACACTCAGAACGCGCTCATACACACACACATACGCACGCATCCACCTTCTCCGGCAATATATATATATAAATATTTTTTGGTGTATCTGTTTGATATAATGGCTTCTCCCTTCTCTTCGCCGAAACAGCAACACCGGCAACCACAACGCCAGCATCATCATGGTGAGACAGAGAGGGACCCCATCATGAGCGACGATCATTTCACGTTCCGTTATGGCAACCCGATCCAAACAATCCACGATATGCCAAAGCACTCCGCAGCAGATCTAAAGCCTACGGCGCAACATATTCCTGCAAATATATCGAGCTTAATAAGCCAAGAAAGCGAACAGTCTGCGCAAAAGCGGCCCGACATGAAACGAAGCGAAGCGAGCCGGGAGAGAGACTCGACGACGTTTGCCGAGTACTACCACGAAGGGGGCCAGATCGAAGAAATCGACCATGTTTAAAGCACTGAAAAATAAAAGAGGAAGGAAGACAGGAGAGGAAGAAAAGGACAAAAAGACAGATACGTGACACACGAAAGGCAGACACAGACATTATTATCATGAAGGCAGCCGACAGGGTCGTACGATGCCACGCGATGTGTTGCCTAATAGCCATGAGTGCGTGCATCACTCGGTGCCTGCGGTATCGTCTTTCATTTACTTTCAACTCCAGACCCAAAAGCACTACTTTGCAAATCACCCTTTTGTTTTTAATCTTTCTATAATCTTTTACTAGCCTATATCACCGTCGACACCTTCCATCAGTGTTATGAAAGACTTTGAAGATAGACACAGTATTGAAACGGCGACAGACGATGAGGCGTTCGAAACAGCCGGGGAGGAAGAAGACGAGGAAGAAGACGAAGAGGTCAAGAGCCAAGTCACGACCACAACAACTGCCACTGCAACCACAACCATAACCACAGGCACAACTACAACGACGACTACAACAGCAACAGCAACACCGGCACGGCACTATCACCAGGAACCGCAGGAGCAGACTGTACAGGAAGAAGACGACCACAGACAAGACGAGGAGCAGCCACGCCCTGAATCGCAACTGGCGCCTTCACCATCGCACGGTCTTGACCCGCGCATAGCATCAGCCTTGATCGAATGGTACCACATGGCACTCGTAAAAGACGATTGGGCGGTCATGCCAAAGACGAATGACTGGCGAACCTCGACCGTGTTCCGCAAAAAGACGAAATCGATCGAAGGCGAAGTGGACGTGCTGTGGCATGATCATGCGTCTGTCTGTCCTGACCATCAATTGTTGAGTTACTTGACACAACCGTACGTTTTCTGCTGCTGCCACGAGGCTGCATGTCTGTTGTTGTTTGTTATGCAGGGCTGAAGAGAAGTAAAATCCAACCATCACTCATTGGGTCTTCCAAAAAAAAAAAAAAAAAAAAAAAAAATAGGGCTCGGCAAACCGTACTGCATCGTTACTTTGACCGCTTCGATTTGCAGGATATGCGCCTCGACACGGCCTTTCGCAAGGTCACCCGAAAGCTCTTCTTCGGTAGCGCACGGGCCATCGAATTCGACCGTGTACTGGAAGCGTTTGCTCGTCGATACTGGAAATGCAATCTCCATGAAATATACGGCAGCGTCGGTAAGTCAACACCTTATTTTCATATCACCCTTGTACATGTGTGTATACATATGCTGACATGACATTGCTCCATGGTGCCAATAGCTGTTGTCTACACCATCATATACTCGCTGCTGTTGCTGAATACCAAACTGTATACCAGTCCAGAACAAAAAGGGAATGAAAGCCGTAGCGCCATGGTAGCCGAACATTGCCAGGAAACGATCAAGATTGTGTGCACGCGCGAAAGCACAGCACGTACCACCATTCTGGCGTCAGGTGGCGTCGACAAGTGGCTCACCAAGATGCGGGTTTGTCTCGAGGTAAAAAAAGCATATTTATCATTTCTCTGAGCACATGATACACAAATACTTTTTTGGCCCCGGCTCTTATAGTTACAAAGGATTTTAACCCAAACTCAAACCATATATCTAGGCACTCTTTTTATCCGTGAGACAAAAACATCTCTTCAGCGACTCCATATCAGGTAAGAAAAAAAAATGAAGAACAAGCAAACGTGCCGAGGCATATGTACTTAATTTGGCATCAGTGCCTGATGATACCGCACCGCAGACGTATTACAAGGTAGCATACTGGTTGCAGAGGGAAAGACGCGTGAAAAAATTTAAGGACGTTGGCAGCTGACAGGTTTAATCATTTGTTGTGTGCATAGGCAGCTGATCGATCACTGCAACGTCGGCTGTCTAGTTCGTCTGCATGGACATGGACCAGCCTCCGCAGAAAAGACGTGCAGCGTGAGAAAAAGGGGCCGTACAAAGAGGGTCCGCTCGCTTGTAAATGCGTTGTTAATGCAACGCATAATGAAACTGTGGTGTGGAAACCGTGCTGGGTGATCCTCGATCGCGGCTCGCTCTTTATTTACATCCACAAACAGCAAGATCAGCAACAACAAGACACATTCTATTATCAGCAGGAGCTCCTTGATAGCACAGTCAGTCATCAACAGCATACTAATAATCACCATCCATGCCAACAGGTGAGTATAACTCGTGAAAAAGGTTTGGGTGATGCGAGACAGGAAATTTGGGGGGTTGTTGGGGGTTCGTGTGTTTGTTAGTTCTCGTATATTATAGATTATCTCACCTAAAATAGAAACGTCCATATCTGAATACCGAACTCCATCTGGCTCACGCGCTGGCATGCCCTACAGTGGACGAAGACGAAGAACGGCCATTTGTATTCCGGCTCCTACTGGCCAATGGAAGATCGTACATGTTTGATTGCGGCTCGGAGGAACAAGTGCTGGCTTGGGTCAACCAATCAAACTACTGGGCTGCTCGTGAGTCAAAGATACCCAGCGTCAAGACCACATCCATACAAAGCATTGCAAAACCATGGAGCCCACCTCCACCCCCCGCTGGCACCAGCCTACTCGACCCTGCTCGGCAACGCCAGGCCATTAAGCGACATCTTGCGCAGCTCTGCTTTGAATACGATCGTCATCTTGCCGAACACGACGCTATCGAAGAGGTATGACGAAAAGAAAAATATGGCTTGATTTCCTGGGTTGTTGATCACGTCACGGGATTGCTTCGGTTAGCTGCCAATCGAGGAGCACAAACAAGCCTATGCGTCCTGGAGCGATAAACGTCAGTATTATGCGTTTCAAGTCAAACGGTACACATACTACGAGGACGCAATGGAACGGTCCCTCATGTCGTCCTCGACGAGCGATGTATCCTCAGATAGGGCATCCTCTTATCAACAATAAAAGAACGGGGCCAATCCTGTCAAAGAAACACACACGCGCGCAGCCTGGGAAATAAACCGCACGTGATGCATGTGTGCCGCGGGGAAAAGGGAGCAAAAAAAGTGCAAGGATGAGGCAAGAGGAAAAAGAGGAGACATGAAAAAGATAAGCGAACACTGTACGTATATGCGGGTAGCGTGAGAGCATTTCCGTATGATGCGTTTTGTTTAAAAGGAATTAGAAGACCAGATAACATTTTTCCTTTCTTTTTCCTTTTGTTCATTCTGTTTCTTTATATTTCATCTCCACTCGCTTCCCTGAGTTCGCATTTCTTTCGCTTTTCTTCCCCGCTTCTGCATAAGAAATCCATACATTATGGACCAAGACGCATCCCCTATCGTATCACAACGAGCCTTTGGCTCCTCGAAGAAGATACAATTCATTGATATCAGCCAGCATAACCCTCGTAACGCTCAGCGCAGAGACAATCAAGCCATGTCCATCGAGTCACTTCTAGATTCAAATGGTGAACAACGACAGTATCACGATCAGCACAAATATCGGCGCCCTGGCGAGGAGCTTGAGACCTCCAAACGACGATGGACAGACGACGACCTAGAAGGAAAGAAACATACCTCGAAAGTACGACGCAGACAACCGCAACAGCAACAGGAGACGACACCCACGACGCTTACTTGTTATCACGCTGCAGTCGCACAAAAGTCTTATGGATCCGAGAAACGTTTTCTTTGCCCACCGCCCGTCGTCTCTGTGCGCAACGCCACAGCACCTATGACCGTCTCCATGTCCATCTTGTGTGAGACAAGCGCACAAGATACGCCTCTCGAACATCGCACGCAATTAACCGAGGCAACTCCTTCGAGCTCCTTCAAATACCTCCATGTCACTGGTACCGCCAAAGCAAAACAGTTTGCTCTTCGAGTCACCCTCGCCTCTGAACCCACCACGACACCCTTTGCAACCTTCCTCTCTAACCCAATATCGATCATATCGAAGCCCTCAAAAAAGACTAGTAAAGCTCGCAACGCATCTACCTGCATCCTGACACACCAACCTGTCGCCCTATTCAATCGTATCAACTCACAAACGGTGCGCACCAAGTACATGACGTCTGAGGATAAACATCTTTGCGCCAAGAACGGTACTTGGTCTCCTTTTGAAATTCACATACGGCGACAACCTACTCCAACCGTCGCACCCTCTTTAACGTCAAATAGCAGTAGCAGCAGTACGACTGCTAGCCACCAACGGCATCATCAACATCTGCATCACCACCACTCATCTGCAGCAACAGTAACCGCTGTGACGTATGGCACCGAAATCGTCCTCAAAGATTGCAGAAGTGGTGTCACCTCGCCACCCGTGATTGTCCGCAAAGTCGACAAGGGCCGCATCGCCGCTTGCGCGTACGGACCTGTGAGTCAGATGCAGAAGATTGCTCTCCAGCTCGCAAGCACCGCCACCCATCAGCAGCAACATAACCCACAGCCGCCCATCTACCTGTCGGCAGCAAGTGCAATATCTGCTTCATCTCCACACGTCGATAGTGGCCCTGCCTGGATTGATTATGCTAGCTCACGGCTGGTACGCCCTACGACCCCGCTCGACCTCGCCTATGAAGAAGTCGATGATTATCTGTGTTGGACCATCGTCGGCATCTCTAAATTCGAGTACAGCTTTGCTCCCACAGCTACAACTACGCCTGCTTCGACCGATGCTCCTGGCAGTAAGAGTAGTGATAGTAGTAAGGACAAACATACACCTTCGACCTCGCCAGGAACCTCTTTATCACCACCATCCTCATCTTCATCGCCCTCCCTGGCATCAACGATCTCCTCCTCTCCATTATCAGGCACGAGTACGGTAACAACAGTCTCTGCTGCTTCGTCCCTCCTCGAATATGATCCAGAACGACACGCTCTCCTCCTCAATAACCCTGATTTAGCAGACTCCCTTGGTGGCTGCTATGTAGGGTGCCACGGGCCCTTACCTATTCAGCGTACCAACTCAGCCCTCATAATACCTTTACCCGCGGCAGACGAGCTAGCGGCGGCTAATTATGAGCATTTCATTGTCACCCCCGACCAGCACCGTTACCTCGAGCTTCCTATTTTTTTCAAGCAGCAGGAAGACATGCAACCTACAAGCAAAGCGCTTGCTTGTGACATTGTCGATAAAAGTGCAAGGTGGTCACTCGCTCGAACATCTTCACAATAAATCAGTACTACCTCGCATGCGTTTTCCAAAGATGTTATGTCCGAAAATTCGAAATCTGCTAGCTCTTTCGTTTGAGCGGTATGAATCACTGTTCAACGAGCAAATCCATTGGCTAATAAGATCTTGTTGGTCCGTGCGCTGAGAAATGATAAGCGGCAGATGAAACATGTTGATGACGCTCGATGGTAGGGGCATCACAGCTGATAAGCGCCATCAGCGATAGAGTATATTTCAGCTGCTCTTCTCAGAATTTACTAAAGAGACGAAAGGGGTCGGTTCGAAAATGAAAGATGGAAAAGTTTTGATAGGTTGACATAGTCGATGCAAGCCGAGTAGTAAATGATGCAGGCTCGGTAGGGAAATAATATATAAACCGAGCGCAATCGCATCCTGTACTGTGGTTTACAGTAATTGTTCTTTGTGTGAATCTTAATTAGGTGCAAATTGCAAAAGGTTAAAGACATCCCATATGGAGTATTAAGAGTGTGCTGCTGACAGACAGCTTACAAACGGTATGCTTTATTTGTACGAAACCACATAATTAGCTATAGTAAGTAATCTATCGCTCGTGTGACTGCTTTGTTGTATGTATCGACCGAAATGTGTGAGGCCCCTCATCCCAGGCTGTACTAGAAGTATATAAGGTTTTTATTTACATAACTATGGTAGCGTTTAGAAATCAGTCCTCGTGAACTACACTTCATTTTTTCTACATACATTAGCGGCCAAAGCCGATACGCGCTCATGCCACTGCCTTATTTGATACTGAATGCACTCTTGAGTCACAACTACAAAATGACATTCAGCAGTCTCCTACCGGTGGGAGTAGGGCAGACATTTGGCGCAGTGGCACAAATTCATGGAAGGATGTTGTTGGTGGTGGTCCCGGCTACCGACCGCCTAGACTAGGGGACGCAAACGGGGAAGAAGGAGAGAGAGGGAGTGCAAGCGGAGAGGAAGAATAGAAAAAAAAAAAAAAAAACGTTGAGGAAGGAGCGGAACTGAGACACATGTTAATGCCTCATATTCAATGTATAGAATGAGTTTGCTTTACTTACGGACAGAGGAAAAAGCGGATAAAAAAAACCTCTGGCGAGAGGGGAGCAATTAGAGAGGTGGAGGAGAGGCAACCGGAGGAGAAGACGGGAGAAGAGGCAGAAAAGAAGACGGCAAGCTAAGGTAAGGGATTTCCAAGACCGTGTACTCTTGACGCGACAACAGCTTACTATCATGCACCCCCGGCGGGCAACCGATGGCAAAGGGACTTGGGGGAACATATGTGGTCTATGTTGCGCTTACTAGTTTATTTATCTAATAACAATAGTATGCATTTGCCAGGAAAGACTTTGACCAGAGTGAAGAAAGAAGAGAAGTAGATGTGAGATAAAACAGTCGTCTATTATGAGCCAGACTGACACCGATGGATTTCCATGCGAATATATAAACCGCTTCCGCCAACGGGAGAAAGAATGAAGACCCTGACTGGATTTGACGTCAAGTGTCTTTCGCGTTTCAAAGGATTCATTGCTTTACTCTGCTAACACGCGTTCACAATTACCGATGGGAAAAAGGACCGTATGACAGGTGCTGATCTCTTACTTGTTTCGCGGAAATGGTGCCAGATAACACGAATTTCATCTGCGTTCTCTGTATCTTGATGAATGATACTCGTAGACTTAAGCGGGAAAAATCTGCCGTGAAGCAAGATGTTGACTGCACCATGATCTCAGAAAAAGGAACAGAGGTATAAATTACACGACCCGATAGCACGACGGCAAAACCTTTGCCTGGCTGCCTAGAATCCGCCTGTGGAGGTAAGCTAATTGCAGGACATTTTTTTATATACAGCGGTGAAACTCGCTTCGCTTCGTCCATGATTTACACTTCAGTTGCTCAGCGTCCTGCTTATGTAATGGTGTAGTTACGGAACCCTATGTTTTTTATATTTCTGATGAAATGACATGAAAGCTACAAGTATCTAACAATAACCCAGTGGCACCTTAGAATTTACAAACATTACAAGTATCTTTATTGATTAGACTTCAAAAAATGTCGGTAGTCGTGATAGTATAGTTGAAAATTTCTTTATTGTGGTTGGAGATATTGCTTTAGGCACTTGGGCAATATCTCACTGCGTTCGTGTGAAAGGGGGGGCATGAAAATTCATGCAAGAAGTGCGGAATTAAAGTTACGATCCGTGCGTCACCTCGAGAAAAAACCCCAAAATGGGGAAAACGAGCGCGACAGATCAAAGGAAGGGAGGAGGGGCCAGACTCTCCTCTAGCGCCAGGAGCGGGTCGTCTTCGGCTTCAAAGTCGCCATCCGGGTGCGACAAACGATCGATTTCTCGAAGCGTATGCAGCAGAGCCGGCCAGGTACGGAGCCAGACACCAGACTTGAGTTGGTCGGCGCGGCGGGGGAGAGCGTTGAGCACTATCTAAAAGATGCGTGTCTTCAGGGACGCGGCGTTTGTATGCCAGGCGCAGGGCACGTAGCTTGGGGATGAGGAGTTGACACGACTCGTAGTGCTGATCTTCCGGGTCCAAGCTACTAAAGTAACTCAGGACCGCAAGGCCGAGGGGTGTGCGGGGCATGCGCAAGCAAGCTTGCAGCATGCGGTCGTCGTACAGCTGCTGGGCGAGCGCAGCACGTTCGGTCTCCGGCTTGTCCTGAATCGGCTGGCAGAACAGACACGGTGCGAAGCTCGCGATACCGCAAAAGACGTCTGCCTGACAGTGTAACGCGCGTGTGGAATTGAAGCATCTGTCGCGCTTTGCCGCCACAACCTTTTTGATTTGTCCCGAACAAGCCTAGTTGTGGATGTGCCAATGTCGTCCGTCATCAGCATCGCTCTCCGCATGAGACTATAGTGAAACAAACGTCAAAACCATAACGAACATAGAGAGTTGTGTAGAATGTACGTTGCAACGACGTGCTCCCTGTTGTCCTCCAGGGCAACCGACTCTGGTTAAACCAGTGTCGATTAGATGAGGCCCTGTCGCATCTCAAATATACGAGGACAGGTATGAGTAAACAGGCACGAACCACGAAATAATTCCCGAACGTGCAAAACATGAGAAAATTACTGCATCTGCCAGGATCCGCACAATCCAATGGTGACGACACGCATGTTCATTTTTAAGCGCACATAAAACTGATTAGACTTACAAAAAAAAAAATCAACAGCACGCAACAGGCGAGCGGCTTGCTTGGGGCTGGGGCTTGCCCCGAACCTGCCATGCGCAGATTCAACGTGCGCATCACTCATAACAGATCGCCCAAGGCAGCACTGTCCTCTCGGGGTGCAGGACATTTTGCCTTGTTATTTTTCTGGAGCCTCTCGGAGCGTCAACCCTCACGCACCATTGGCAACCAGTTAGCGATCACCAAGTTACTCCGTTAGAGCTCCCAGGCGATGGTAGGCTTGATCGCCCGGTTGAAATCACGTTAGCGGTATGAGATGCTGGGGACGCCGACCAAATTAAACAACTTGATGAAAAGGCAACGTCGTCGACCGTCTCGTTTTCTTGTTGCCCTCTCGACGCGAACTCAAATCCCAGATGGTCATAGTCTTCCCATGCTGCAAATTGGGACAAAAATAGGGCGTTGAAGCTGTTCCAGTCATAACCCATCAGGTGGTCATGGTATACACGCCACCAAGCCTCGGCGCGGTTCGTGAGATGCGAGGCTGCGATCAAAATCGCCTCCTCGTCGGTTGCCATGATCGCGTCCTTGATAAGCTCGATGTATTGGAGCCACGACATCGGGTTGAACTCCTCTCGGCGGGTGGACTGTTTTCCAAATTCAGTTTGTTGGTCCATCACGATCTTGGACCGGTAGCTTGTACGGCATCCGCGCCTTGCTGTTGAGACATCTTGAAATGTTATCCCACTCTCTTACCAAAAATGACGCGTGCGGTGCAGAAAAGTGATGGAATTTGCTCCGGAGAAGGGTTCTTGGGCAAGTTAGAAACCAGGTACGTTTGGAGGAATTGACAGTCGTCGCACACAGTCTGTCGTTTGCAGTAAGTCAATTTGAGATAAATCACGATTTCTCACGGTGGAATCAAGGATAAGAAAAAAAATAAAATAGAACCGATAGATAGATTTTTTATTTTCTTGAATTGCTCTGCTTTTATACCTTTGGCCATGGTCTCATCAGCGTACGAATTTGTGCTATCCCTCGGGCTCGTGAGGAATTCGATGATGAGAAAGAAGGATACCCAATGAGCAATCTGAATACAAGAAAAATTGATGAAGGAAAAATAAATGAAAGTAAAAGAGAAGGAATGAGCAAATTGAGGTAAACCTAGAATATGTCGAGAATAAGATAAAGAAAGGAAAGTTGGGGAATGTGCACAGTTAATGCAGTGGTAAAGGAATAGAAGGCATCAAGTCCACTTCCGAAAGGGGAAACAAATGGTCGTCTCGGGGTCGTGACGTAGGCAATGCAAGTAGAAGAGGTCACGTGATACTATAGTCTCCACAGGATAATTCAAGTTCGTAAAAAATATCGGTAGCCGTGATAGTATAGTGGCAGTACATTGCGTTGTGGCCGCACTGACCCTGGTTCGATTCCAGGTCACGGCATCGAATGTGGACTGCAGATATTCAACTCTTGTTTTATTTTTGCGATTGTCTTGGCGGTGTCGGAATCCTTTTGGCTGATAGGTCGGGGCCAGGTGGATAAAGATATTGGGAATAGAATAGGAGGGTGGATAATATCATACTTTATTGAATTCTTCTCGCGTACTTAATTTTTCTAAATGCTTGGCATTAGCCAGCGAGAAGGAGGGCTATGATAGGGAGTGGGGTCCGGTGCTTTTCGCGTTTCAAATGATTCAGTGTCCTGCTTTGCTATTACGCAATTCACGTTTACCGTTGAGAAAAAGAAGATTCTATTGAGAAGGTACTGGTGTGAAATGTGTTCCGCAGAAGTAGTACCAGGCATCAAGAATCTCATCGGCCTTCTCTATGTCATTAAATTATATACGGAAAATGATGAGAAATGAACAGTGTTAAACGTTCCTTGTAGTATAGTGTAGTAGATATTTAAGTGTACAGTATGTGTCGGCTAAGGATAATAACTATATAGTCCTTTGATGGAACCCTGGATTGAACAGGCTTTACGGTCTCAGATTATGCTGGAATATATGACAAAATCGTACCAGCCGCATATGATCCTATAAGAAGTCAGCTTCGCAGTCGCTTTACTGCGGTCAGTTATCTACGTCTTGTGACTGAGCCTCTCTGTCTTCAGCTCCGGATCAGTACAGCCTCCACTTTATGTCCGGAGTACTCTTCTCTTGATGTAAAGTTGAATTGGGCCCAGCGCCCAAACTCCTCGTTTTCGCGAGGACGCTTAGTGACCCATACACAGTATCCCTGATGTTTGGCAATACCTACAGTTGAAGGGGTCTCATATACAAAATCACTCTGCCCTTCAAGAGACTATAAACCTCACTATGGGCAGAGGAAATAGTGCGCAAAAAAGGCTAATAGGGCTTTGCTGCTCTTTTTGACGTTCTCCATCCATGGTCTTTAACAAAATAAGCACATCTTATGTCTCTATCTGTTTCAGAATCGTTCGTCGATCAAGTGTGAAGTTGTCTTGTTTCTTCATATTCTACGTTACCAGTGACAAAGGTTACCATCCTAAAACTGCAATAATCAAGTTAAGGGGCTTTTTTTTCGCATTTCCAAATCATATATAGATAAATCACGATCAAAGACTGGCTTTGTAATAATGTTCCATATGCTCTTTGCAGCGGCCTGTCTCATACATCTATACCAATTCATTCGATGCCCCTCATAAGAGCAAAGGGCGCGCATTTTTGTTATGCATGGAAGCCCAATCATGCACATGAAGCAAACAGAAGAGGATCAAATAGAGAGGGAGCAAATGAAATAACCAGTATAAAAACAGACGGAAGAGCCCAAGACGCGGAAAGCTAACTAAAGGATAGCACCAAGCGTGGCTGAAAGAGACCTTGAAAAAAGGCGCTCCAGTAATAACGAGACGAATTTTATCCGCGAGAACCCGCACTCTATATGTGTAGCGGGCTCGGTCCATCCCTACATGGCCAGTGAGAAGGAAGAAGAGCCTTGACGCGCAAGACGTGAAACTGGGCTGGTAATTGAAGCCGATAGCAATCAATATATCCACCACCACAATACTTGATCCAGTGATTTTTGTAAAATAGATAAACTGTAATTCACTTGACACGCTTAAATGAAGTGATCATGTATATTACCAGGAGCACCATGACTGTTCATGGGCATATTTGTTTTACTGTCGGGGATACGGTATGCAACCAAGGACACCATCACTAGCACGTCTGCAGACCACATGCAGGAAAGGCGAGAAACGGGTGTTTCCGTACCCCGCTACTTTTTTCTTTACGTTCTTTTTGTGAATCATAAGGTACTGGAGACGAAATCAAAGCTTTCTGAAGACAGCTTGTATACCTTAGTTTGTAGACATCTAAGCAAAGGGGATCCGCGCACGGAAATGTCAGATAACAAAAAGTTGATTTAAATAAATAACGCAATAAGCATAATATGGTGAGTTTCCCAAGGGGCAAAACGGCAGGTGAATCCACGTCAAACAATTATGTCCTCCGCTCACCACTGCCTGGATTGCTGGCCATAGATCGGAGGGGAATTTTAACTGTATCTCAGTATAGCACCTTATATATACTGGTCAGTGCGAGGGACCTGACAGCACCCGAAATGTACCGATAAGGAGAAATAGGTTGAGCAAACAGAAGATTTCAGTACACATACCGGTTTTGCACATACATTTAGATTGTGGGTCTTGTGTGCAAGGACAGAGATAAGGTAACAAAAAAGGGAAGTCCGATGTGAGTCATTGATGATTCACTTACCTCAGGGACACGCTTTCTTCCCATTTTGTGATCAGTATTTTTACAGAAACTCTTGGATTTTATAAAATTAAGCACGCCCGTGTATCCAAGGCAATATACAGCTAGTCTGCAAATTCGATAGACCGTATGGATGACTGAGCAACGGCACCGAAAAGAACCATAAGAAGTGATGGATTTTAAGCGCCGAACGGACCGTACCAAATCGTGAGCTTCCCGAAGTCTTCCCCACCCCCGGAATATAAATCAAGTTTTTTTTTTCTCTTTGGATCTCCCAGCTTTTGTTTCTCCTCTTCTTTCTTTCTCTTTCCCTTTTCTTCCGCCGAATCTACCAGGATGTGTGGTATCTTCTCTGTGTTCAACTATCAAGGCGATGTCGAGGCCTACCGCCAGCGCGCGCTGTACCTGTCAAAAAAGTAGGCATCTAAAAATTTTTCTCAACGAATAGGGTAAGATACTCACATATGGTACGATTGTGCCTTATAGGATCAGACATCGCGGTCCTGATTGGTCTGGCATGTACACCACCAAGAACCACATCATGAGCCACGAGCGTCTCGCCATTGTCGGCGTCGACACCGGTGCTCAGCCTCTTGTGAGCGACGACGGCAAGTTGGTCCTGTGCGTCAACGGTGAGATCTACAACCACAAGCAGCTTCGCAAGATGCTCAAGCAGGAGCACGTCTTCAAGACCCACTCGGACTGTGAAGTCATTATGCACCTGGTTAGTAAACAAAGGAACAGAGAAGCGAATGGAAAAGGACAGGAAAATAACCAACCATGTCATTTATCTATCCAGTACAAGGAAATGGGTACGGACCTGGTACAGCACCTGGACGGTATGTTCTCCTTTGTGCTTCTCGATGTCGAACGCAACCGCGTCGTTGCTGCTCGTGATCCTATCGGTATCACCACCCTGTACTATGGCTGGCGCTCGGACATGCCTGGCACCGTCTACTTTGCCTCCGAGCTCAAGTCTCTTAACGAGGACTGCGACAAGATCCTTGCTTTCCCTCCTGGTCACGTCTACGACTCTGAGACCTGCGAGACCACCCGCTGGTTCAACCCCAGCTGGTGGGATGGTGACCGTGTCCCTACCACCCCGGTCGATCTGAAGCTGCTCCGCGAGTCGCTTGAGAAGGCCGTTCGCAAGCGATTGATGGCTGAGGTGCCTTATGGTGTTCTGCTTTCGGGTGGTCTTGACTCCAGCTTGATCGCAGCCATCGCTGCCCGTGAGACCGAGAAGGTCGCTTCCGGTGCCATTCAGAACTACGCTGATGAGGACCGCTTCGACGAGAGCGGCCCTACTCTCTGGCCCCGTCTGCACTCCTTCTCTATCGGTCTCCCTGGTGCTCCCGATTTGATCGCCGCCCGTGAGGTCGCCAAGCATCTCAACACAATTCACCACGAATACACCTTCACTGTCCAAGAGGCTCTTGATGCCGTGAGCGACGTTATTTACCACCTCGAGACTTACGACGTTACCACGATTCGCGCTTCCACTCCCATGTATCTTCTGAGCCGAAAGATCAAGGCCATGGGTGTCAAGATGGTCTTGTCTGGTGAAGGTGCCGATGAAGTCTTTGGCGGCTATCTTTACTTCCACTCCGCACCCGATGACGCCTCTTTCCACGCCGAGACCGTGACCCGTGTCAAGAACCTCCATTACGCCGACAACCTGCGCGCCAACAAGTCTACTATGGCCTGGGGTCTCGAGGCCCGTGTGCCTTTCCTGGACAAGAGTCTGCTGGAGGTCGCTATGAACATCGATCCCAAGGATAAGCGTCCGGATCTGAGCAAGGGCAGAATGGAGAAGTACATTGTGCGCAAGGCCTTTGATACCTCGGACGAGCCTGATGTCAAGCCGTACTTGCCCGATAGCGTGCTCTGGCGCCAGAAGGAACAGTTCTCGGATGGTGTTGGTTACAACTGGATTGATACCCTCAAGGAAGTCAGTCAGGCCAAGGTCACTGACGAGGAGTTCGCCAAGGCTGGTGAGCGCTGGCAGAAGGACACTCCTACCACCAAGGAGGCCTACATGTACCGTGCCATGTTTGAGAACTGGTTCCCTCAGGAGGCTTGCACTGCCAGCGTCGTCCGATGGATTCCTCGGGCGGACTGGGGCTGCCCCGAAGACCCCTCTGGTCGTGCCCAGAAGGCTCACGAGGCTGCCTACAAGAAATAATCTAGTAGATTCGTTTATTTTCTCCTTGCATATTATCCATTTTGCGTTGTACCATACAGAAAAAGTTTCCTACAATGAAGCATCACTATCTTTTTTTTTGTCATTTATTATTTTTAATTTAATTGTTCAAGGGTATTCATGTTTGGTTTTAAAACAGGGTCTGATCTTGGACCACATTGGCTTCTTCTTTTCCCGCCGATCATGAGCTGGTAAATATTGTACACAATAGAAAGTTTTCTTATCCTGATCAGAGGCAGGAAAGGGTTCTCAAAAGCAGTATCACGACTTCCGCATCAGGTGCTGTCAAAAACAGGAAAAGCAGAAGGTAAGAGATAATACAATATAGGTGAAAAATACCATCATAAAAACTAAACAAAGTCTGTATAACAAGTATCGCGCGATCCCGAATACGATCACTTACAAAAGCGATACGAAGAGGCTTTACACGATACCAATCAGCTCGCGAAAGACACGTACGCATATAAAGATGCCATGAAGGGTATGCTTAGATCGAAGTGGTGTATAACCAGGAGATCCAACAGTATCCTCAACTATGTTTAGCACTACTGGAAGGGCAGACACTGATGGGCAAGTCATTCAATGGAGTATTCGCTATATGTATCGAGAAACACACAGAAAGCTCCAACGAAGCATTTTCTCGAAACTGTGACCATACAAACCTCTATGCAGACACGATGCAACAAGTACAACAAGAGCTCCTCCCATCCATTGTATGTACTGGCAAGGCCTTTCAGTGTCATTGAGTCAAGTTGAAGTAACACACATACAAACAGGAATTATTGGATAACGGTGTACTACGTCCCCTACAACAGTTACAGGAAATCCAGAAAGACATCAGCAAGACACTTGCAAAACACCAGCGCAAAAAGGTGGACTTTGACCGCTTCAGCCATGCGATGCAGAAATTAGCTGACGTGGGTGATAGCCAGCCCACCGCAGTGCATAAAGCGCAGACACAACTACGGCAAGCCACAGAAGAGTATGCGGCGGTAGACAAGATGGTCAAGGGAGAGCTTCCACAGTTCTTTGCCTTACAAGGCATGCTGACGCGTCTTGTGGAGCGCGAGCTTTACAATTTCCAACGGTCCATTTATGAGATGCTGTCAACGCGTATAACTCAGATTGCTTCTGTTGTGCTGGACCAGCAACAGCAAGAACGTATTCAGACGACGTACCACGAGGCGTTGGATCAGCTAGAGTCATTACGGATCTGCGGTGGAAACAGCCACAAAGGCAGCGGCAATGATACTCTAGAGATGCTAGGAGATAAAGACGCTGTGTCTCCGAACCTAGTACCGCGTGACACCACCCAGTTGGGGATAGCAACGACGAGCAGTAGCAGTGCAACCTCGATACCTGGAAAGGAGCCGGTGGACGATAGTGAAAACAGCGACTACGCTCCGAGTGCGCCTCCACTATCAGAGGCACCTTCGCCGACAACTCCCCCGTGTTCTCCTCCCGAGTATAGCGGGCAAGGACATCAAAAAGCTTGACATGAATGAAGTGGATGAAAGTAGTACACGAATGGAACAGGCCCTTTGTGAGACGGTATATGTGGCGCGAAAGGAGCAGAAGCTCAGGAAAGAAACAAGAGAAGAAAGATAGCCTTCTTATCATGAGTGTGAGTGGGTTACGTGAGTATGAATGCAGCGCGTCAGTCCTCCAATGGAAAAAGGCCGCTTTTTGTTTTCTGCATTGTAGGGCATTCACACTCAGAATCCTGCAGCCGCACTTTTCTCTTCCCATATACTAACCCTTTTGCACCGCTGTAAACTCCATTTGACCATGGAGAGCATGCCACCGACGACCTCAGCGAACAATGAGCGACGGCATTCGTCCTCGTCGTCAGTCGCTTCAAGACGAGGCTCTGTGGGTGCGTCGAGACGGGTGCGCTTCAACATTCTGCAACTCACAGGATCGGCTTGGCACCGAATATCTCGCACGAACAAGGTCCTTCTGATCTTTTCCGTTGTCATGCTGATCATTCAGGTAATTCGGAGAAAGGGACGGGACGGGAAGAAAGCCGCGGTAAATGGATTGATACCAACTATGACAATGTTATGATTTTATCCTTGTTTTATTGAAGGTGGTGGCCTCAGTGACAGTATTGGCTGTAGCACACAACGAAACCTGCGATAAACCCCTCAACGTTTACTTAATTGTGTATGCAATACGAGTAGCTCTGAGTGGTCCTTTAGTTGCATATCAGTATCTGAGCCAGCCTCCTCGACTCTATCATCTCAATAACGCACAAACAAACGCTACGCAACGACAGGCGAATGACGCAACTACAAATTCCAATATTCCTCCTTCTTCTGAAGGGTCTCCTTCCACTAGCTCGACAGAAGCATCACATCCTCCACGCGTCTCGCAGCAAACACATCCGACGGATGACAGGTCCACTTCAGGCCACGCTCCGAATCCCAGCAATGGCACCAACAATAACACTGCCAACGATACCAGCAACGCCAGCAATACTAGTGACAATCCCTCTCCTTCGCCACCACAGCCACCATTTCTCCGTCGTTCCCATACAGAATGGGTTGACAGGTAATTGGTACGCGTCGCTGCTTGTGCTGCTGCTGATATTTGGAACAGAACAAAATCAGTACTGGACCTGGTCGCTATTTTGTGGTTTATCGTGGGCAACTACTTCATCTTTACGACCCAAAATTGTGCCCATAATGCGACAGCGCTCTTCTACACCACACTCGCATGGGTCCTATTGGGCTACTTGATTATTCTTATACCGCTTTTCCTATGCGCTTCCCTTATTTTCTGCCTGCCATGTGTTCTCGGTAAAGTCGACTCTGCTCAACTAGGATTTGCAGCTGTGCTGATCTCTTCTATGCTGTCCATTGTCTAGTATTCCTGAGTGCGCTGAATATTGGAGATGTTCCAGGGATGACGGGCGGGACCCGTGAAGAGATACGCACTGTACCTGTGTATCGCTACAAAACACCTGAAGGTGCGCCTGGCGCAGGCACTCAGCAAGGCCAAGAGCATGAAAATCAACAGGGCCCGGGCGAGGTATCCGCTGCGACATCTACGGCATCTAGTACTGGGGCGACGTCGGGCAAACTAGGAGGAGGATTCTGGAGACGTCTTCTCTTACGTAGGAGAAAGGATGATCAAGAGATTGAGTCAAGCTATGAGGAGCTGACAATCACACCAGCGGAAGATGCCGTTTGCTCGATCTGTCTGTCTGATTATGAAAACGGCGACCTTGTATGCAAGCTTCGGTAAGGCATAGCCGAGGAGACGCAGAGGCAGAGGGAAATAACATCGCTCCTTATGTACGTATACGTGTAGGTGTGAGCATCACTTCCACAAGGACTGTGTCCATGAGTGGCTAGCCCTCAACTCGGTCTGCCCATTGTGCAAACGAGATTTTCGTGGCAAGACAGAAAGCAACGAGGGTGAATCAGCCGGGAGCGAGGAACCCCATTAGCACATAATATTGATCCAGGGAACGACTGTGATTTCTGTCCTATTCCCTAGCACCCATCATCCTTTTGTTCCTTCTTTGTATGTATTTTTTTTTCTTCACCGTGTCCAACCGATAGAACCATGGATTTGTGGGGTGGGGTACCGACAATTCGGGATCGACGGTCAAGGTTGCACAAACCGTGCGGTGGACCGACCCAGTTTGTGATTGGTTATTATTGTAACTTGCTTTGATCTCATAATGGACCCGTTCTTTATCCCTTTTAGTTCGCTTCTCCGTTCTAATGACTCGCACATTAAACAAGGAAACGTCGACTTCACCTGTATACGACAAAAATAGAAGTGCATTCCTCAATCCACCGCCATCTCGCTTGCCATGGTCACCTGGCATTGACCATGCACAGACCAATACTTCTGGTGCTGGAACGTTGACACGCGACTACACAAGCAGCAGCTTTGAGGTACGTTGTTCCACCCTTTCATCCGACGGGGTAGTACATATGCACTGTATATGCATCCATATGTTTCTGGCTGCTCACATATCTTGCAAATAGATAGAAGACAGCTCGCCTTCGGTGGGCTTGGGTATAGCACCTGGCTTGCCGCCACCAATGCCTTCGTCGAAGGGGCCAGGAGCGTCGTCGGACAATAATCATGGCTCGAAGAGCAAGAATGAAGCATTCTTCAATGACAGGGAGTGCGGCAGCGGGTCTACGACTCTGCGCCCACCTCCCCGTCTATCGCCAACAATGTCAGCCGTCTCGCCGTGCTCACACATCCAAAATAAAACCAATACGCATTCTCATGGTGACGCGTCTCAGCCTATCTCGATCGATGTTGGATCTCCTGCGGCCAGCAGCTCCAGGAATACGGAACCAACCAATCGCAGCTCTGTGCCCAACCCGCCACCCACATTGATCCCCCATAATCCTCCCAGTCACCATCCAACCCAAGGTATTTTGCCTTTGCCAAGCCCTTTTGGTGACCCTTCTCCCATCCATGAGATTCTCCACAAAGAGAACAGCAGCAACGGCGCATTGTCTTCCGACGACCCACCCCACCACGCTGCATTGTCAGTTAGTACTACACAACCAACCACCACCACGGCGAGAGGTCCCATCACCCTCAATCGTCCTAATATCCATGGAAACATACCCGCCATAGCGTTATGTCCATCCACTCCAAAGGAGAAGCAGCAGTTATCGGACGATACAGAGAACATGGCGTCCACAACGACAGAGGAGCCGCTAGTGCGCGAACACATGTACCCATCACCGCTGCAAAATAGCGACTTTACAGGGAACTACATAGGTGATTACTATGTGCAAAAATTACTTGGGATCGGGGCATTCTCCAAAGTCTACTTGGCATCTACAAGGAACACTACTGAGCGGGGCGCTGTCGATGTATCCACTTATGCTATCAAAATGATAAATAAGGGGCGTCTGGCTGCCGATGAGCGTATCTGGTCCAGCGTAAAGAGAGAAGTCGCCATACTCAAGGCAAGTTCTATCTATTTAATCGCTCTCTCATTATTTGACCCTCTGACTCGCGAGCTTTAACGGCTTTTATAGCTTGTTACACACCCCAAGATTGTTCAGCTTCGGGGAACTTGCGAGACCGTCTCCCATTTCTGTATTGTTATGGAGTATGCCCAGGGCCAAGAGCTGTTCGACATATGCCAGAATCAGGAGCTGGATGAGAGTACTGTTAAGCGGATCTTCCTGACTATCGTTCAGACAGTTCAGTGGATGCATACACACAATATTGTCCACCGTGACTTGAAGCTGGAGAACATTATAGTAGACCTCGCAAGTGGCGATGTCAAGATAACTGATTTTGGACTTGCACGTGTCATTGATGGGGATACGTTGCTCTCCACTCGGTGTGGCAGCGAAGAGTACGCCGCACCAGAAATTGTACAGGACAAAAAGTACGACGGTCGCAAGACAGACACCTGGGCACTCGGCATCATATTGTACGCCCTCCTAGTTGGATATCTTCCTTTTACCTATGACCAGCGCCGCGGTGAGAGAGTCTCCCATATGTTTTACCGGATAATTCAAGCGCATGTCAGGTGGCCGACAACATCTACCACTCAATCCTCATGGATGTGTAAGGAAGCGCGCGAGGTTGTGGAGAGAATTCTTGTGAGACAGCCTGAGAGACGCATATCACTAAAAGATGTAGAGCAGTTATCATGGTTCAGCAGTAAACAAGATCATCTATGAGCCCTATGCCATTCTACATACATTTATTTTTGTCCAAAATAACTTATCTAGAGGGAAGTACACGTGCACAGACGCAGTCCTATATGGATTGATCATAAATGGGCTTGACACGGCTTTTTTGGGTTTGGAACAATGGTAAAGTTCATCGCGCTTTTCTATTGGGTGACAACGCGGCAGTCTAATAATAATACAAACGGGTGTTGTTTTTTTTATCAAGTGCTCGTTTCACTGCTATTGTCAAACACGGCTCTAGACGATAACCCCTCGTCCCTCTTGCGAGTCTATGCTTGTTTGCAAAAAGGCCTATCTGAAGATGCCATTACGTGATGTTCATTGCAGAGGATTATGAGACACAACAAAGTCAATGATTAGCAAACAATGCCAAATCACAATGGCTCAATCGACGGAGGCGCAGCGCGTTAGTTTTCGTCACAAAGTAAGTGCGACTGGTAGTAGTGCTACGAGTTCTCTCCGAGAAAGGGAGAAGCGGAATGATGACAACAAGAGGTATGGAGGTATTGCCTTTAATTGGCAACTACTGATGAACCCCAACTTGATCTTATTTGACCGTTGGCTTCTCTCTTTCTCGCACCGGTTCACTTTTCCCCCCGCGTTTCTTTTTTAATGAACAGGAAATACAAGTCTCTGGAACGACATCGTTTTGTTATTATCGTTCCACAGTACGCTCACTCTTGTTTTCATCCATGTATTCTGCAGCCGAGGCCAACATATCGATAGCGGACTTGGGCCGTTTGCGAGCAGGCGGGGCAGCCAGAGATCTGCGTGAACTCTGAGTTTGTGGATGAAGGGAGAGCTCGGCCATGGAAGCGTATGGAATGTGGTGGTGGTAACTATTGGAAGCATAGCTGCTGGTGCTGTTGGTACGCGGTGCAATGGTTGGCTGTTCTGCGGAAGAGGGGGCCGGAAGGGGGCGTGGCGGCGCAGCCGGATACCTGGCTGGTGCCAATGACTGCTGTGCATGCGGTTGAGCGTGGAAGGACGCACGACGCGGACGGTAGTAAGACGCTTGATTGGGCGGCGGCGGGGTTTGTGGGAGTGCGCTTGCCAAAGCAGGATAAGGATGCGAAGGATGCGAAGGCGGTGGGGGATGCAATTGTGGCTGGTGCTGCTGTGGTGGTTGTGGGGGATAGTGTGCATTGCCGGTGGCGCCCATTGGAGGTGGCGGTAATGGCAGGGAGGCAGCGGGCTGTGCGCGGCTGTTTCTTCTCAATCGCGCAAATGCGGCCTGCCTATCAAAGCGGTCTGTAGCGGAGCGCTCGCGGCTCATCTTTGCTCTACGATTCTGAAACCAGACCTAATAGAAACAAGGAAAAAGATAATGAATAAATAATGGAACTTGTCTATTGAGAAATTTTTCTTGGTTTGCTTTGACTTACTTGAACTTCACGTTTGGTCATACCGAGCTCGTCCGCCAGCTTTTCGCGGATCTCTGTGCTCGGGGTATCTGTCTGATCAAAGACTTCCATCAAGCGTTCAAACTGCTGAGGTGTAATGCGTTTGCGCTTGGCTTTGGCGATGGTATTGCCTTTGTGTGCCGTAGTAGGCGGATGCTGTTGCTCGTCGGCGCTATTGGGGGTGGGTGGGGCAGGAACTGAAAGGATACGAGCTGTGCCAGGACTGGATGCGACGCTGCTGGACATGGGATAAGGCTCATGGGAAAAGTAGTCGCTATTTCGCTTGTTTGGCTTCTCAACCCGGTAGGGCGACCGTAAAGGATCCTGCGACTCTTGGTTCAGAAGGGCAGAGATTGCGAGCGAGCTGCGGCGATTGGATACATCGGCTGGGGAGCTATCATCGCTGTCATGATCCGCCATAGCATAATGCTGCTGATAATGATGTGCAGCGGCAGGTTCCTCGCGCGAATCCATGGATGACGGACTTCTGGTGGTAATTAACAAGGGAGTGAAGAAAAGAGGAAGAGAAACAAAGAAAAAACGAATGATTATAATTGACGGGTGAGTTCACCCATGAAAGATGAAATTGGATTGAACCACAGCCCCATGACTTTCAGAGGAGCAGGCGCTTTTGATTTATCTCCATCATTAACCCATGTTGTTGTCGGGTACCTATTTCCAGATAGCTTGTCTATTGATTGGTACTGTGTTTCTTCTGTTCATCGAATGCATAACCCACAGAATCAGGGTCCAAACCTTCAAGCCACATTGCAAATGCATATCGTAATATCAAGACAGGAAAGCAAATGAGTTCATTAGCGCAATAACCCTTTTGGGGGACTGATTCTTTGACGATGGCCGAACGTGTCACAAGTCAAACGCGACGTGCATCGTCCTTTTTTGTTCTTTTTCTTTTTTCCTTTTTCTACTTCTCTTCCTCTTTCCCTCTCTCTACTTTATATAATTTCGTCTGACTTATTCGTCACCTGCTTCTTGCCATGACAAAAGAAGAGGAGGACGATCAAGTGCCGGTAGCAATCACAGCTCCTCCGAGATCTTATGCTTCGGTGTCTCGCCTGAAATCACTCTTTCTGGACCACGCCACAGTAGTTGAGCCACCACCGCCTCCTCCTCCTCCCGCCTTTGCAGTACCAAACGAGTTTGGTATCGCTCCACAAAAGGGTTTCAAGAGCAACTCGTGGTTCACCTCCGAAACCCAAAGTAAATCGATTCGCCGGGTGGCCTCGGCACCCAACACCAAACTACTCCAACAGCAGCAGCTGCAACAGCACCAGAAACGACAACTGCATCAGACATCAGCAAGCAGTCTACGAGCCCCTTCGGCCTCACCTCTGCCACCTTTGCCACGAACTTGCCGACGCATGTATTCCTCAAACAGCATTAAGATAAAACAGGTCGAAGTCGGTCCCTCGAGTTTTGTCAAAATCCGCATGCTCGGCAAGGGAGACGTCGGCCATGTCCATATGGTCCAGCAGAAGGACACCGGAAAGTTGTATGCCATGAAAGGTAAACTATACTACTCTTACTTTTCTACGTTCTTCGCCAATTTTTTTTTCTCTTTGCCTTCCGAAAATGGTAACATCTGAACGTAACTTTCAGTGCTGTCCAAGCGTGAGATGGTCAAACGGAACAAGATAAAACGTGCTCTAGCGGAGCAGGAGATCTTGGCTACATCGAATCATCCTTTCATCGTCACTTTGTATCACTCATTTCAAAGCCAAGACTACCTTTATTTCGTCATGGAATATTGCATGGGCGGTGAATTCTTCAGGGGTAAGTCAAGCAAAAGAGAAAGAAAAGAAAAAGTAGGATACAGCTGATAGTTGCGTTGATTTAACCCATATACGCATCCTCTGTGTGTATTATAGCTTTACAGCTGCGCCCAGGGAAATGCCTCGATGAAGACGGAGCACGATTTTACGCTGCTGAAGTAACAGCTGCTTTAGAATACCTGCATTTGCAAGGCCACATTTATCGCGACCTCAAACCTGAAAGTAAGAACTCGAGCATATTTGCATGCTTACCTCATCCATGACTAAAACGGATCGGCCCGACTTATATAGACATTCTCCTCCACCAGAGCGGCCATATCATGCTCACTGACTTTGATTTGAGCAAAGGCACTAGTCCTCCAGGCAATCCCGGCGTTGTCAAGTCGGGGTCTCCCCACATGGTAACATAACATGTCGTCATGGCTCTCCCACAATGATTTGATGGCTCATTTTGGTTTCCTTGTTTAGCCTCCGTCCATTGATACCCGTAGTTGTGTAAATGATCTACGAACAAACAGCTTTGTGGGCACTGAAGGTATGCACGAACCCCCCTTTTTTTATTTCATTTAACTGTAGTTTTTCACTACTCACACGGCTCCATGTTAGAATATATTGCGCCTGAAGTGATCCAAGGATGCGGCCACACGAGTGCAGTAGACTGGTGGACGCTTGGCATTCTCCTTTATGAAATGTTGGCAAGTACAGCGGATCATTAAGCGACTCAACTGAAATGCTCATAGCAGTTTTCTTTCTCCTTGCTCTGCACTTGTTAGTATGGTACAACGCCCTTTAAAGGCAGAAAACGTAACGAAACATTCTCGAATATCCTCAACGGCGACGTGAACTTCCCAGAACAACCGGCGCCTTACCAGAAATGCATTCCTTCGTCGGTTTGCAAAAGCATCGTGCGCAAATTGTTGCACAAAGATGAGCATCGGCGTCTAGGCTCACGCGCGGGCGCCTCCGACATCAAAAGCCATCCTTTCTTCAAACCAGTCAACTTTGCGCTCCTACGCCACTGTGTACCGCCTATTGTCCCGCTCGTGCAGAAGGCAAACGGCATCGACGCCGTCAATTTCCGTAAAATGCCGCCCGAGAGCATCAGCTTGGATCTTGAAAATGATAATGTGGTCACAAAATCGGATCACTTATTCGACAAGTTTAACTCTAGTACGTATCTTTTGGATCGATTCTCATTCTCTACTCACCTTCACGTATTTTATTTTTATAGTTACACTGCACCATGACGGCGACTCCGACTCTGAGGAACTTGAGGTCTAGCCCATTTCCTGCTTTTCTTTATCTTGTTTACACACATACCCCTAGTTCTATACTACTAGTAATTGTTCTTTTTTCTTTTTTTTTTTTTTGTACATCAAAGCGCGCAGAGGTGCCTGATATTTCCAGCTTAACATACTAGAGTTAATAATTTGTATCGCGGAAATATTCTATCATGAACATAAGGCTCCCCCGTCAATCTCTTTTGCATGTATTGTCTTCAATTTCTGCAACGTCTCAAGGGATCCTTAAATGACATGAGCACCCTCTTCGACAGCTTGATACGGGAGATACATCAAGAGTATAGTATGCATCGCGTGGGCATTTCAGGTGAACTGAGCTGTTATCTCTAGATGTTTGCAAAGAGCCTCAGCAAAGCGTGGGTGCTCAATCTCGAATGAATTCTAATAGTCAGAGCTGTCCGTCGTGTTCTCAGTGTAGCCAGCAAGGGAGCGTTTAGCACCAGCTCGTTACTAAGTATTGTTCAGAGCGTATAGCCAACCACTATGCAACAAACGTAAGTTTAAGTGCAATGGCGTCTTGGACTGAAGGCAAATAAACTAAAAAACATACATCATCTTCCTGCCGTGCCTATTCTTCATTTCATTATCTGCTTTACACTGCTTATACCAAAGTGATTGCCCTTTTCTATACATCGAACCGCGTTTCTTTCAGTGCGATGTCGTTTATTATTAAGCAGTAGAACCCAGAGCGCCCATCTTGTCGAGGGCTCGGGGTCCCATTTCTTCCCACTCTTGCTTTGTGACCCACCATGAGTCCTTGTTTTTCATAATATCTGCCAACACAGCACCACCAAGATACACCCTATATGACGGTTTTGAGTTTGACACACGCTACTGATTTGCAATTCAAACTTACATGTGCTTGCGTCTCGGGGGATCTTCTATACGGATCTTGAATTTCTAAAAGAACGTCTGTTAATATGGATGCATGAGGTAGCCAGGCTTTTTACTCACGTTCAGTCGACTGGCATCCATCTTGAGAACATCCTTGAGGTATAGTTGCTTGACTTCCTTTTCCAGACGGCTAGGAAGACCAGGGTACATAGTAGATCCACCGGAAAGGACAATGTGTTTGTAAAGGTCAGAGCGAATGTCGATATCAGCAGACTGGATAGTGTCAAACAAGAGCTCAGCCATGCCCTTGCCCTCAACGTCGACCAAGTCAGGCTGGAACAAGCATTCGGGGGCCTCGAAACGTTCTGAGCCCACTTTAATGACACGACCATCTGGCAGCTCATAGCTCTCGACCAGCGTCGTCGTGTCGGTGCCAAGCCTTTGGTCCATCTCCAGATCATAGCTGAGAAAGATTCTATGAACACACGATTCTCTGACAGTGAAAGCGAGATCTCTTACCTGACATAACAAAACTTTTCCTTGATCTGTCGCACTGTTTCAAAATCAGCGGTTCGGTTGAAAGCGTAGCCTCTCAGAAGAAGCAGTTTGATAAGGTAGCGGGTGACGTGGCGACCAGCTACGTCCAGTCGTCGTGTCAAATTCTGCGGTGCGTAGCCTTGGTAGACGGGAACCTATATAGAAGCCGTGGACCAAGATAAGTATCGTTGTAATATGTAAAGTTGTCAGTATTACAATATGAGTTACACCATCGCCCGAATCAACGACAACACCGGACATGAGACCTAGTTATTATCCAGATGAATATACTACGGCGAAATTAGATGACGGATAGGTTACATACCCTGTGCGAAAAGGGTCAAGACAGCCTGGATGGCAACGTAGAGACCCTGGAAGCCATACTCTTCAAACATGACCTGGGCCATCTGCTCACGGTTCGCACGAGGATTCATGGGTGCCTCGGTCAAAAGGATCTTGCAGTCTTTGGGGTCAACATGCAGCTTTTCGTCGAAGGTGTAGCTCCAGAGGTGGCGCATATCTTCCCAGTTGCGGATAATACCGTTCTCCATCGGGTAAGACATTTGCAAGACATTGCGAAGTGCAGCTGCTTCCTCGCCAATCATGATGTCCTTCACTTGCAAGTCACCCACGCGTTCTTCAGCACGCAAGATGGGGCGACCCACCACACTCGGAAACACATGCTCAGGAAAGTTCGAACCGGCATAACCGCACTTGACAAACTACAGAACAACATTGAGCTTGAACAAACTGTCATCTAGGTTCGGGATGAGGTTCATACGCCAGTGCCGTTATCGACAACAAGTGTCTTGCTGCTGTCCATGGTGTTTGTACAAGAAGCGATAGAAATAGAAACAAGACTCGACCGAGTGTATTCAATACACGCGCGCGCGAGATGCGCGGGCTTCTGTCGCTCGTCGTTGTTGCCCAGCCAGCGGGGTTTTGCCTTTTGAGGTATGATGCTGGCGAACTGAGTGACTATTTGATATAGGCAAATCAAATGACTTCATTCATGGCAGAAAGAATACATGGACGACTGGAGACTCACGCCTTCTCATCTGGACCGCCCATAGTCCTCTTGACAGTTTTAGCGATATAAGCTTAAGGGATAAAAGCTTATTGAAAAATAAATAACCGGTCTATTCGTTCTGATGCGATACGCTCTGCTGCATTAAGTCACAGGGACCGAGAGAAGGATCCAAGGTCTTCTCATTCTGTACACAGTATTATGGCTGTGCCCATCGAGATGAGATATCAATGCTTATTGAGCCATCGCAATATGCATATAGGTCCTACATAATGTATACTTTTTTATGTTTAACTATCTCGCCATGTAATAATATCACCGTAGGAAATGAAATACTGAATGAGTCCGAAAAATACTGAATCAATACTCAATTTACTGAAAGACTACGAAAAATTACTGAACGACTACTCAACTTACTGAATGTATCCAGAAACTACTGAAAGAGTATTTCATCCTTCAGCCGGGAATACTGAATGACTACTCAAAATATTGAATGATTACTCAACTTACTGAATGTCTCCAGAAACTACTGAAAGAGTATTTCATCCTTCAGCCGGGAATACTGAATGACTACTCAAAATACTGAATGATTACTCAACTTACTGAATGTCTCCAGAAATTACTGAATGAGTATTTTATCCTTCAGCCGGAAATACTGAATGATTACTCAAAATACTGAATGACTACTCAATCTTTGCTATTGGCGCAGTGCATCCTCAGCCAGCCCATCGCTCTTGTTAAAAATTTGCATTTCTTTTCCTTTTGTGATACTTTTTTAAGTCAAGATGAACACCACGCTTTTCTTGCAGCAACAACAGCAGCAACAGCAGAAATCACTTCTGCTGCAACAGAAGAGACTGTTCGGTTCGCAGCTATCCGAGGGCGAACACCACACTGTTTCGCAGGTATGTAGTAGAAGTTTCTAGTCGTGTTGTCTCAATACCATCCTTCAAGTTTCCTTCGGAAGATACCATGGACTCAGCTACTGCTTTTGGTTCGGCCTCCACGAACCTCACCAGTGCATTCGATACCAGTTTTGGAGAGAATTCTCTGGACCTGGCAACGACGACAGAGTATCAACCCTGCTCGGCAATGCTCAGGGAGGCTTTGAGGGAGCTGGCCACGATGAAGGCGGACATCGCGTATCTCAAGATGCAGGTAGGCACGCGGCCGGAAATGGAGGTACTGCCGAACCTCGACCAGCCGAGCGTTTTTGGCAGCATGCTGTATCCGGCGCGCACCTTCCCGCAGCCAAAAGATGCTAGCGGACGCAAGAGATGCCAGTTCAGCTGGAGCATCTACCGAGATCTCGTGGACCATGTCTTGGGAGACCAAGCTGGTCAAATTTCGCAGGAGGATTTCTTGTTCGCCTGCGACAATATCAAGACATCCATGCTAGCAGGCATCAAGAGTAGATCTGTTCCAGGTACTCAATTCCCCCGAGCCAGTCGTGGGGAAAAGTACCTGGCAACGTACGGCACGAAGCCCTGATGAAGTTGGAAGAAGCTGCCGCCCCTTTCCTTCCCCTCCGTGCTTGCGCAGGCTACTGGGGGGCAAATCTGTTGCTCTCCAAGCATTGGAACAACCAAGGGGTGAAACGCAGAGCAGTCCGTGAGTGTCCTGCCATCATAAAAATTATATATCTGATGTCTAACCGAACAATAGCTCCGGAGCACGTTGTCGAAGTGGGTGACCGAGATCTGCTACACTGAGAATACAACCTTTTTATGTTAAGACTTATACATGTTGTAGATCCCGAGGACGACGGCTCTGACCTGGCGTACGAAGCCATCGCTTCCCCGCCTACTGAGCTGGTCCAACCACCATTGCCACCGGCCGGCAGATCCCGTGGTCAAGCGAAGGGACCCGCCGCCAAGCGTGCTCGCGCAGTACCGGCGAAGCAGCAGACGCAAGTGCAGAGAGCACAACGACGTCGTCTACAGCTGTAATAAACGTTCTTTTTTATCACAACCATTACGGTCGAGTCATCCAATGTATTATGGCGTCTCGTTCAGTAAATCAGTGTAGTCATTCAGTAATTTTGTGGACTCGTTCAGTATCTTGAGTAGTCAATCAGTATTTTGTGGACTCGTTCAGTAATTTTTCGAGTAACACAGTTTTACTCAATGAGTATACTTTGAGCATTTTTGGACTCATTCAGTAACAGGTAATACTCATTCAGTATTTTTCGGAATCATTCAGTGATTTCTTTTCCTACAGTATCACGCAAAACAATTCACCCTCTGCATAGTCAATGACAACAATAATAATGTTGACAGAAAGAAGTAGGAGCCAATGACGCAGCTATACACATGAGCAGCATCCATGAGTTCTGATCGGCTCCTGTTACTGACCGAGAACAGCACAAACGCTTCATGTAAAATCATTCTGGCTCAATTGAGAACACATAGGATGCCACTTTCAAGGCTTCAGATGCCCACACATAAGTTCAGAGCGGCTGCTCTGCTATTTTTCTCATAGCCATAATCTCCATCTATCTTTATTGGGTTGAGAGGTATTTGCAACGATAAAAGACTGATTATCGGTTATTGGCTACTTGCATTTATAATGTTTCCATTTGACTGCCTTTATACCGAAGTTGCAAATTTTTTCAAATAATCACGCAAAATATGCTTGTGGTTTTCGTATATGGATGTATTTATGCAACGGGGATGAGCCAGGTATAGAACTTTATCGTCCCAGATACCGATGCAAAGCAACCGATTGCATCGATTATTTGTTTGTATTTTATCCGTGTATCTGGAACACAAAACAATTAATATTGGGATGTATATCTGAAAACTGCATATCATGTACCATGTTGTGCATGCTCCACATGGCGGCAATGCATGTGCTTGATTTTATTGGCCGATTAGTATAATCATCTCGATTACGTTCGGCGAACGCTTTTGATTAGTACAAAATGGTTTGTGGATGAGAGCTGGGCAATGGATAGTAATATATCTCCCGATCTGGTTTTGGACATATGCTCTTTAGATGTTATATTTTCTTGAATGTCAGATGTACCATTAAACTTAGCTGAAGAGTATAAAAGGTCACCTCTATTACGGGCTCTGAGACTTTACTTCAAATCTCCTCTTCTATTTACTATGCAGTTCTCTTACATCTTCGTTGCTACTATCGCTCTTTTCGCTACCGCCTCTTTCGCTGACTACGCGAGTGGCTCCAACGAGAACATCGGTGACACCAGTGGTTTGGTAAGTGGGATAGGTCTCCACAGATTTATCGCTCATACTCAAATAATGAATATCTGTGAAGATCAACAACGCCATTGCCGACGGTCTTCTCAACGATAACAGCCAGGATCAGGCCACCGGCCTGTACGATATCTAAATGCGGGTCTCCGATGTACGCTTGAAGCCATCTATAAGCGCCCCGCTGTCACATAATTCTACTTCCTGAAAGCGAGGTCTTATTCTTGAATACCCCATTCCCTAATAAAAATCGGCTTTGTTCAATATATACATACTAGATATTTCTGTAACCTTTGCATACAGTTGACTTTCACAATCAGAAAGTAAAGAAACGACAGATGTCACATATCTTTTTTGTGGGTCTCATTAGTACGACAATAAGACGCGTCATTTTTCCACCCTGAAAAGCATCATTTGCGCTACTTACAGTGTACATGAGCACAAATCGCGGGCGCGTATGGTGGCAAAGGCGCCTTGTTTGAACGGTTACTTGCCTTATTCAAGAGTGTCTTGTGGAATGTTTTGCGCTGATATCCCCGCTAGTCTGTCAGGAAAAAGAAGTACATTATCGTGGTGTAACATGGAAAGAACACGCTATAGATTGGTATACGTCATGCCTAATGGCATGGCCTGTCTCATCCAATCAAAGTACGCGTTCATCCTCGACAGTACAATACGAGAAGATGCAATAAGAAGGGTCTGTCATCATTTTAATACGACATACCACCGCATATAATTGAGATAGTATGATAGAATGCTCTGTATTCTCTGGTTGTCTTATGAAAAGCATATGGTATTCGGTCCATCCTTGAATCGCAGCAGTTGAGGTGCGTGGGACAATTTCTGGCCCAGACAGGCGCGTTTACTTTGCTTTTCTGAACACTATTTGGGTTACGTTATGGCTGATTTTGAGGAGATCCCTGATCTGGTGCCAGCAGCGCCGGTAGCAGTAGAAGCGTCCGCTACGAATGCACTGTAAGCCTCCATTGCTGACGGGGTTTACCTTGCTAAAGCAGATCCTTTTCTAAAGCTCTGCTGCTATACCTTCGAATTCAGACAACACTCGTCGCAAGATTCCGGTTACTATTGTTACGGGTAAAAAAAAAAAAGAGAGAAAACCAGCATAGAGCTTCCTTATAATGAGTCTAAAATATCCACAGGGTTCCTTGGTAGTGGCAAAACAACACTCCTCAACTACATTCTGACCGAGAAGCACGAGAAAAAGATCGCTGTCATTTTAAACGAGTTCGGTGAGAGTATGTAAAGCATTTTTACTCTTTGGTGATGGTGTAACATTTCTACTTTTGCAGGCAGCGACATTGAAAAATCGCTGTCTGTCAATGATGAGGGCACGCTCTATGAAGAATGGCTCGAGCTGCGGAACGGCTGTTTATGCTGTACCGTAAAGTAGGTTGCTATCCTTTTATATGAACTTGGCGTATATTGACCTGTCTCAGAGATAATGGCGTCGTCGCCATTGAAAACCTCATGGAGAAGCGAGGCAAGTTTGACTACATTCTACTCGAAACCAGGTAAGCCTGTATGAAAGACATTGGCGATACCACCGTTTTGCTCACAATTGTGGACCGACTTAGTGGCCTCGCTGACCCTGGCCCCATTGCCTCCATGTTTTGGCTGGATGATGGCCTTGGCAGCGAGATTTACCTCGACGGCATTGTCACCTTGGTCGATGCAAAGCATATCCGCGAAGTAAGTCCGTTGTTTTCGCTCATGTGCAAGGAAATAACGCAAAGAACAGTACATGGGCGAAGAAAAGCAAGAGACCTTGATCAATGAAGCGCTCAAGTAAGTAGAAAAAGAGGAGCAGTTGTTCACATATGCACTAATGCTCCTTCATCAGACAAATCGCTATCGCGGATAGGATCGTAATCAACAAGAAGGATCTTTTGAGTGAAGCCGAGTTGGATACACTCGAGAAGGACATCATGTCAGTCAATTCAGTGGCTGATATCCTACGCACAGAGCGATCCAAAATTCCTCTTGATTTTGTTCTCGATATCAGAGCCTATGATGTCCACAATGCAGATCTACTTGCTGCACAAACGAAGAAGATCGATGAACACCGCAGTGTGCATGCCCACAAGCTGAGTCATGTGAGCTCAATGCACGGCACGGCATGGTTTCGTAAACTTATATGATATTTTAGGACGTACAAACGGTGTGCATCCAATTTCACGAGCAGCTCAGTACGCTGGAGCAATTAGAAGAATGGATTCAGACGCTGCTGTGGGAGAAGCAAGTTCCCGGCGAGGAGCAGCAGGAAGCGTATGTGCTGCGCCTCAAGGGCATTCTCGTGCCACCAAAAGATAACCCAAACCCCGAGGCTCGCAAGCGATTGATTATTCAAGGCGTGCAAGATTTGTATGATATCCAAGAAGGCTATGGTGATGAGGGAGAGGCCATAGACGTGAACAAGCTGGTGCTCATCGGGAAGAGTTTACATCCTGAAAACTTAAGGGCCTCCTTCGTGAAATATGTGAAAGTAAATGCGATTATACAATAAAATACTACCATATGTATCTCTCGATGGAGAATTCACCATCGGATCGGCATGTATCTGGCTTTGCGCTCAGTCTATGGCGTGATTACAGTAGATCGACAAGGTTCAGGGTCTGTTTTTTCATATATGTGTTATTAGCTGCATGTATGAGCATAGGAAGTCAAGTGTGAAAGATAGATTGAATATGGGAATCATTTGCGATGGGACTACGAGAGAATATGTCAGTTCCACGCGTGCCTGCCATAAATGCGCTCTAAAGAGTGTTTTTATAAAAAAAAAAAAAACAAAATAAACAAGTGATGTGCAGAAATTTCTGTCACTGCATGGACAGGGTGAGAAGGGGGTGCCTGAAAAAAACAAATCAGAAATTTCATCCACACATCACGAAAACCGCGTGGTGCAGGCATGAGGGGCTTTTGTATGCATATCCGAAATATACTCGCTCGTTTTGGTTTTATCGACTTCATCATCATGGAACTATTCAGTATGTCCCGCCCCACCGTTCTTCAAGACAGAAAAAACGTATATAAGGGTCGGCGACGAACGGCTTTTCGATCGATATCCACTCAAGTCTTCTTCCAACAAGCAAAACAATCATGCAGCTCTCTTACATCCTTGGTCTCTTCGCCGCCGTCTTTGCCAGCGCCGCCTATGCCGACACCGCCGCCGCCGGTGGCAACGAGAACATTGGTGACACTAGCGGTCTCGTAAGTCAGATCATATTCGATATATGGCAATCGCTAAATTTCGTATATCTTTGTCCATAGCTTAACAACGTCCTTGCTGACGGTCTTCTGAACGACAACTCCCAGAAGGATTCGACCGCTGCCGTCGAGAAGGACTACCACCACGGCTACCGCCACCACGGCCACCATGGCGAGCACTGGGATTAATTTAGCCCCTTTCCTCGTAGGGCTCTTACGTCGGCCCTCTTAGTCATAGATCTATATCTACGTTCTTTTCTTCGAAATAGATCGTACTATTTGGTACTAGATGTTGTTATTATGCGCTGCATGATGGTGTGGGGAATGACTGAGCTATGGTACATATTGCCTGCCAATGCGGCTTTATAACTTTTCATCATGGTAGTCATTGAATTAAGTGTAAAGTGTAGATGGTGTGGTTGCATTATGGAAGGCTCATAATGCAAACGTATAATACATAGTAGAAGTATTCAGGGCAAAAAAAAAAAAAATCTAAAATTGCTTTCGCTTGGTGAGGACAAGGGGATCGTCACAAGTGATAGCAATGACGCCACCGAGGTGTTTGACGGGCTTGGGAGTCTTGCCACTCGCTGTGTTGATGTGATAGTTGCGCAGAAGGGTGATAAGGGAAAGCTTGATTTCGTGAACAGCGAAGAAACGGCCTGGGCATAAGTGCTTGCCCGCACCGAAACTGACAAAGTCACGGGCAGGCTGTGTGGCAATCTTATTACCGGACATGAGTGGGTCCATGTCCTCAATGCGGTCACGAGCCGAGTTGAGGCCTAGGTTCAGCTGGCGGTTGGTGGACTGCACACGACGGCCTAGAAAGTATAATCGTTAATAACCTTCTTATCTGGAATGCATCCCTGTACTTACCCTTAGGAACCTGATAGCCGTTCGCGAAAGTGTAGACATCGGAGAGAACTGCCTTCGTGTTAGCGAGCTTGTCGACACCTTGTCGGAGTACCTCGCGGATGAAGTTATCCAGGTAAGTCATTTGCGTCAACTTGTCATCATCGACGGGAGCGTCACCCAGGACGTCTTTGATCTCCTGTTCAATGCGGCCGCGAACGTCCGGACGGGCAATCAGCCAGTAAATGGAGAAGGACAGGTTCATGGAGGTGGTATGAACAGAAGCAAAGGCAACAAGGAGCACACTGAGGGCGACTTCATCGTCGGTGTAGTATGTGCCATCGGCCTTCTTGAACTCGATAAGGCCTTGCAAAAAGTTCGGGGGCAGATTATGGTTCTCGCCGAGCAGCTCCATCTGCTTGCGACGGGCTTGGACAACAGGCTTGACATGGTCGATCATGACCTTTTGATGCTTATTGAAGGAGGAAAGGTGAGGCAGAAGCCAGGGGTGGAGCCATTTGGGGGTGGCCATGAAGATGCCAATGTTGCTCGTAATATCACCGGTGAAGTCGGCGAAGGACGCGAGAACAGCAGGATGTGTGGCAACTTCCTGTCCAACGAGGGTAGGTACGCTCATGTAGGCGACGAAACGTTGCAAGAAGAAGTTGGGGTTGCTGACAGTATAGATCTCATGGTCCCCGACGAGCTGATCCAAGCCGTATTGGAGGCCTTTGAGAATGCCAGCCGTGAAGTTGCACATTTTGCTGGCAGGAATCACGCTCTTGGCAACGGAAGGGTTCACCTTGAAACCAATTTCAAAGGTCTTTGGGTCGAGCGCATAATGTAAATGCAGCACGTCTGGACAGATAGACTGAAAATTAACAACCATCTTGGCAGAACATCCGTTTTAGTACCTTTGAGGATGCCCTCCTCAATGGAAAGCTTCTCGGAGTCAGCCTTGAGGACCTCTTCGCCCATGCGACCGCTGGCGACAGTGATAAGAGAGCCAAAAATCGTGAGGTCGTACAGGTCGCCATATTTTGCCTGGCACCAGTCAAGGAACTTGCCAGCATTGAACATTAAATAGAGCGAATGACCGAAAAAGGGCAGCGCGTAGCCCACACGCGGGGGCAGGTTCAGCTTCTCGCGTCGTTCTCTTATGTAGCCGATGAGGTTGTAGATCGTAATAAAGGTGGCACCACCGAGAACGAGCAGCTCATTGCGGCTGGACCGGTTGTAGAAGTTAACGATCTGGGGCTGGATCACGTCGAGATGCTGCTGCACCGTCGCAATAGCTTGTTGGAGAGCCATAAGAGAAAGACCGAGGATAAGGAAAGAAAGAGAGAAGGCCGAGGAAGAGCCTGATACACACGATAGATTCTGGAGGGCCAAAACCGAAAACCGCGGGATGGTCTTTTTATATAAACGATACGGCACACGGCCAGTCGGTCCTCGTTTCCGCGCACATTTGTCGGGGCGGCTGCCCGCCTGCCCGCCTGCCCCGGCCACAGTGCCCTGCCCTTAATACACTCGTCTATCTTGTGCGCTGTACACTACTTTTGTGAACTCCTTTTATTGCTCTTTTTTTTTTTTTTTTTTTTTTTTTTTTTTTTTTTTTTTTTTTTTTTTTTTTTTTTTTATCTATCCTGTTATCTCAGCACCGTTTTTTTAACTGAATCAAGAAACACCAAACCCACCATCATGCGTATACCTATCCAGCATTTTACAATTACAAGCCGACCGTGGTTCACAGCTCTTTCTTTTATACTTGTGGTACATTACACATGTACAAACAGCCGCAGCTAAAGACGAAAGGAAATGTACAAAGCAATAAAAGAAAAAGAAAGAGGTCCGCTGCAGGATAAGTTGATGAAAGACAAGGAAAACAGATGTGTTCTTTTTAGCACTATTTTATCCCTTTTTTTATATTTTTTTTTCGCACTGGTTTGTATATTATGGTCGTTTACTCCCAGGAAGTCTCGACAGTTTCGCGAACTCGCCGGACGTATTCTTTGCGATTCTCGCGGTAGAGATTGGCAGCTTCGGCGTTGGCAGGTGAGTTTGGGTTGGGATCGTGCAGCAGGGACTGGATACTGGTGAGAATAGCTGCGACATCGTATGTAGGGCTCCAGCGGTTCTGCAGGATATCCAAACAAAGCTCTCCGTTGGCATACACGTTAGGATGGAACATCTTGCTCACAAACTTCACTTGCGGAGGTTTGTTGGGCTGTTGCGTTATAATAATATTATTCATGCCATCAGTACCGGCGTATTCATGGAAAATCCACCAACGCATCCTCCCCCCCCCCTCACTCTTACTCTTCTGACTTACGTAGGTCTCATCAAATTGTAGAACGAGCTTGAAAGTGCCATCCTCGAACGGGGTATCGGCTAATACAGCAAATGGTCAGTTTGTCTCTTTCTTTGCTCAAATCATGTTCGCCAGAAAGGGATGGCTGTGCTTACAGGGTCCAAAGATGACGGCATTCCACAGCATAATGTTGTCCGGACATGGTGCACCTTCACAAACGAGTTGAATGAGTCGGTAAGACTGCTTCAGAATACCTCTTGTCAGCCTCACCTGATACACCTCCTGCAGGATTACAAATGACGAAGCGTACGTAAATGGTCAGAAACGGAAAAGAGTTAAGAGGCGAGCGGAGGAAGCTTACCTGGAGGATCGCTCTGGAGACGCTTGAAATCACGCATCAGTCTTCTTCTGGTGGGAGTGGACATTGTTGTATTTTATTGAATCGGTTGCGGTAGAATGAAAAAGTGGAGGAAAGGAAATAAGACAAGTTCGTCGAACGAACGGGGGATTCCGTCCCTTGTGACCGGTTCATTCATACACGCAGCAGCCTTCGCTCCTTTTAACCCCACCCCACCTTTTTGTTTCACCCTTTTTGGATCTTTTAGCCGAGAACCAATGCATCTCTTGCAGAGCATCCGTTCGAATATTGCTTCCAAGACCTGTTTAACCTTTCCCGATTCATCAAATAACCCTCTATCTTATAGACTCGATGTTATTCGCTTCAATCGATGCGATCTCGTGCAGATTTATGCGCTAATTAACCGTGCTTTATCTGTTGTGTATTCTTCAACAGAGGTTCAAATCTGCCCATGCTTTACAAGTTGCAAGGGCACCGGAAACAAAATTAAAGATGTAAATCGTCAAAAATGAGTTATCAATAGCCACATGAACTTCATATCCTAGACAGCTACTCTTGTGTTACATTCAAATGTACAGTATGTCGAAACATCAACGTCAATACCTGCGTAAAATACCTGTACGCATCCCGTAGCCTATATTGCTATATCTATAGGTTTAAAAGGCTCTATATCTTTCGGAAAGCATTACTAGTAATTTGAAACGTGTATGTAGCTTGCATACACTAATCTGTCTCCTTGGAACCTTTTCCTATGCAACAGTAGTCACTTGGAGAACACCTCATCTGATATGTAATGAGCTTCGAGTTTCGCCATGAATACAGAAAATAGTAGATATTTTGTCTTACGACGTGCTGCCTAACGGTATCAAAACGAAGCATTATCATGTGAAGTGGCATGCAACTCCTTGAGATTTGCCACCTTGCAGTTAATAATATGTTGGACATAAGAATCGATAAAGCTATCACCAGGAGGTAGGTTATGTGCCGATATATACAAGAATAGAGTTCAGTCTTCTCCAAATAAATGACTACCGTTGCATACAGATAATATAACATCTCTAGCGGGCCCCCGTGACATACTTATCCTTCTTTCCGTAAGTCATGCAGAAATAAAAGGCGTACAGTAGCGTACTTCATATTTGAAAGCTTTCGTTATATCTGGCAGAAGAAAATCAGGATCACTACCATTCGGATCGTGAATAAGTACTTCAGGGAGTGAGCTTGCTCCATGTTAGAGTAGCGATGAAGTCAAGAAGGCAGCAGAAAGTCTCTGCCAGCCATCCATGATAAATATTGAAGGCGCTGCTCCCCAGACGAAGCTGTGGCATCACTTTCACACAAAGACGAATTGAGGAAATAGACATCTCGTTGGCTTGACAGGTACACCAGTATGATCGCTTTCGAAATGAAGACATATCCGCAAAACTCTTTGTATTGAATCACAGGAGGATCCCAGTCATTTCTGGACTACTGGGTGGGATAAACATAGGAGATAAGTGTGGTAGGAGACATGTTGGCACCACGACCTTGTGCGTCTAGACGCATCTGCCCTGAGTAGTATAGAAAACTTTCTCGCTAGACGAAGTAGAGCATTTAGATGACCTAGATGGTTTTAGTGTCTAGCGCAATATCTAAGACGAAAACTCTAAGGTCTGTCAAAAATGATATTCGGTATTCATGTATGTAGGCGCAATATGGTTTTATTTGCGTATGACTATATATACTGCCTTGAACGCAATTTGCGATGGTAATCTAGTACGTGAAAATTTATAGAGCATACAATCATCAATTCAACGTTTAAAAGGAGGTTGTCAGTACTATATAGAATGAAGTGGAACTAAAGATATAGCAGCAATAGTGTTTGTGTTTGTCTGATGATGTAGGCTATATATAGACAGCAGTAAACATCGTCTTTCTGAATGTTTGATGCTTCTATAAAGGCCGTATACTACTAGTTTACAGCAGCAGAAATAACTGGTACTCCCTATAGTGTGTACTGGACGAGGATATCGTGGAATCCGGCAATCTCTTCTTTTTTAGATCTGGTTATATAGGGGAGCGGCGCGTCATCTTCGGGGTGACATTGTCAGGCGCCGCCTGAATTCATACGTCTATAAAAGTTTGGTGAGTCAACAAATTTTTTTGTTTTCTTTCTTTACAAGGCCTTCAAAACCTCAAGGGATTACGCCGTTTAAACCGAGCTTATCTCTAAAACTGCACAAGGCAAAGACACATACGATCACTCTCTCTTGCTCATTGCAATGCTTTATTTTATTGTGTGTTGGGATATCGAGAGGGAGGATCGGATATAAAGATTGTTGCAAAAACAAAACAAAAATGATAATGTTCGTCAGCAAAACTCGTCAATGGCACAGCAGATGCAAATAGCCGCCAGACTGGGTTGTTAAAGGTCGCGTGAGCTGGTGTAGTTCAAAGTTTACCGAGAACGTGTATCTTACCAGCCTAGGCAGCATGAATGGTCACTCGACTTCTGTTCTTCTTGCTGGACGATGATGGTCTGCGGGGGTGGTCTAGCATACTGTGGTTAAGGCACAAGATCAAGCGGAGATCGTAGCCAGCCAAATACACCTACGCTGGTTGATAATAGCCGCCGTCCTGAGGAGGGGGAGCGTAATACTGGCCTTCTTGCGGGGGAGGATACGATGACATGGATAATTGTAGAAAGCTAAGAAAGCCAAGAAGATATGGGTATTTTCTGGGTGCCCTGAATCGTCGCCTTTATATACACATGGTCGTATGCCCGGAGCGTTTGCCGATGGCATTCCCGTTTTGCCTTTTTTCTTTTCTCGCTCCCTTTCATGACTCTCGCTTGCATATGTACAACGCCAATATCACGGCTCGGAAAAGCTTGGCATCCCAGGTGCTGAGGTGCGTGTGTAAGTGCTGTGCATTGTGGAACTTAACAGAATTCTTATCTGCGTAATCAGAGCAAAAATGCGATACTTTGTTTACTTGGATATCAATAAGACGGGAAGAAAAAGAAAAAGGATGAGATATAGAAAACTTAAGCAGTCGCACCCTCTTCCTCGGTACGCTTCTTGAGCTCAAGGGGCTCGCCAGTGATGCGGCGCCACAGATCGTGGACATCCTCGCAGACAGTCTCAAAGTGGGAGGTAGCATCATACGAACGCGAAATAAAGACTTGGTCCGAGGTACCATCGTTCTCGGGCTCCTCAAGTGGGCTGACAGACACGAACCTAACAGACAATTCGTGAGTATGATCTGAGCACTCCCTCTCTTTATAGCAACTTACTTGTTGTGAATGGGGCCCAGGAGGTTGAGACCGGCTTCGATCTCTTTCTCAGGGTTGTCAGTCTCAACAATGGTCGAGACGATGGCCATGTAGTAGCCCTTGGCACAGACATTATGGGCACTGCTGACGCAGGCAACGTAGACATCGTGCTTACGACCAATCTGCTTCTGGGGCAGCACAATCTGAACGGAATCAATGTCACCCGTGTTGGGGATGGGGTGGGTCAAGAGACAGATGGCGCGCACGACGGAGCCGACCTTGCGTGTCTTGTTGGTCGCATACGAGGGGTCGCAAATGACCTTCTTGGCTCGGACAGTCTCGTCACCAGCCTTGACGGCGGTCACCTTGCCGCTGTCGTCATAGACAAGTTCGCTGACAGGCTTATCCAACATGTAGGTACCGCCATAGACGGCACTCAGTCTAGCAAGAAATGAGGCATAGATGAGGACGAGACGAAGTAAAGGATGGTGCCATTTGTACGTACCTGGCAAAAGCCTGGGGCAGATCGCCCAAACCGTAAAGAGGGTAGATGTAGGGAGACTTGCCGTAACGGAGAACGGAGGCAGCGTACAGGCGAATCTTCTCGCATGTGTCGCGTGCGGGCTGGGTCAGGTACGAGTCATCGAGATGAAGAGCCATGGCATGACCTAGGGCAGATAAAAAAAAAGCACGGGTCAGCATACCGAGATGAGTCCCTTACAGGACCTTACCGATGAAATCCTGAGTGCCAGCGTCAAGACCAAATTTGGCATAGACAGCCTCCATGTTATCTGTGTCAACGTTCAGACCTGCGCGGGCGGAATAGGAGGATAAGTACAGCTGAGAGCGTGAATTGGATCCTTCAGAGAGGGAAGCGACTGAAATTACCTTGGTGAGTGTTCGGGTCCTCGTCCTTGTAACCCTGAACCCAGGTAAGGAACTTCTTCATGCGGCGCTTCTCAAAGATTCCCATAAGTGGGGAGGAGAGAGCCTCCGTTTCGGTGGTGGGGACCTTGGCAATCTTGCCGCCGCGGTACACAAAGGAGCCCGAAATCTGCTTGAACTCGAGATATTTGGTCACATCCGTGTAGGTCAAGAACTTGACAATCTCGCCATTGGCCATCATAAACTTGGGAATCAAGTCAATGTTCCAGTCGCGATCCTTGCCCAAGTCCTCGGGGGGAGACTGACCGGGAAGGAATTTGCTATACAACTATGACGACAGGAAGGACGAGTGGCGAGGATGAGCATAATGAAAGACAGTAGATGGTCAAGATGGGGCAGCAGACGAAGGATACCTGAGTGAGGTTGAGCGAGGCAGACTCACCACCGTAGTAGTTGTTGCGGTCCATGTGCAGGACCTTCTTGCCATCGACTGACAGCAGGCCAGAGAGGATGCACTCGGTCAAGCCGGTGCCGAGAACGATGACATCATATTCTTCATCCTGAACGGAATGAGCAAGATGAGAAGAAAAACGATATCGACAACAAAGAGCTTACCATGGTGACAGTATGAGTGTGTGAGAAAAACAGAAATATGTAAAGAAAAGAGAACGAAAACTTGTAAGCGGGGGTTGCCTCACTCTCTTTTCTTGCTTTCTCAAACTCTCACTCGTTACGCTTCTCGCGCGGCCTTTTGGACGCGTCTCATTGGATGCGGTGTTTTCCTGCAAATAAGCGCTTGCACGCCCGCTCGATTGAAACTGTTGCGAGGACTCCTGAGTGCGTAGAAATATTACATGCAGGTGCATACAACACAGACATGTCATGAATATTAAGCATACTGTACAATCTCTATATCACAAGGGGTCGTAATACAAAATAGACAAACAACAGAGAAAAATAAGAGAGAGATGGATGTGTGTGTGTGTGTGTGTAAAGAATGGGGTATAAGATTGATTTACAGTCAGGGGCCGTCACTATCAAAGTCCATGCTCCTAAAGTCGACCTCGCGTTTGACAAGCTCAAACACCAGGAAGCCGATGCTGGTGGCCGGCACCACCTTGATAACTGTCGTTCCAAATTCCTGATACAAGAACCGTCGCCAGCTGTTGCCATGCATCCGCACTTGCAACTTGCATTGCTCCCACGTCCGCCGATATAGTTCGCGCATCGATTCACGTGACCCTTTGTGGGCAAATTCAGACTGTCCTTCCTCAATATAGAATATACTGTGGATCTTGGACAGTGGGTGTTCAATGATTTGGTATGCCTAGATATCGCTCTTATATGAGATATGCTACCCTTCCCCGCAAGCGCGTTTACTTACCACTGCAGCGGCTGCACCTGCCAATATGACAAACATGGGTTCTAGCATGAGCGGCGGTCGTTCTTTGGGTTTAGTCGTGGCAGTCGTTGCGTCAATGACCGCATCGGCAGCTTCTTTCGTTCGTCCCTCCAGAGCATACAGGGTTTTGGGCGAGTCAACATGGAGGCCGTACATTTCATCGAGGAAATAATAATAGCCTTGTTGTTTGACCCATTCGAACGTCGCGAAAAAGAGACCACATGATAAAGAGTCCTATAGATGAGTCAGCAGGCTATCAAAAGTGCTATCTGGGAAACGTACGCGGACAAGGGTCAAGGTGAATCCTCGATAGGCGCTGGCAATGCCGAGTTCTTTCAGGGTGGACTTGGCAAACTGGTACATGGATTTATGCTTGCCTTCGAGCAGGTCGGAGACTTCAAAGCGGATCTTTACGGAATCCAGCGGTGCGGCCACAATAGATTGCATGGCGCCTGCAAGGCATCCGGCCATGAAGACCGAAGAAAATGCGGGTGGAGGAAAAGGTCGGTGGAGTTGAAAGGAACAGGCAGGATGGAACATGGGCAACGATGCAATGTAAGTCGTGTACAAGACGGTGCCGATCACTGTGTTTGCAAGTAAAGGTGGCAGGATATGCCGAGGAATGAAGTTCCACTGTAACGTGGGTATGACTTTAGTACAGTACACAGACAGTGGTCCCCTTGCTCTTTCGCTCTCTCCGTCCTTTTTTTTTTTGTTTTTGTTTTTGTTTTTGCATTTACCCCTTGAGTTTTGACAGCGTATGAAATCATGCCTATCGACGTATATCGAAATGAGAAACGGCGGGAGGCAGCCTCGTCGAGCGGGGGCATGACCGCACGCGCCATCATCAGATAGTCAATACGCAGCGGTCGAAAAAGCTAGATATGCAATTGGTAAGGTACGCATGTGTGTGTATCGTTAGGGAAGAGCAAGTTACTTTAACCGGAGTCCGGTAGAAGAGGTACAGGCCCTGCATCATGAGAGTTCGGGCAATGGCCGTCGAGCCACCCACCGAGGTGACCTCCTTAGCTTTCTTCCGTTTGTCCTGGAATGCCATGTGACGCTGAAAAGCGGTGGTGGCAGGGGCTGCGGCTGCGGTTGCGGCTGCAGCCGTAGCGGTTGTGTTACCACCGAGAAGGAACCACGAACGAGGGTTGGGTGTCCTTAAAGCACCCGCACTACCCGAGGGCGAGGGCGAAGACGGAGACGAAGACGAAGGCGATGGTGCGGACGACCCCGACACCGGAGCCGACGGTGTCAGCGGCGGTGGCGGCAAATTCATGTAAAGGAATGTTCAAATTGCTTAGAAGCTAAAGTTTGAAGTGCTCCTGCTAATGGTGGTCGTGGTGGTGGCTTTTGGGCCGACTGCAAAGAGAATCACCCAGAGAAAATGGGAACTGTCCTCCCTGATGAATCCTCTGCCCGTCCCTTGTCGTTTTGAATCTCAGTCACATCTTTTTTCTATTATTCAATGTTGAAAACCGACGAATACCATTCATCTACACATTTAGCCGGTAAGATAAGCGCCAATGAAAGATCAAATCATCAAATAGAAGACTTCGGCTGCAACTACAGAATTATCATATCTCACAAACGATATCTTTTGGATGGACCTTTTGTTTCGATATGACCTGTGCTTACGCCCTAATGAGCAAATCCCCATATGATCATAGCGGGCATCTTCACTGTGCCAACTTGCGCTTAAATCACGAATGGCCACAGTTGCCCCCATGTATATTATCAGATTGTCCAAACAGAGCCAGATCTATGCGTTGAAGACCGCAAATGACATTAAGCCATTATGTCTTATATTTCAATGTATTGCATCTGGGACTATCGTGCAAAAGGTGTCGAAGGTCAAATTTTTACCCAATGGAAGATTTCTTGGCCACTATCAGGATTATTGAATTCTTTTCTTTTACACTTTTTGCGCACATTCGACTAGGATTTACCTGCATACATCATGCTATAACGACGTGCTTACTTGAATGATTCGGCGTGTAATCGTAGGTCTGATGCACTGCCTGGAGTCGGTCATACGGGAGGGTAAAAGAAAGTCGATGTACCCATATGGGATTGTAGAGATACCAAATATGGTAGCACGATTGCATCACGGTTGCATGATTTTCAAGGTGAGGCGAGCTCTTGTATTTTCCTTTGTGTCCCAATCTTCTGTTCAGACATGCTACGCTCATTGTTCTCTGCCTCCCAAAAGATCCCTCTCCAGCCACTCGGCGTGAGGCCGTTGATCGTGTCGGCCCGTCTATGCAAGGATCAAGAGTCGGCGAGCCGCGAAGTAACCCATGACCACCATCGTGAAGGTCGTGAGGTGTACCCGATGGAAGCCGTCTCTGGCGCGCCAGGTAAAGAGGTCTACTATGTCTTCGCCATAAAGTCGAGACTTACCAAAGCGTTGAAAATCATAAAGAGGAGCTCCAGGAGCGTATGGTGCGTATCTTTAGCCCGTCGAAACCTGCCACTCAGTCAGGCAAGAATGGCACGCGTCACTGGCGTATTGTATGTTTGTTTACTTTCTACCTTCTCAATCAGCCTATGCTTACCCCCCGCTCTACATTTACCAGGACTTTGATATCATGGAGGATGGCAACCGTTGGGAGAACCCCTTGATTGGATGGGCCTCCAGCTCAGATTATCAGCAGGCCCTCGCCATCAAGTTCAGAACGAAAGACGACGCTATCCACTTTGCTGAAAAGCAGGGCTGGAACTATTACGTGCAAGAGCCCAAACCAGTCAAGTTTGTCAAGAAGATGTACGCTGACAACTACAAGTACTCGCCAGGCCCCCTGAGGATGATCCAGACCAAATAAAAGCAACCAACCATTGATCCATTCTGCACTCGGATGCGTGTCTATACAGTATATATGTATCATGTCAAAAGAAAAAAAAAAAAACAAGGATATTATAAATATTTATATGAAGAGGAAGATCCATTGACTACAGATGTCCCTACAGACTGTGCTGTCTCTTTACAAATGGCTCTCATATTGGCGAGCCGTCCACTTCTCCGTCTTGTCTTCCTCGTTCATCACGAGCGCAGATTCGAGCACGTCCCACACCGTCTTGGCAAACACAAACTCAATGTCATGTTTAACCGAGTCCGGCACATCCTGCTCTACGTCTTTGCGGTTGCGGTAGGGCAGAATGATCTTGCGGATACCTGCGCGGTGGGCCGAGATCACCTTCTCCTTGATGCCACCCACAGGCAGCACCTGGCCACGCAGCGACACTTCGCCCGTCATCGCCGTCGTGGGCTGTACGTAAAACCCGGAAAACAGCGACACCAGGGCGCTGACGAGCGTCACGCCTGCGCTAGGACCGTCTTTTGGCACTGCACCGCCAGGCACGTGGATATGGATGTCATAGTTTTCAACTATATTGGTGTACTTTGTAGGCGCCACCTTGAGGACGTACGCCTGTGCCTTTACCCAGGTGAGTGCGATCTGGGCCGACTCTTTGATCACATCACCCAGGGAGCCCGTGAGTTGCAGATTACCCTTGCCAGGCATTTTTGTGGCCTCCACGAAGAGAATACCACCGTTGCCGCTGCCAGAATAAGCCAGACCTGTGACAACGCCGGGCACCGGCTCGCGCTCTGCAACCTCCTTCTCAAACACCGCCATCTAAAAAAGCAACCAATTGTGTAAGCTTCACTTCGGGTTGACAGCGGCCTTCCTTACGCCCAAAATTTCGTCCAAGTTTTCTAACGTCACATGAGGGTTATAATTCTGCTCCTTGTCGGATTCACGCAGATTCGCCAGTTCGACGCACTTGGATCGGACCACGGACGCGATCGTGCGCTCAAAGCTGCGGACACCACTCTCGCGGGTGTAATTCTCGGCTATCTTGAGCAGCACATTGTCTTCAATCTGGACATGATGCGGCTCCAGACCGTGGGCTTTGATCTGCTTTGGCAGCAGGTGGGAACGCGCAATATGGAGTTTCTCTTCAAAGGTATAGCCGTTCAGGTGAATGACCTCCATGCGGTCCAGCAGAGGCGCGGGAATCGTGTCGAGTGAGTTTGCAGTTGCGATGAATAAAACGTTTGAAAGGTCAAAAGGTAAATTGAGGTAATGGTCGGAGAAGGTGTTGTTTTGTTCTGGATCAAGGACTTCCAAGAGTGCGGCAGCTACATGTCCTGGCGTTAAAATGGGTTCCTACGCGCACGAAAGGCCAAGTATTTTACCTGGGTCACCATAGTGTGTCGAGTGGACGAGCTTATCCACCTCATCCAACAAGAAAAGCGGGTTGTTAACGCCACACTTGCGCATGCCTTGAATGATGAGACCAGGCATAGCACCCACATAAGTCCGTCGATGACCCCTTTGGAATGTATGAGTATCATGCATCCACAGAAATCAGAAACACGCATACCGCATATCTGCCTCATCGCGCACACCACCGAGCGATACGCGGTGAAACTCCCGCGAGAGTGCCGTTGCGACCGAGCGACCGAGCGAGGTCTTGCCGACGCCAGGCTAGACAAGCATGTCAGCGATAGCATACATGAGTGGTGTTGGGAACTTACAGGACCAACCAGGCAAATAATAGGCGCCTTTAGGTCACCCTTGATCTTCACAACGGAGAGATATTCTATAATTCGTTTTTTGACAATGTCCAATCTAGTGAGAAAAAGGGACGACAGTGTGAATATGGGTTCGCATGAACGCACGTGATAACTCGTGTCGAAATAACTTACCCAAAGTGATCGTCCTCAAGCTGTTGCTTGGCGCGCTGGATATCCAGCACTTCATCCGAATGCTTGCTCCAGGGCAGATCAGCGATCAGTTCAAGATAGTTTCGGATCACAGAATACTCGCTCGACGAGGGCTGCAGCTTTTTGAGACGCTTGAGTTCGCGCTGTGCTACCTTGTCCGCCTCGGGGGGCAGGTTGGCTTCAGCGATACGGCGACCGAGCTGGGTAGCGTCATCCTCTTCTTTGCCGTCTGAGGTGCCGTCAATTTCCCCGAGTTCCCGCTTGATGGCCTCCAACTAAGGATAATGGTTTATTCATCTGGATTAGAATTATCCCCCGCATTGCGTAAGCTGAAATGTCCTCATTACCTGTTGGCGGAGGTAAAACTCACGCTGGCGCTTATTCAATTTACCCTCAATGCTGGAGTGGATCTGCTCTGAGATTTTGAGGACCTAGACAAATTTGAACAAGTGGCGCATAAGATACAAGGCTGTGAAGGATGGGCAGAACAGGGAGATGTTGTACAAAAGAAACAAAAAAGAAAAAAAAAGAGCTTACGTGGAGCTGGCGTGTCATCCACTCGGATGCCTTGGTGAGGCGTTCTTTGACGTTGGTAGTGGAGAGCATCCACAGCTTCTCTTCAAAGCTAGTCTCGATGACCGAGACGAGCATGTCGGCCAAGACAACAGGCGAGACATTGTCGACAAGTTTGCTCAGCTGCTGCACGAGGGTGTCAGGCAGCTGGAGGTCCTTCATCTTGGTGAGGAACTCGCGACAGAGGGCCTTGAACGCAATCAGCTCGTCCTTAAGCTCGTCGTCGACCTTGATGTCTTTGGTGGGGCGCTCGACATAGGTCAGCTTGGCCAGCATGGTGTTGTTGCTTTGAAAGACACGGTCGACCTTGACGCGTGCGACGCCCTCGACAAAGACAGAGACAGCGCCCAGACCGGCTCGCTGGATACGCAAGATACGAGCGGCACAGCCATATTCGTAGAGGCGGTCCTTATCGCTGGGTTTGACCAGAAGACCCGTTGCGTCCGACTCGTCCTGGTCCTTTTTCGAGGAGACAACAACCGCCTTCTCTTCGTTCAAAGTGTCGTCTTTCTTGGCAGGGGCGGGGAGAGGCTTGAGAGGAATGCAAGCCAAATGGGCAGGTTTGGACTGGTCGGTCGATCGAAAGTGCTTGCGTGTCAGTGCAACCGCCTCGCGGCCTCGCATCGTGATCTTGAGGACAACCGAAGGCAGCAGAACCTTGGTTTCAAGCGGCACTATAGGAAGTGTTTCTGGTAAATGGGATTGAGCCATGAAGGATTGAAAGGAGAGCAGAGAGCAGAGAGCAAAATAACGCACGCAATTCTATTCTATCCAATCTGGAAATGCGTTTGTCATCCAATCAAAGACCTGAGCATGTGAATTTGTTCCCATCTGATTACTTCTTTGGGTTCTTCATTCTGGCATATTCCAGTGCTGAGGTCTTCAACGCATTCCTTATCTTACTTGCTATGATCTTTTGCGCTTTCTCAGGTCTACTAAGTAGAGCTACGTATCACAGTCAATTTTACATCTATTCTGCTTACAAGTCTGCTGGCCTCTTCATGCTAATACTCTATGTTCTTTATACAAGGTATATTTTACGCAGTAGAATCAGAGGCAGTAAATCTGTTCTGAGCACTCGCTGAAAAGAAAACCTTAATCATATCAGGATCAGCATTATTGCAATTGTATACCTGTGCTTAGTGGTATCTGTTTCCCCCTTTTGGGATCGCAGCGGTACAGCAGCACCAATAGCTTACCCCACGAGAAAAATATGTAGATTCCCCGATCAGAGTACTGAAATTCGACTGGCAGATTATGAGCACGGCTCTTCCTGTCGCGAGAGAAGTATTGTATATGGCTGCGCTACCTACGATGAACGCGACTCAATACTAGTACGCACCTGTCGCTGACTTATGGCAGAAAAAAGAAAAGAAGTCGTAGTATCCTGAGCAAGATATCATGTTCTAGGGACAGCTGCTGCCGGCTGAACGATGACAAGATTTGCCATGAATATTACTTGAAAAGTAAAACGTATGTGCCATGAAGGCATTTCTTGCGGATACAGAGTATGTCGCCGCCGAATAATCAGGGGTGATGTTGTTGAGGGCAGATGCGAGAATAGCAGAGTGATTCAAGAGATGTTTGATTTTTTGATGAGAAGATACATCTATCTCAGAAATCCAATTTTCTGTGGGTGTTGTGTGTAAACTCCTTTCCAAAATGGCACACAAACACATCGACTATTCACTATACTTGGTGACTGATAGCACCCTTGTACCCTCCGACGCGACTTTTCTCGGCCAGGTCGAAAAGGCACTCGAGGGAGGAGTCACTATTGTACAGCTGCGCGAAAAGGACGCAGACACAGGCGACTTTATTGCGCTGGCTCGCAAAGTCAAGCAATTAACTCAACGATTTGGCGTCCCTCTCATTATCAACGATCGTCTGGACGTGGCGCAAGCCGTCGATGCAGAAGGTGTCCATGTCGGGCAGGACGATATGCCTCTGGCTACTGCGCGTCAGATCCTCGGTCATACCAAGATTATCGGTGTCTCGGTCAACACGGTAGAAGAAGCGCGTGCTGCCATCGAGGGTGGAGCTGATTATCTCGGCATCGGAGCCGTCTGGGACACCTCGACCAAGAAGCTGACCAAGAAGACGCTTGGTATTGACGGTGTCAAGAGTAAGTTGCTCAGACACTTGGACGAATTTGTACTGATCCTTTCAAAGACATCCTGGACTCCATGTCGCCTTGTATTCCTACCGTTGCGATTGGCGGTGTCAAGCTCGAAAACTCAAAGGACCTCTTGACGGGGTCCAAAACAGAAGCAGGTGTTGCTCTGTCCGGCCTTGCGATCGTGTCTGCCATTATGGCCGCTGCCAACCCGACCGACGTTTGCAAGAAGCTTTGTTCTGTTATTCGTGAAAGCCTTGCTCTTTCCGACCCTGCACAGACGAAGGTACGCTACGCGACCGAATTCGCACGCGAAGCAACCAAAGCCGTAGGTGCAGTTGGACCTATGGTTCACCATATCACGAGTAAGTGCTGCATAATTCAGCCATGATGAATGAGGTCGTGTTTTAAAAGCCGCAAACTGATGCTCATCGCATGAGGGAAGACTATGTGGTCATCAACGATAACGCCAATGCAACGCTGGCCATCGGCGCATCCCCCATCATGTCGACCAACAGACAGGAACTCGAGGACCTTGCTGCCGTCAACGGCGCCATGGTGCTCAACATGGGTACATTAAGCGACCCTGATATCATGATTGCTGCCGCACACGCCAACATGCGTCATGGTAATCCGGTTGTCCTGGATCCTGTTGGCGGTGGCGCTACTGCATTCCGACGAGCCATGGTGGCGCGCTTTTTGAACGAGTGTCGACTTACTGTGCTCAAGGGTAACAGCGGTGAAATTCTATCTATCGCGGGTCGTGGCGGTCGCTCTCGAGGCGTGGACTCTGTGGGCGACAACGGCGGTGAAACTAATGCTGCCTTGGCTGTCAAAGAACTCGCCACGAAGCATAGTAAGTAGAACCATGCTGGAGATTTTCTTGTGCACTCACACATACGCGTAGAATGTGTCCTGGCCATGACGGGACCTATCGATTATGTCTCGGATGGCGAGCAGGTCCTCGCTATTGAGAATGGTGACTCTTTATTGGCCGCTATTACCGGGAGTGGATGTATGGTGACGTCGATTGTAGGCTGCTACACTGCAGGTAGGATGTGTCTTGAGCGAGGCGAATCGAATATCCTGACCTTTTCCTTTTTTTTTTCAACCAGCAAACCGTCATGATTACTTCCATGCCACCGTTGCTGCGTAAGTCCAAGAATAAGTATCTACTTTAATATGCACCACTCATACGGCCGATATGTATTAGCATCTTGGCTGTTACTATTGCATCTGAGATTGCTACTGAGCGTCCAGACGTTCATGGCCCAGGCACGTTCAGAGCAGCCCTCATCGACGGACTGTACCAGGTGGCGCGGGATCCTTCTCTCATTACAAAGCGTGCTCGCGTCCGCTCCATAGATGTTTAAGTATCTCCATCATGATTCATAGGTGTATTTATATGTAGCATACCTGTCAAGCTCTCTACACTATCACACGTACTGTTCACGGTTGGCAGACCACAGAGCCTACGTACATTGTATTTAACCCATTGTTCCCGTGCTTTAGTCGGTTTAACAGACCGAGAGTCTGGTGTGTCATTTATCTTGTTTTAATGTCAGCACCGCCTCAGCGGGTTTTGAGAATGCGTTCGCACTTTAATTGAAGAGGCTCACGTGGACAGAGAGGAGAGTATTAACTCTTTCTATGTAAAACTCTGTAATAACAATTTCACCGTCAGTCAATTATGCTTCCTTACTTAACATCTCCTTCGCGAGTGACATAAGGTAATGGGCATGAATATATTAAGAAAAGTCGGTGCTTGTGCATTTGATAATAAGCCATATCAGGCAAATTGATCGACCGAAATGAAATGATTTTTGACAGCAGCTTGCGCTAGACCGGGAAAACTGTGGTCTAAAACATCCGCTTTTCGCTTTCCATTTTTTCTGACCGTGCTACCCCCAACTCCCCGGACGTTCATGGCCAATGAGTCGCAAAATGAGCATGAGATCAGTCGACGCATAGCCTGCTTCTCTTGTAGGGGCAGCAGGTACTTGCATTGTGCTAATGAAGGTTTATTCCCATATTCATCTATTAATAATACAATATTAGACATGCCTGCGATCGCAAGGTACCTTGTGGGCGATGTAAAGCCAAGGGTCTTGAATGCACTTATCCGGACTCGGCCCCCTCTCTCAAGGAGCTTCAGGAAGCAGCAAATGCACTCCAGAAACGAGTAGATCTCCTGCAAAACCAACCTGACGACATTGCCCTCGCACCTTCAGCACTCGGCGTAACCGCCTTTGCCATTCATCCTTGCCTAAAGTGCAATCACGACTTGCAGCATTGTGACTTTAAGAAACCTTCATGTGAACGATGCACTGATAACGGCTTCAGATGCGAGTATGCGCCTCTGGAACCTAAAGTCAACCACCTCGCCCAGGCAGTATCCACCATGAACAAAGTCTTGGATGATTGGCAAGATTCGATGCTGGTTGTCCCAAAACAAGATAAAGCATATGCATCTGCCATGACTACGGTTGCATGGAAGATTATCTCTATGCCACAGGGTCTCTCCATCGAGACAAACGTCACCTCCTTTAACAAACTCACAAGCTGGTTCGAGCATTTCAAACAATCAGTATCATCCAGCACCGATAAAGTCATGCTGCTACACCATCCATCTACTTTCCAAAAGACCCTTTTCAATGTCTGGCCTTCCTGCATCAGCTCAGAGCACGAATTCCCTACCGACTATCCGACTGACATCACCGATGACCTTACCGACACCTTGATCGAACTGTACTGCCGTACTCCTTGCTGCTCTGCCATTCGCATGCCAATCATTGACACCACCGAGTTTTTAAAGCGCTATCGCGATCCGGATCCTGCCAAACGTCCGCTCAAGGTGCTCATCTACGCTATTTGCAGCATGGCTGCACGCAACGCTTTTCAGTTACACGTGTGGTCCAAAAAATCCAAGCACCAGCTTCCTCACTACAATATTGGCAAAGCTCTCTCCGTGGCATACTGCCTGTTGGGGCGCAATCAGCTTTCCGAATGTTTTGACGAGCCATCCATGGATGCTTGTCAGGCCGCCATCCTTTTATCTTACTGCAGCTACCAAAACGGCTATCCAGGCGTCATATACATCTACGAGTTCATCACGTTTACCATGGCAAACGAGCTCGGGCTGTACGATACCGACCGAGAACTGACGCCGAGAGAGAGCCTTCTGGTATGGCTGATCTATTATTTCAACACTTGGTCCCGTATTCTTCAGGGCGGCACGAGCGTATCACTCCAGTCATCCCAGTTCTTTCCGCGCAGCTCATGCCCTCCCAAACCACCCCCTCCCCCTCCTGCCAATTCACCCGAGCCCGACGAAGACTACTATGTGCTCCGAACGTGGTCCTATCTCATCGAGATTCAAATACAGCGCGACGCCATTATGGCAGAACTCTGCAAGTGGCGGGACAATGCTGATAAACCAGGTGTGCAGTCAGCGCTGCTCAAGATGCAGCAGGAGCTCGCTGATATCGAGCAGCGCATGCCCGCCGCATGGCGTGATCCGTTCTCTGCAAAACCTTCCTCGTTTCCGCAAGCATGTATGCTGCAGGTACTCGTCGCATGTCATACCAACCGTATTCTCCTTCACTATCCTTTTCTCTCGCCTGATCACATCCATCCCATTGACTACTCCTCCTATGCGAGCTACTGCTGGGCTATTTGTCTGAATTCGGCATGCACCGTGGTGCGCGCTATGGACATCCTGGCTCACCAATGCAGTAACCCTATCGTGAACTTCTTGTTTACCAACATTGTTTTCCTCAAGGCCCTTGTATATAATCCGAACGACAAGCTAGCGCGCCGACACCTCGCGCTATCCCTTCAGATATCGAAAAAGTCATCCACCTATGCTTATGATTTCGAACGAGCTCGTGTTGTCGTCAGCTTCATGGAACAGGTTGCTTCTCAATATCTGTAATTATAACGTTTATCATTTTATTATCATAATGAACCCTTATTCATATTTTCATCTGACAAATGAGCATAAATGGACGGACTCAGATGTACTCTCTGTCCCCCTCGTGTGGTCATGAAGACCTCACGGTGTCTTAGATACTTCTAGATAAATACTTTGTAGTAGGGTCTATATTGATAATGTGTCATGTATACCTATATATTTATATCTTTTGTATACTACTAGTGTACTTTCTACAACTTGCCCAGACGGCTGGCACCATCGATGCGGATCACCTCGCCACTTAGCATGCCGTTCTCAATGATGTGGCATACAAGCGAGGCGTATTCGGGGGCACGGCCCATACGCTCAGGGAAGATGGCATCCTTGATGATCATCTTTTTGGCCTTTTCGTTCATCATGGCGGTCATGTTGGTTTCTACACAAACCGAGGCATATTAATGAGAGCGAGATATCTCGGTTGCTTGACCGGACTTACCAAAGATACCAGGAGCGATGGTCATGACACGCACACCAGCAGGGCCAAGGTCACGGGCCATGGGGAGAGTCATGGAAGCGACGCCACCCTTGGAAGCCGAGTAAGCAACCTGGCCCGTCTGGCCGTCCTGGTAAGCGACGGACGCAGTGTTAATAATTACTCCGCGTTCACCTACAGTACATACGTATCAATAAGGAGCGCATCGTTACGTCTCTTGTGCAATCTCACCATCTTCATTGAAAGCCTCCTGGTTGGCCATGACTTGTGCGACTTGGCGACAGACGTTGAAGGTACCAATAAGGTTGACACGAACGGTAAAATCGAAGAGATCCACAGTCATAGTGTGGCTCGACTTGCCACGACGAGCAATCTAGAAAAACAATGCCTGTGAGTTGGAGAGAACGTGAGGCGCATTTGCATTACCTTGGCAGCAGAAGCAACACCGCCACAGTTAATGACACCTCCGATACGACCAAACTTGGCAACGGTCTTTTCAAGGGCAACGCGCACAGCTTCCTAATGAACCGTGTCCGGTGTTAATCTGCATCAAAGACGCTGCATTCTAGTGTGTACCTCAGAAGTAACATCGACCTTGCCAGCCGCAAAGGCATTGGCACCGAGTTCCTTTGCAAGCTCCTCACTTGTAAATAGCATTAGCCTCGAATATCGCGCAGAGCACAATAAAAGACTTACGCGCCCTCGTCGTTCAGATCGAAAATCTACACAGACATATCAGCACCGTTTAACGAGAATAACAAAGAGTGCTTACGGCGACATTGGCGCCTCGGGAGATGAGGTCACGGACAGTTGCTTCACCCAAACCGCTTGCGCTATTCGCATAAATGAGTTGGGCTGGTATTTACTTCGAAAGCTGGGCTCAAGATTCGTTACCCTCCAGTGACAATGAAAGTGTTTCCCTTGATCTGCATTTCAATATTGGGTATGAATAAGTAAAGAAGAGGGTAGTGTGGAGTGCATAACAAAACGGTTTAAAGTTCATTTCGTGCTGACACATTAGATTCGCATTCACATGCCGCTTTCTTGGTTGCGGGGTAAGCACTTTTTGCTTTATTCCCCTACGAAAATTCAATGAAATACGATTGTCTTTTCATATATAGATTGTATATACAAGCAATGATGTTATATTTAAATAGAAGACGAGGAAGGGAATCGCTTATGGGAGTGTTTTCAGGCAGCAATAATATCTCTAACGCGCTGCTGTTGTTCCTCGTTAAAACCAATGCTAGTCAGATACTGACTCACAGAGCCATACTCTTGGTCAATGTATTCCAGCATGGAAATCATGTTCTAATATCTCACGTTAGGCACACTGCACAGTAAATCTTGCTCTTCTGCGGGTTTTACCTGGGCTGGTGCATCGGCAAAATCGTCGGATAAACCGGCCTCGTGAAGTTCCTTGAGCATGTCATCCCGGATAGGCGCCAGACCAGCCTGGGTCTTTGCGTAGTCACGAATAATTACATCACGCGGTGCGCCCGCCATACTCAGCAGTAGGGCACATACAATGCCAGTGCGGTCCTTGCCCTGAGTGCAGTGGATATGGACGGGGTAGTTTTCTGAGTCGGTGAAGATCATCATGGCCTGCCGGATTTCAACTTGGCAGTAGGTCAAAAAGTGCTTATACATATTGGCCACTCCCATCGGTGTGAGTACTTTGCGTCCTACTAAGACCGCTGCTCGTTTTCGCTGACACAGTAACATCAGCATGATGAGGGTGCTAAAAGTGAAGTAATAATAATAAAAATAAGAAGAGTGTCCTTTAGCTTGGTTATATTATACAAAAAAAAAAAAAATAAATAAATAGAACTTCGTCCTTTACCATTTGATGGGGAATGTACAAGACATAAAGATGCAGTAACGTTGGAAGTTTTTTCCAGCGAAATCAATACGATACTTCTTCCGTACAAGAGCATCTGTCTTCTCTTTCTTAGGTATCTGTGAACTGGTAGTGGAGTGCTGGTCAGACAAGAGATCCACCGCATCCATCTAAAGTGCATTATGTGTTAACTTTACTTCATCATCCATCCACCGTAGCATAAGACGTACATTACTCAAAGCCGTGGTGGGGAAACTTTTGTCTATGGGTAGATCGGATATACCCTCATAGCTAACACACCATGAATATCACCTGGCCGCCCACACGCTGCTTTGAGCTATCGCTGCCGTCTTACCTTGTGCGTAGATCAAGAATCGTGTTGATCTTGTGGTCGGAAATGAACTTGTCCACTTCGGCTTTGTTCAAGTTGTCCAGCGTGGCTGACCGAAACACAATGCCTTCCTTTATGTATCTACATATTCTCTTTTTTTTTTAGTATCAATCGGCTTTGCCAGGACAATGGGATTACCTCTTGCTGTCCGCATTGTCTGCCGAGGATTTACCGAGATCACGAAAGTTCAAAAGACCGCGATACCGCGTAAAAGAGTTGTAGCCTCGTGTGCTCGACAAACTCTCTTCAACAACTTGAGATTCGCTCATGACGGAAAAGAACTGAGCCAAATAATATGGTAGCACGCAGATATGTATAAAGGAAAAGAGTAAATATATGGAGGAATAGGCGCAGAGAGAAAAAAAAAAAAGAGAGAGAGAGAAGGGAATTATGACCGAGGAAGTCAGAGAAGACGACAGGCCGATCCTTATAAACTTTACTTTCTTTGTGCTTTGGTTCTGCTTTTCCGTTCGGTAGCTTTCCATAGTTCTATTCTCGATCGCATTGCCCAATACTGTACTTCTTGGCTTTTTATTATCCTCTTTAGCGCCTTTTTATTTTCACCATAGGCTGGCGCATTAAGGCTAATCGGTTATGGTTATGTCGTTCTTGGCTAATTTGGTCGCAAGGCTATAGTAGCAGGCACGGCCGCCCTTCCAGAAACAGAGGTCTGGCTTGCTTTGGTGTTATGATTTGACAATTGCATCATTGTTATTTTGTTGCCATGCCAAATGGGGCAGCGCCAGTGCGCAAATTTTTTTTTTTTTTCATTGCTGGCTTTGGTTTCATAAAATAGGTAAGGCGCATGGGGTAAATCAGTGCCATCCATGCGTCCTTCTCGGCACGCCAAAAATAAAGCAACAGTAAGGTATCAAAGAATGGAGAACTATGTACATTTATAATATAAAATCACTGGGGAGTGCTTTGTTGTGTACGCTGTTGCTGTTGCTGTTGCTGCTGCTGCTGCTGCTGAGAACCAGCCACTATAACGTGTCCATGATGAGTGAGGATAACCGGTCGACTATTGCGCGCATCCGCAGTTGGATAGTGTTGGCGGATCACGTCCGTATGATGTTGATGGGCTGACGCGTAGACACCCAGACCGATGTTCATGAAGCTGGGTTGGATACTACTTTGGCTAGGTACTGTTGTTCTCGTGGGTATAGACGTCTGCACCTGCTGCACCTGTTGTTGTTGTTGCTCCTGTTGCTGCTGCTGCTGGTGTTGTTCGTGCTCGTGTTGCTGTTGTTGTTGTTGGTGCCACATGGAGTACAGCATGGTATCATCATGGGGCGGCGGCTGCGGCGGGTGAGTAGCCGGCGTCCATAGTCGATTGGTGCTGAGCGCCGGATTGCTGCGTTCCTTGGCCTCGATTTGGCCCATCAAAGCCGCCAGTTGCGCTGTCGCTGCTTCGTACGACAGTTTGGAGTGGTGCAGGAGGAGACCCCCTGAAGATTTTTGAGAAGGCCGCCGATCCAAGAACGCGTTGTGGAGGGCTTCTGTCTCGTTGGAATGTTGCTGATGCTGCTCTATAAGGGAATCAAGGGTCGGTTCGGTTTTAGACCAGTTGTCGACGGATAAGATGTCGAGCGGGTAGGCTGGCCGTGATGTCGGCTGCTGCGGGGGTGGGTTTTGCTGATGGTGCCAAAGGTCGCTTTCGTCAAATAGAGCGGAGGGCTGTGGGTGCTGAATCATGGGCTGCCGCGTAGGCGTATGTTCTTTGGTGGCATTGGAAGGCGGTGTCAGCAATCCATTATAGCTGCTACTCCGGCTGGTGCCCTCATTGGTGCCGTTGGGATGTTTGTCGTTATCACCAGTATCACTGTTCTGGTTGATACTACTGCTGTTACCAAGCACGTCGGCGTCTGCGATCGCACTCTTGACGTTCATAGCAAAGGCGCCCACCTCAGGTATAACACGCGATGATGCCAGCGTACGAAGGTAACGGAGGGAGCGTTGGAACATGTAGCGCGAGTGGCGTGCAAATGTAAGATTTTCGACGCCACAATTCAAAAGGTGGACCCGTATGGCTGCCATGATGGCGTCAGCGACAAACATGTACGACAGAATAAAGCCTGTCTGCCCTGTGAGCGAGCATGTCAGCTGCGTAATGTTGGTCGCGATAGTGGAGCAGCGTTGATGAAGACTTGAGGTTTCGTTTTGCGAGGAGTAGGGTCGGATAACGTGGAGTTGGATGAGATTGAAGAAGAGGTGGAGGTGGGCGACGACGGCATTATTGGGCGGTTGGGTTGGCACCGCGTTCGGATGAGAAGGAAACGGGGTCCATTCCAAGTGGCTGGGCAGCGCACGTAGCCACATTAGCAGCTCGTTGTCGTGATGGTGTGCGAGCTGCTCCTGTTCAAACGAGCGAATCATGGGCTTTGCAGTATCGATGGTATCCACCTGGACGCATCGCTCGCCGATCTGCAGGAGCTTGATAAACGCCACAAAATAGATAAGCGTCTCGTGCTCCTCGACCTGGTCGCCAGGCTGCAGCAGCGGCATATCCACTTCAATGTCTTTGCTATGTATGAGCCAGGGCTTGCCTCTGCACAAGCTGTGCATCTTGTCCAAAGAATAACAGGCCCACATAACGCGTTTACGTAGTTCGATTTCACTTCCGCTGAGTTGTTCTGTGCTTCGCTTGTGTAGCCCGAGATCCAAACACATTCGGGATGCCATGGCGCTATACAGCCGCGGAGAGCTATCGCTGGGATGATTGCGGGGCTCGTACAACGATAGGAGGCACAAGGCAATGACAGTGCTAATGCGCGGTGTTTCCATGGCACTGACGAGCATAGAAGCGGCCCTCTGGTAGTAGCTTGCTGCGTTTTCTTCGTTCGCGTGAGCATGTGCGTAGATGGTATTAAATAAGAGAGGCGTGCAGAGCGGGCCACGGCGATCCATATGCTCATAAAAGGTACGTTTGGGCAGGATCGGGAATACAGGGTAGTGATAGCGGAAATAAGCGACGATGAGTTGCTGTTGGATCACACCGTCTATATGCGTTCCGCGGAAGACACGCTCGGACCGCGGACTTGGGTAAAGCAGGGACTCATTGAGGGTCCAGCGTCCCTCGCGTCCCTCGGCAGGCCACGTTGCAGCCAGAGCATCCAGCACTTCAGTGGTCTGCTTCCCTGTCTCGTGGATCTGCTGGAGCGGCGAAGTGACTGTTTTTATATCTGAGGATTGCCCTGCTGATGCTGATACGGCTGAGGAAGCGGCGGGGGTGGCGGGGGGACTCCCTGCAGGGGAAAGCTCATGTTCATCTTCCACCGTATCCATATCTGGCCCTCCCGCTCTTGAAAAGGAACAAGGTCGTTGGCGGGCTGAGCAATAATTCCATGGTTACTTCGTATATCCAGAACGCAAAGTGATTATTCATTGGGTGGTACCGTCTTACCTCGACACTATAGAGACAAAGAAAAAAAAAAAAAATACAACAGATGACGTGAGTTATAAATTATCGCTGATATCGTTCCTGTTGGGCAGTAGAAGAGATACTTACTTGCATACAAGGTTGCAGGCCGTCACACTAGAAAAGCAGACAAAGGGCAAGATGATGAGAGGGGCTATTGACGGCCGACTGTGTATGGCTTTCTGTCTACCTTGATCTTTTTCATTCTGCAAGTGTAACAGGCCCGATTGACCTTGAGCCGTTTCTGCTTTGGGACCTTGACCGGCGGGTCATGACGAGGTGAGTCCGAAACAGGAGTGTCGTGATTCAAAGACGGACTCGATGACGACATGATCGTGCAATCATCAATGTGTAAAAGGGTAATATACTAGGCAAGCGAAACCGAACAGGTCCTTTTCGCTATCGGTGTTCGAATCTCATCGGTTTGCATGCGAGTTCGTTCCAATAGAACCCTTCAATTCTAGATATCTACTAATGAGTGATAGACAATGAAGTAAACACTGTATTATACATTGCCACATATCGACGGCTGTATCTTACAGATGCTCCTTTTATAAAGTGATATACAGTACAGCACAACCACGTTTATCAGCATGGGGTCACATGGGCAGAGGGCAGATATACCAAGCGTAGAACAAATTGTCCGCGCATTTACAAAAAAGAATTACAGTGGTCACGTTGACAGCATTTGTTTCTTCTTTCCAAGAGGGTCTACCGCTGTTAATGCGCGAAGCAAAATAATGGGAGCTCACTGAACCTGAGAGCCAGCTGTACGCGTTGGCATCAGTGTGATTTGCGGGTCGAATGGGAAGCATGCATAGATCAGCAGAGGGCAAGCCGATGCTCCTTTTGTAGCAAACGCGCAGGTAGAAAGCTCGTCTCGCGGCAACGTTGTTTTCTGTGCCGGGCGGACAGACATTTGCCATTCCTGCATAGCAGCGATCATTCGTTTGCCATGCACTTGCCGTTGAGTCCTCTCCTGGCTGCAGACCCCGGGCAGAATACACAGGTCTGACTCGTACGAGTCTCTTTCATGGAGCCCGCAGAAGTCTGCTCACGGTGGGCTCCGCGTATATTTGTCCCACTCTTTCGCTTTGCGCTTCTCAACCTCTGTTGGCGCATCCACCCTTCACACGATGGCACTCCTTTGCCGCGAGTTTCCAATAGGCCCGTAGTGACTTGAGCGCGCGAGTGCCGCATTCGCTCAGCCTCCATGCAGGTCCTGTGCTACAGCGAGCTGCTTCTTTAATGACGTCAGACGTCGCGTTTATATTCTTGGGGGGGGGGCGCTACTTAGGACGTCCGCCTCTTCGTCTGTGGCATTCACTACCATCAGAAGATTCCATGTAGAAAAGGCGGACTGTCGTGTAGCGGTAGAAGCCGTGCACTTGATTTCCATCAACAACCTTATCATAGAAGGAAGAAAAAAAAAAAAGGCTGCCATATGATTGGCCAGAAACGGTTCTTTTTGTGCATTTTTATTGGCTCTGTCGCCTCTCTATGTTATCCGCGATGAATTTTTTTTTTTTTTTTTTTTTTTGGGAGCGCTGCCCAACAGATTCGGGGGACGCATCCCTCTTCCTTTTTTTCTACTTTTTACCTGTCCCCTCTTATATATCCAAATCCAAGCAAGAATGCCCGAAGCCAAGATCGCTCCTTCTATGCTCGCCTCTGACTTTGCCAACCTGGCCGCCGAGGCGCATCGAATGACCAAAAATGGTGCTGACTGGCTCCACCTCGGTAAGTCCTGGCCGGGCTGTCTCTTGTTTCCCCAAACACGAAATTTGACAGTTCTCCTTTTTGTTTTCCAGATGTGATGGACGGGTAAATAATCATGATACGCGTGCTAAAAGCAATAGTACTCATCCTCCGCCTCTTCAGCCATTTTGTGCCCAACATCACTTTGGGCGCCCCTATTATCGCCAGCCTGCGACCTCACACGGAGGCCTATTTCGGTATGTTTAGGAAACAATGAGGTATACCTGTGTGTGAATAATGCGTGTGACGAATGACATGGACCCGTTGCAGATTGTCATATGATGGTCAGCGAGCCGCTCCGGTGGATTGATGACATCGCAAAAGCGGGTGGCCAAATGTACTGCTTCCACTTCGAGGCCACCGACGACCCGCTCGCCGTCATCAAGGCTGCCCACGCTGCAGGCATGAAGGCCGGTGTTGCCATCAAGCCAAAGACCCCAGCTGAGGCTGTGATGGGTGAAATTGCAGAGGCTGCTGATATGATCCTGGTCATGACCGTCGAGCCTGGTTTTGGTGGCCAGAAATATATGCAAGAGTGCATGCCCAAGGTAAGATACAAAGGAAAGGAACCGAGGAAAAGGAGGGCAGACCTTGAAACTGGGAGAAGGGCTCTCCGTGAGAAATATAGAAACTCAATCAACGCGCCTCTGACTGTGCCTGGTCTGTGTCTTTGTTAATTATAGGTCGAAACCCTTCGCGCAAAGTACCCTAATTTGGATATTGAAGTTGACGGTGGTCTGTCAATGCAGACAATCGATTCCTCCGCAGAGGCAGGTGCCAATGTCATTGTGGCCGGCACGGGTATTTTCAAGGCCGACAAACCCGACGAGGTCATCTCAATTTTCCGCAACAAAGTCAATACCATCCAAGCACAGATTGCCCAGAAGAACGGCAGCCAATAAACAGTGCTCATTATTCCTTTTGCATCGGACTTTGTATCACAGCCCTATCAGGTCCTTGTGAAATGATCGACGTCCAGCTGAAGAAAATAGAATGGGACTGCAGAAAGCGTTCTGAGAGGTCGCTTCTGTTTTCCACCGTACTCATTATGATGGTATTCCCCCATTTTTATGGGCGTACGTTTCAGCTTGTATGGTTTTGATGAACAAGGGGTAGCTTCATAATATTTGCCAAGCCCAAATATCTTTGTAAAGTAGAGAGCATCATCACCCTTGAATAGAGTCCGGGCGCTAGACCATTTCGGGTTACGCAAAGCAAAACGGATCTACGTCGCCGCCGTCTTAGAATAAGCCAAAAGGACCTTTTTTTATTCCATTTTTTCCCTCTTGTTCTACTTTCGTACCCCTCTTCTTCTGTTCTACCCACAAGCATGCTGACGCTCTCCTGGCGACGGACCCAGATATGCCTGTCAACCATGATGCTCTTGGCTCTTATGGGCCTCGTCTATCGCTGGCAGCATGTCTCCATGTCCACAACTTGGTCATTGCGATCGTCAAGGAATCCCTACCGAGCCGATGGATCCGCTCAGTATGATCACAACGACCCCCGGATAGCATCCACCATCAAAAGTATTGATGAAAAATACTGTGGAGGACCTTGCCGGTTTATCTTGCCTGTTTTCATTATGGAACAAGGTATTGCATTATACTTTCTACACATTAGTCATGCACACAGCCCCTGGATGCATCTACTGCAAAATGGCGTGCCATTGTGTTTATTATTTCATATCATATGTTTTGTGTACTGACTTCCTGCGTGTCTGTTTGGTACAGAATCCAAAGCACAGATGCATTTTCGGCAGTTGGCTTTCACGGCTGGCGCCATCAATCGGACGATCGTCCTTCCTAACGTGGGTGGCTCTCGCCTGGGCGCATGCTTGCCACACAACTTCTCGTTCTATTACTCGACCCAGTGGGCCCGTGACCACAGCGACAGCTTCTCACACATCACCATGGCCGACTTCCTGGCATGGGTCAAGGAACGCAAAGCGCTGGGGCTGCCTGCAACGTCGCAGAACCTGCACATCCATCTTGGCCGGGGACATAAACAGATGGGTGAGTCAGCCAACTGCATCGAGCCGCTCATGGATATGGCTCTTCCCGATCGCCGTTTGTATTTGGAAGACAGCAGTAACGTGCGTCGCCGGAGAAAGTACGAGTCCATTATTCAGGATTTTTTAACGGGTCAACCTACGGAACGGCCCGCTGAAGAGGTTAACCCGGAAGCCGTCGACGAACTTAGCCTCGAATCGCTCATGGGCTCGCTCGAAGTTTTAAGTATCTACTATGATCGCCGGTAAGTGCTTGGGAGTACAAAGGCGAAAGGAAGGGAGGGGGCTTAGTGGTGGTGGATGTGCAGAAAAAGCTTAGGCCATTTTTTGTTTTTTCGCTCTATTAGATTCCCATACGTGCACGACCAGGCCTCGGAAAAACCGATCCCGTACAGCGAAAATATCACAGCCTTCGCCGAGCAAATGGCCAGCGATCTTTCGCCCTTCTGGGCCGTCCACTGGCGCACTGAAAGGGTCGATCCTGCGGAAAATCTGGTGAACTGTGCTACCTCGCTCGTCAATCTCATGCACGACCGTGCCCAAGACCTTGGTCTCAATCGACCTCCTACCTTTTTCCTCCTTACCGACTACCCCCACGTCTTTGACGCAGAGGACGTTCAGCTCGCTATCAACGATACCGATCACGACGCGATACCTCACCCTGCATCCGCATCCTTCTCAGCCGATAGTTTGACGCGCTGGCATCACGAAGCGATGCAGTTCGTCTACGACCACCTGCCTGTTCAAGTTTCCAGCCTGGCGTACGACCAAAAGAAGATAGCACAAAATGACGCCGCTGACGACGAAGGGCGGGAGCAGATGGTGCGCTTGCCCGCTAATTGGACTGTGTTACCTGTACCAACCGAAATAGCAAGCAACGATAATGGCGTGCTTGGCATTGTTGACAAGCTCCTTGCTATCCGCGCTGACCTTTTTATTGCTGGCAAACCTGGTGTCTGCGCGCGTAAGAGTAGTTTTACTACACGCATCGTTGATGAGCGTATCAACCGCCGCCTGGATGAGCTCAAGACAACGAGCATCCCAGAATTCGAGACGGCCGTCGTCGAAGAGACGTGGGCTGACACGGATGATACACAAGATGGTACTATGAAGAATATCATCGAGTATTTCGATCTCCCTTCCGTAGACGGTGGCAATCGCGAACAATCAAACGAGTAACTTTTGTATGCTAACCATCATTCTTTCCTTCTTGCTTGTACACGCTACTGTATCATATTTCCCAACTTGTACTATATTCCTTTATGTTCCTGTATAAGCTATTAAACCACAACAGCTTGAATTTCATTTGATTCATAGTTACACGAGCCCTGAGGATCTTTAGGATCTCACCAAGTATGGGTATATCGTGTGCAGTATGGATTTCGGCTCCTAGACGCGCGTGTGTCCGGTTGCAGATATGACTATGGTGCAAACTAATTTATATACACGTATAGCTATAGCGACATAGTGGATAAGCAGTCAAGATCTCATAGTAAGCATATTTCCAGACAAGCAATGCTACTGCGTGTAATGTATCACACGCATGCAGCCATAGATGGCAGTACGTGCAGGTAAACATGCCAAACGAAGAACGGCATAAAATCTGACCCTAGGAAACCTGGCACAAGGAATTACTGATATACGTAGTCTTCCTGCCGTGAGAAGGTTCAATGTGTAGAAAATCTCGTACAACGGATATTTGCAACACGCTTGGAGCATGAAGCAAATGCTTGCACGCATGTAAAACGGAAGTCCTTTCCAAATCAGGTGAAATAATCCAAAAAAAGGCGTTAAGATGTGTGACACCATCAGTGAGAAAATCATGAATTTTCAGGAGCGTTTGTTGGGACATCTTATTTGTTGTCTGCATTGTTTGTTTATTATATCCCGTATAAACCAAAACAAGACACTCGATCAAAACTTACGGCAACGACAAAGGCTCTGACTTGCACATATCAGAATTTGTACAGACAACCTCACATGGGTTTGGCTTCTGTAACATTTAGAGCGGGTGAACAACGGTGTCCTATCCACTTATAACTAGGAGGGTCAAGAAATGTGTAAAAAAGTAAAGTGCTTCTACATCATTGCACAAAATCCTGCCGGTCATCCGCTGGCAAATCTTTGCCACTGAGGAAGGAAACCAGATAAGGGGTCCGATCAAAGATAAGTGTCTGGCGCGTATAGAGGTATTTTCAAGTGCAAAATAGAAAATACCCTAACTTTGCCTGCTCCATATACTGTACATACAGATGCCTTCGCAGCCCCGTCTGCTTTTCTTCCCGCGCTCTACATTAATTGCTCGAAAGCATTTCTGACGTGTTCCCCGCTTTGACTTGGCCGTCCTTTTCGTGTTCGTTGTTATGCCTGGAACGCCCTCTTCGGTCACTGCAGCCGCCTCGTTCCCACTGCGACAGTTGCTTTTGGTCTGTGCAGTCCGGATGGCCGTACGTACACCATTTTATTAGTCTTCAATGATCTTTCATTCATGCTAATGAACCGACACAGGAACCCATTAGTTTGAGCATTACCATGCCTTTCATATATTTTGTAGGTAAAAAAACGTCGTTCAGTGCACCAGAGTGACTCATCGATGTAATTATAGATGGTCCGCGACTTTAACTTGGGACCAGAGGAAGACGTTGGGTCATACGTGGGATTTCTGACGGCAGCATTTTCCGTTGCGCAGCTGATTTCAGGTACGTGACTAGATTGTACCATGTGAAGACAAAAACCAATGCTTTGGTATGCAGCCATGCCATTTGGTGTTCTCTCTGATCGTATTGGGCGACGCCCTGTCGTGCTCTTTGGCTTGGCAACCACCTCGCTTGGCATGGCGGCCTTTGGTCTCTCCAAGACATATGCCTTTGCTTTGGGAATCAAGATAGTCAGCGGTTTGTTGGATGGCAATGTTGCTCCACTGAAAAGCATGGTATCAGAAATGACGACGCACAACTCCGAAGCAGACCGTACATGGGCCTTTTCCGTGCTCCAGGTCATATTCGCAGTTGGAAGTATTATTGGCTCTATGCTGGGAGGTAAACAAGCAGGCAGAACATACATGAACATACACAACTTAACGCTTCATTGATGTACCTTAGGCTATCTTTCAGAACCTGTCAGAAAATACCCTTCCTTGTTCGGCCGTGGTGGATGGATGACCGACTTCTTCACATCTTTTCCATACTTTCTTCCATGCTTCGTAGCCTCCGTAATCGGTGCTGCAGCTTGGGTCGTTTCTTTCCTATACCTCGAAGAGACTTTGGTCGTGGATGATGACGAGGAAGTGGGCGATGAAGAGCGCCGTCCGCTACTGTCGCAAAGGCCTAACTCCTATACCTCTGATGATAACATCCGTGGTTTCAACGCATCCTTGAATAACGATACCAAACATCCTATGAGCATGCTACAAAAGCTACTGAGCTCGCTCACTATGGATGTCGTTTTATGCTGCATCTTATATGGCACGGTGGCTTACCAGGATATTTTTTATGACGGTAAAAGAGAAAGGCAGCATAGTATGACTCCAATATTACTCACCCCTCTTGTAGAGCTCATTCCCCTATGGTCTGCCACGCCCATCCAGTCTGGCGGTCTGGGTCTGACAAGCACCGAGATTGGCACGGCATTCTCGTTTGCAGGCATCGTGGTCCTTGTCGTGCAGTGCATACTGCATCGCCTTGCTATGCGGTTCTCGATGCTATCGCTCTTCCGATTCTCTCTTTTGATCAGCATATTTATCTACCTATTCCAGGGCTGCGCACGCTACCTTCCTGAGTCATTAATTTGGTCGGGCATGTTGACTGGTTTTGGGCTCAAGTCTTTTGCGATAACCATCAGCTTTACCGGACTGGTCGTTTTGCTCAACAACGCTACGACTCGTGCAGATGTTTTAGGGTCGGTGAACGCTATTTCGCAGTGTAAGTTTGAGACATTAGGCACGGATAGAGACTTACAAAAATCCATCTCAGGCTGCTCGGCTGCTATGCGTGCTATGGGTCCTGCTACCGCTGGTATCATTTGGTCATGGTAAGTTTGAAAATCTACAAGTCATATTGCAACTCATCACATATACCGTTGTGAAGGTCAATCCAAGCGACCGATATGCCTCTTTGGCTTCGCCTACATTTCAGCTGGGTTTCTGCCGCACTCGTCGGTGTCGTATCTTTCATGCTGGGCATGATGCTCATGCGCTCGTAGAGGCCTGCTTCATATCGTTTGCTAAAAGCGTCTAAATGGACTTACGCATTCCTATAGCCGATTGGCCTGTTATGGTCATTTTGCTGGTCTTATAGGCTTACTCGAACCATATCAATCAGTTAGCTTATGTACATATTTCATTCAATAAAATCGATCAACGTTGTCCATGAAACATACAACTATGCATTACATCGGCTAGAGCGTTTCATTTGATAGTCAGTAACATTGTTTGTTTTGTCTTGCTAAGAATATGCGCCTGTATGAGCCTTTGTAAGGTGCTGTGTTGCAAGTAGTATACATAGATAACCGATACCTACGTATATAACGTGCCGACAGTTTTACTGGGTGGAGTATATTAAGTGATGTATGCGAAAATTGATCCTATATGTAGGTAGAATATATTGCACAACTCGCATGACATGATGTGCGTGCCTGTTTCATGCCGATAGAGTGCCGCATAAAGTGCCAGTTCCTGGGATCTCAGATAGGTCGAGGTTATATGAGCGTTTATAGATTTGTATCGCTTTTAATTATGATATGATGGAATGCAAAATGTGATTTGTTTTTCTTATTCCAAACTACTGAGCCATCATTCCTTCCAGGCCGACACCGCTTTCCGCCTGTTCCTTGGCAAACATCTCAAAGTACTAGACATGGCTTTATGTGAGTGGAGAAGCTCATTTACACGTTCCGTATATCTTACCTGGAAAATGATGGTGACACACAGAAGAATACCAGTACCAGAGCCGATAGCACCAATCATGTCAGCAAATACGGAGACGGCGCCCAAGCAGGCACCACCAAACGACGCAGCGGTAGGAATGACACGCTTGAGTTCCTTGTACATCGAGGTATCACGGTAGCCAGCAATGACGAGCTGCTGGTCCTTGAGCTGGCGAGCAACGTCACGGGGACCGGAGCCGGAGACTTCGATCCAGGTCTTGGACAACAGGGCACAACCAGCAAGCATAATAGCAACGTAGATGACGGTGTGAATGGGGTCGAGGAAGGCATCGGTCAGGTTGCGGGGCGCAGAGATGTAGTAAGCGAAACCGCTCTTGGCATAGAGCTGGGCCGAACCCTCATAAGGCTCCCACACGCCCAAAAGTCTGACGAGGAAGTTGTTCTCAAATCGACGGTAAAGCATTTGCGAGATCATGAAGATGTTGGAGGTCATGGTGGACTGAAGCATGATAGGCATGTTGGAGGTGTAGAACAGCTTGACGGGGTAGCTGCCACGCTGGCCACGGACACGGTTTGACTTGACAGGGAGCTCAACGCGGAAGCCTTGCAGGTAGATAACGATGCCAAAAACGATGGCGGTAGACAGCAGACTCATAACATTGGGCATGTTGGCGCGGTAAAAGGCCTCCTTGAGGGCACGGGTCTTGTCCTTGCGCGACATAAGCAGATGGACAAGGGCGATCAAGGCACCTTCGAACTCGTCACCACGACCGGTGTTGATGGTAGTAGGCGAAAGAGCCTTCCAGAAGATGGTCTCGCAAATGTTGGTAGCAATGAAAAGATTAATACCCGAACCAAGACCGTAACCCTTCTGCAGCAGCTCATCGAGGAGCATGGTAACAAGCGAAGCGACGACAAGCTGGATGATCAGCAACAGGCACACGCCAGCGCCGATGTCGCTGGGGCTGCCGTACAGACCAGTAAGGACGGAGACCGTAGCATGGCCAAAGGCAATGATCATAGCAAAGACTATATACAAGACACGATGGTACATCCTGTTAGTATGGTATACATATGAATGACAGCCCGCTTACGTTTCTGGGCACCGCTGAAAAGAGCGCGGTCTTCCTTCAAGCTGTAGTCGACTTCTATGATGCCTGCACCGGAGAGCAGCTGCATAATCATGCCCGACGTGACGATAGGAGTGATACCGAGTTCCATCAGGGTACCACGGTTAGAGGCGAGGATAACTCTCATCCAGAAAAGAGGATCAGACGAATCGGACGACATGATGCCATAAAGCGGCACTTGTGACATGACCAAAAAGATGAATAGCGTCACAGCAGTCCACATGACTTTTTGGTTGAAGGGAACCTACATCGCCTTGTCAGCTCTTCTGGTTTACAACAGAGTGAAGGAGCTAGAGACGACTAGCCAGATAAACGGAGCATAAGACAAACAAGTACCTTGCGATCGGGTGTCGCGATTTCGGGCAGGATGGCCATAAAGGGCCTGACAAGATGAAGAACCCTGACTGCATAGAGCAATGGTAGTGAGCATACAGTGCAGCCGGACACAAGAGAGACGCATTTTCGACTTACAACCCATGGTTCGATATGTTGTCTGTGTATATGGGGTGAAAGGGGAATAGAAAGAGGAACGCGGGCACGAGCCAACCTACAGCCAATAGCTGAGCCGAGCGGGGTCCACATCTGCCCTATCAATTTTTAGCCAATCACAGGCCTCAATGTCATTCCTCTTATTGCCCTCCACGTACATTGGGACTCTCACCCTTTCTCTCATAGCTACGTGCCCTTGCTTCTGTCCTTGTATAATGATCCCAATCTCCACACTGCTGTTGTTACTCGTTTTCTAGCTGTCCCGTCTCCAAAGAAAAATCCTCCATATCAACACATAAATCATTCATGTGTTAAAGTAGAGTTCTGCATGCAATACGACAGCACAAAAAAGTTTGATTATCCGATGGCTTATCTGTTTGCCCTTGAATATATTACACACAAGGAAGTCGTGTAGGTATACCAAGATTTTTCATTTTCGACTTTTCAATAATGTGAAATCAGACTCTCTTACACGCCCATAACGTAACAAGGTTGTGGTCGGGCGTGTGTCGTCAGACCCCCATCGTCAAAGCGACGGGGCTTGATCGTATTAAAACCGAGAGTATCATCATCTTTTCTGAAATACAGAAGAATCATAAGGTTTCATAAAATACGTCCGATCGAGCGGAAGACCAAGTTTTGGAATAAGTTCGACTTGTGGGTTGTGAAGAAGACCTAGTGTTCGTCTCCAGTATCCATGGCAATACTTACACCTTACGCCATTTTCCTACTTTATACACAAAAGACTCGACTGACATACAGTAATGACATCGTTTACATGGAGAAAGTGTTTGTTTATCAAAGCAAGGAAAAGAACAGTGTAATAAATCTAAATACATACATCGATACAAAGGGAGGAGGGATTGGGAGAAAGGCATTGGGACCAGAAGAGGTTTATACATATATTCTTCAGATAGGTCTCTTTCTCCTTTATATATATATATGCATATGTATCCATTCCCAAATGACCTTATTCTTTCTTGGCGTGGTTGCTATCTTGGACGGGAGCCGACTGAGCGGGAGTCTCGGAGGAGGCACCGCCGCCCAGGAACGAAGCAAGCGGGTTCTCGACCTGGAAGGGACGCTGAAGAGCGCCCTCGGGTGCATCGCCCCACAGGTGAATCAATGCAACCTTGTGGGTCAGCAGATTCTTGATGGGCAGAATAGATTGCAGCACAAGGGGCTGGGTGAACTTGAAGTACCAGTGCATCGCAGAAATCATGACAATCGACGAGACTGTCGACTGCATGAACTGCTTCAGCTGGCCGACATCGTAGTCCATGTTGGTCGTGGTGACCATCTCACCCTCGGCAGCAGGCTGCGGGTTGGTCAGCGATGGCTTGGCCTGAGGAGTGTACCGCAATGGGGTCAAGTCTATCCATACAAACGTACAGAACATAGCGTCAGCCCCGTGCTGGACTCACTCACTACTCCTCGCTCCTTCCGGTTCCATTTGCACTTACCATTTCGCTTCTTGACGAGCTGCATGAGCGCGAAAGTCAAGAGACAGACGAGGACTTGGGCGCCATAGTAAGACACACGAGCATAAAGCAGCGTATCAGGGTTCTCCCAGTCGATACGCTTGCTGAGCTGCATGGTGACCAGCAGGAAGGCCATGTTGAACACGGGGGACTTGATAATGCCAGGCGAGCCCATGGTGTATGACTATTATTCTGTATCGACGGGGAAGTGTGGGTGAAGAAAGGACGACACCACGCTCCAAGGGAAAAAAAAGTTAAATCGCGCGCTTGGACCAATCATATCGTGACGTGGCATACTCTCTCTCATCTTCATTTAGACTTACGACCCCGCGCACACACAACTGAACCGCTTATCATCGCGATATCTTCTTAGCTACCACTGCACCCTCTTATATCTTTCACAGTTTGAGCATTACATATTGCGTGACTGCACAGTGCTTCACTTTGTTCGCACTTCGCAACCTGAAGAATACTCCTTCAACATCCCATTGGGGTAAAAGCTATCCTATTTTGGGATATACCCTATATATAATATGTCCAGTTATCTTCTGTGCCAATTGTCTCCATTATCTTTAAAAGAGTGCGGGAATCTAGACTAGAGAATAAAAATCAAGGTGAGAGCAAAAGCAATGCGTACCTCGTCTCTCGCTGTATACTCTCCTCCAGCCATTTCTGCACCTTGCGCTATATATTTTGCTTACAAACATAGCTGTTAAAATGTATAGCATAAAGGGCAGTTGAAAGCATTCGTACGTGCAAGGTCCCAAGAATCCCCAAGTCACTGCAGCGCTATCATGTCCTTTCCTTCTCTATCTGTTTCAGCATTTATCGGCAGAGACCCACCTAGGAATTCCTAACTGGCTTATGACACCATAGTCATGGTGCAATTCACATCGTTTAAAGCCTTTTCAATGCAGTACCTGTGAAGACATATTTCTAAGTCTACTACGTTGCAAAAACAGGCTGTTGTAAAAGATATGGAGCCTCGGAAGTGGGTTGCCCTGCATTAGGGTGTTTGAAAATGCATTACAATACATCCTATCACAGAGCAAGTAGTTGACCGTTCTCTCAATAAGCTCATTCGTCGCTGTAATGAAGCTTCAACACTTTTGAAGACCAGGATGGCGCAGTCACTGAACTGGTAGAATGAGTGCATAGCAAATAATTACTGCGGTGTGATGGACAACAATCGTCAACATGTAGAGTTGGTGAAATCACAAATCGTGAGACAGACGGTCGATTTTATTGGGATCGAGAGTTTGCTGGTGGAAATGTGATGAGAGAAGAACGCATTGAAGACTGCTTTACGGGCCCTGGGTGGGGGCAGGGTTCATTCTGCGCTTGCCGCCGAAGGAGGTGGTGACGTTGACGAAGCGACGGCTGATTGGGGTTAAAGAATGAGCAAATTGGTTACGATAATGATGAATAGATAGATAGAATGATAGTAAAACACATACTTGTACACCTGTCTCTTCTTGGCACGGCCAGTCTTGGCCTTCTTCTTCTCCTGCTTGGCGACCTTGGGAGTCTGCGACTTGACTTTACCGGCACGGGCCAAAGAACCGTGGACTTTACCCTATTCATACGCATCCATCCATCCGTTTAATCATCCATCCATCGACGTGAACCGTCCTCGCATCCGTCTTTTCGCTCGTTCGCTTTCCACCACCCATCATCCCTACAACGTACCATAGTTGATGTCTTTGAAAGGGAGGGTTCATTCACACCGCCCTCGTCCTTCCTTACTTGCCTGGAATCAAACCCAGCAACCAATCACATCCCTCTTATCTGTAAGGACACCCACTTGAAAAGCACGCATGATGGGACAGACCTAGGATTGCTTGTGAAGTATATATATGACGTACGTATGTATTGGTAGACATTCCCAGTTTCTATACTACATTAGGAAAAGCACTGTACCCTTGAAGCATACAGATAGTATGCTTTTTCTACGCATGGATCCATATCACTGTCCAGTCATATCCACTGAATACTGTGGGACTTCCTGACGTTGATGAAACTTAGGGTTGTTACAGCATATACTTATTTGAGGCACTTTCGCCAGTCTCGGACCTATTTGACACGTCTGACGACGATATAGCTGGTCGCTATATATCAACATAAACCATGTATTGGTATGAACGGTCAAAAACATATGTGAATTAGGCTGTGCAGGCCGTCTAAGAGAGTCTATAAAAACAAAGTATTGTGCAAGCCGCTCAAGGCACTTCATTTAGATGGGGTATCAGTTAAACGAGTAAGATAGCTATCGGCTGGACTGTGATGATGCAGATACGACAAGCTGCAAAGAAAAAAAATAAATATAATTTGACAGTTCAATTTCAAGTGGCTGCACCTTTCTTTTAAGCACACAGCGCCATGCCACTCGTTGACCTTGAAGATCGCAGGGTAAGTGTCCTTGTTCGTGATCCTACGTCAATAAATTGACACTCTGGCATGGACAGCTACAAAGAGCGCTCCGCACACTATTCAAGCATGAAGAGGGCGACATTAACAATATTTGGCTCATGATCACCACAAAAGTAACCGTGCCAGTGCGAGACGGCGTCCGTCCGAAACGAATGTAAGCCGTCAACGGTACAACGACGCGAATTGTAAGCTGACAGCTTCATAGCCCTTTGCGACATTCACTCCACGAGCCAGGAACACAGCGTTGTCTCTTCACAAAGAACCCGCAAAAGAAGTACCATGATTTGCTCGTGGAGAGGAAGGTCAAGGGCATCCACAAAGTGCTTTCACTCGACAAGCTACGGAAGATGACGCCTGCCGAGAAAAAGGAGCTGCGTACCACGTATGGCGCGCTCTTTGTGGATGAATCTATCCTTCAGCAGCTCAGACCAGTGTTGGGAGGCGAAGTCTACAAGAAACGCTGGTAGATACATCGTTATTGGGCTCATATCGCCGTTTCCTGACTCTCCGTCTCTCTCTAGTGAGCCCATTCCCATCTCATTGACTAGCAAAGACCTGCAAAAGGAAGTGCTCGACGCGGTCCGATCTACTTACATGAATTTCAATCGAGGTTCTGCGTAGTAAGTCAGCTTTTTTTTTCTGTGTCTACAGTAACTCACTTAAAGTGTAGCAATGTCAAGATTGGTACGACGGCACTGAACGATACCCAAGTGATGGAAAATTTGCGAGCTGCTCTGCCTGCCGTTTTGAGAAACTTGTATAAAGGTCCTGAAAACGTCAAATCGCTTCATATCCAGGTATCTGGCAAGACACCTTTGCCTATATTCGAGGCTAAGGACCCGAAAGAAAACGAAGATGTTGAGGAGGTGGATAGCGAAGAAAGCAGCGACGATGAAGAGGAAGAATAACGATGACTGTACAGTATATACACCATAGACTAATAGATTCATAGCATATGCATAAATTTGGCCGTCTTACATTCCATGATGATTGTACGTACTCGGATGAGCGAGACTGATAACTATACAAGGGAAAAGAAAGATCGATGAGTTTCGGATAATATAATCGTCATGCTGTTCCTCAAAGAAGGGTAACCTGGGTGATAAACAATCCAATCTAACAGATCATGTTACTGTGCTGATTTGAGTCGAACGGAGTGGTATGATGTCATATCTCTGCAGTGTATTGGAGTGCCGGTTTGCATAAAGCAAGAAGGAAAAGAATGTGTGTGTGCGTTATACAGTCATGATATACTGTAAAAGAGTATAAGAATGTCCTTTGGAGACGAGCAAAGGCGCTCGATGCATGCAAGTCGGATATGTGCAAGAAAATGCACGTTAAAGGCGTAAAAGAAGCGAGTTTGTTGTGGAGATGCAGATGACACGCGGACTTTTTTGCACTGCACCAAGCGAGGACCCTCGCGGCCATTAACGCCTCGTAAACGCCCTCATAGCGCAACCCAATTCCAATCGCCTCTTCTTCTCCTTTTCCAATCATGCCAGACAATTACCAATCCATCCCTAGAGACGAGCAGCAAGCAGAGTCTCAACCTCTCTTTGCTTCTCCTCCGTCGGCGGTACATTTCTTATCTTTGTCATGCTCAGACGCTTGAGTTCACTAACCCGGCCTGCCATTAGAAAACCAAGTTCCGTCGCATCATTACCGCAGCTATTTTGGTTGCAGTAGGTAGCGGTATCGTTGCAGGTGTCATTGTCCTCTTTACCCAACAGCCTACTGGTAAGCACAATTTTGCGTACGCCTGATATACTTCTTGCTGAACCAATTGCGTTTGCATGCGTTGCCTTGGTAATTTTACCAAAAAAAAAAAAAAAAGTGCCGAAGCGCAATGTTATCATGATGGTTAGCGACGGGTTCGGCCCTGCTTCCGAGACGTACGCTCGCCAGTACCATATGTGGCGCGAAAACCTTGCGCCCAAGGACAGTCTCTTGCCCCTGGATCACGTGCACGTTGGTCATAGTCGCACTTCGAGTTCATCAAGCTTGGTGACCGACAGTGCGGCAGGTGCCACCGCGTTTGCCTGTGCCCTCAAATCGTATAATGGCGCCATTGGAGGTAGGACACTCTTCTGAAACGTTCAGGGATCACAAGGGGGTCCAAGATAGAGCAACGGATACTGACCGAGTCAAAAGTGCATCCCGACAAGACCCCGTGTGGTACCGTTCTCGAGTCCGCCAAGATCCATCAGGGCATGACCACCGGTCTGGTCGTTACATCGCGTATAACGCATGCGACACCAGCCTCCTTCTCGGCCCATATTGACTGGCGGGACAGGGAGCCCGAGATTGCCGAGCAACAGATCGGATACAATCCCCTCGGACGCACGGTGGACCTTATGTTTGGCGGTGGCGCTTGCGAGTTCCTGAGCAACGAGACCGAGGGTAGCTGCCGTGCTGACAGTCGCGACCTGTTCAATGAAGCACGCGAACATTTTGGCTGGGACGTCAAGGTTTCCCGTAAAGAGTTCGATGCTATTAAACCTTCTGATAAGCTTCCGCTTATGGGTATCTTCGCTCCTAGTGTAAGTTCCTCGAAATGGGCCTTTTTTTTTTCTTTTTTGTTTGTTTGCCAATCTGATTCAAATTCTCTAATGTCCAGCACATGTCGTACGAGATCGATCGTAATCCCTCTGAACAGCCCTCGCTGCATGAAATGACCGAGAAAGCGTTAGCTATTTTGGAATCCGCCACCAGTGGCCAAGACCATGGTTTCTTCTTGATGATTGAAGGAAGCCGTATCGACATGGCAGCCCATACGTAAGTCACTGGATCTGAGCGACAACAAGATGTGATGTGACACAAGATAACTAACTATAACGTCTCCGCTATAGAAATGACCCCGCCGCTCATGTTCACGACATTCACGAATATCACCGCACCGCGAAGGCCGTATTCGACTTCGTCGACAAGCATCCCAACACGATCGTCATTTCCACAAGTGACCATGAGACGGGCGGTCTGACGGTGGGCCGCCAGGTGGGCAAAGATTATCCCGAATATAAATGGTCCGTCCACATGCTTTTTGAAGTTGTAGCTGCTGCCAGGTCTGACCCTTATATGTAGGAACCCCGAAGTGATCAGCCGCGTCCGAAACTCCAGCGAGGCACTGGCTGGCGTCTGGAAGAATGCGCATGAAGGCCAGGATGAGAAGGCGATGGCTGGATTTATGAAGAAAGTCATCATCGAGGAGGGCCTGGGCATCCATGACCCCAGCAAAGAGGAGATCCAGCGCCTTTTGAACGTGGATCTGACCAACGGTACAGAGCAGCTCGAGTATGATCTGTCGGATATGGTCAGCCGTCGTGCTCTGATTGGGGTAAGGAAAGGGCGAAAGTTGTTACCGATACACTGAACTTATCACAATGCATTCACCACAAAGTGGACTACTCATGGTCATACCGCCGTGGATGTCAATCTGTATGCTTACGGTCAAGGTTCGGATCGCCTTGCTGGCAGCCACGAGAACACGGATATCGGTGACTTTATCTCTGAGTATCTTGGTCTCGATTTGGCCGATATCACGGCAAAATTGAATGAAGCGTAAGTTGGCTGCAAACCAAAAGAAAAGAGATAATGACAGGATCGCCTTTGTGATCTAAACATGACACATTATTAGTACATTTTTCAAGACCGAAAGCACAAGCGAGCCTCGAGTATCGATCCACGAGATGAACCATGATTAGATTAAAAAGAAAGGAAGTTTATTTATGCATCGGTACTATTGCCCGTTTAGCACGCACAGCCGCCGAACTCTTTTGTATTATCGCTGTCGATATGGATAGGATCGTTGAATTCACTGCTTGTGACGTGTCAATAATAGTAAATTATATAAAAACGCATCTCCCATGAGTCACTTGCCTGTACAGCTCAACATCGGTTTCCTGCTGGAGCGCATTCTTTGCAATGGTTTGGAAGGCTTGCTCGACATTGATGGCTTCCTTAGCAGATGTCTCAAAATAACTGTTCCCAAACGGTTAGTAAAATACTCTGACAGAACACGGAATCACTTACGGGATATTGCCTTTGGCCTGGCAGAAGGCCATGGCACGCTTTTGCGAGACCTGAATTCGATGCAATTAGCAATAATGAATAAAGAAAAGTGCCAAAGCCCAATTAAATGCACCATTTTTTGTCTTTTTCTATCCTTACCATGCGCTTAGATTCATCGACATCGACTTTGTTACCGAGGACAACGAAGGGGAAGCTGTCGGGATCGCGAGGAGAAGCCTGGACCAAGAACTCGTCGTGCCATTGTCCTATTGCGGCAATGAGTAACTATCCTATGTCTCCTTTTATGTTTTGGTTTCTTTTCTTTTCTTTTCTTTTACCAAGAGATTCGTAGCTCTTGTTGTTGTTCACATCGTAGACAAGTACACAGCAGTCAGCACCGCGATAAAAGGCGACACCGAGTGATTGGAAACGCTCCTGGCCGGCTGTGTCCCAGATCTTGATTACTCAGGTATGAGCCAATGGAAATTGGAGCAATGATAACACAAAGCAGTAGCAGACGAATGAGCCCGCGATATTACCTGCATAGTGACGAGCTTATCGTCGACCATGACTTCCTTGGTCAAGAAGTCGGCACCGATAGTGGCTTTGTACTGGCTGCTGAACTTTTTGTTCACATACTGGTTCATCAACGAAGTTTTGCCGACGCTAATGGTTAAAAAGAGGAGAGGACGTGTGAGGATGCGCGTTGAAATGGCCATCGAGCTATTCATACCCGCTGTCGCCGAGAATGATCACCTAAAACGCCAATTAAGGAGGGGGATGAGGATGCTTGACGAGCCGATAAAGACATTACCTTCAACAAAACTTTCTTGCGAGTAGCCATTATATATATTTGGAGTATAAGACGAGAGGAATATGGAAGAAGGGTAAAAAAAAAAAAAGAGAGAAAGGGTGCGGGAAGGAAAGGCGGGCGGGGGAGTTTTGGTATTCTATATCCCGAACCAAGAATTGCTGACTTGCCGTTATTTGAGCCTTCTCTCTCTACTCGATTCAAGACCCATGCACGCGTTACCACACATTGCAGTCCAACCAGACTTTGCTCAGGTCATTTCAGACGTCGTTGGAAAGACAGTTCCCGAAGAAGCGTTCTGGCTCTCTTGCTACAAAAAAGGTTTTTTTTTGCTGCCATGCGCAGGCCATCGTGGGATATGACTCGGAATCTAAACGAACGATCTGGTCTTATTCGGCAGGTTCGACCTCCAACCATGCGAGTGTTCTAGTCAAACCTGGCAGCCAACCACGCTCGGCCATCCTCGAAGGAACCGACGGTGTTACTGTTGAACAAATCAACTCGGTACGGCCTTGCGGACACGTCAGACGTGATCAGTGTATCATGTGATTCATGCTGCGTTCTTAACCCTCTGCTGTCTATTATTAGCGATGTTTCAAGGCACACTGCGCCAACCCCGAAATCAAAAGCGTCATGATTTATGGCCCCCGATTCGAATGCAAGCCTTTTGCCAATAAAGACGTAAGTTTTTCTATACGACCCCATTTTTATCTCATTCCTCTCTATCAGATCCAAGCTCTTGATGTCACTTCTGATGGAGAACTCTATGCCACCGCCCAGGACAATCTTATCGTCATTGGAAATATGAAAGATGGCAAGATGCAGGTCAAACTCGAATTGGGTAGCTCTTTTGCGTTCCGATACTGATATGGGCTGTCCTATTTTCAGAGAGTTTTGAAAGGTCACATTGCCGATGTGTCTACTGTACGTTTCTTCCCTAGCAATCAAGGTGAGCATAACGAAATGGGAATATATTATCGGAATCACTGACTGATTGAATCATGCAGTTGCTTTGAGTGGTGCCCTGGATTTTCGTCTGAAAATATGGTCCGTTTTGGATGGCAGTAATCCTGTTACTTTGACCGGTCATACTTCCGGTACGGACCTAATGCTCTCTCACCCGCGCATAACTTCATTCTTCTTTTGTTTTTCTTTGTTCTCATAGCTATCACGGATACAGCCATGGTTGCGCGCGGGCGTAACGTTTTGTGTAAGTCAGTCCACCTGCCTGACATCGAAGCTTACTCTTTGGAGCTTAGCTTCTTCGCGTGATGGGACGATTCGGTTATGGCACTGTGGTAAGCGATAGATATACACTTTTACTGTGTTGTATGTTTTAAAATACTGTTTGTGTCAGGCACCGGCGCCACCATTGCTACTATGGGTCGCTATAGTTGCGCCGTTCACAAGATCATCTTGACCACTATTCCGACGGTGTTAAACATTGAGCCCGTGGAAACTATGGATGAACGGGAAGTCGAGACGTCAGACAAACTTATCATTGCTGCTTTGGCGGATGGTACCGTACGAGGCATCCATCTTGGCACAAAAGAAGAGGTATAAAAAAAGGTTGAAGGCGGAACATGCTAAGTGACCATACGCTTTAAGATATTCAAAATCGAGGCAAGCAAAGAGGCCGTCACTGCCGTTGCTTATGACAGCGAGACTACCAATATCTTAGTCGGTGATGCGAACGGCATCGTCTCGATATATAATCTGAAGGATATGAGGTAAGGGTCTCATAATTGAGCGATAATCTCTTCTAAGAGGGTTTCGCCTTGCAGCATACCGCGGCTACAATGGTCACGGTCGGACCACGCCATCACTAGCCTGCTCACAAAGCTGAATGAGAATGGAGAGCTGGCGGCTGTGGTTGCAGCGTGTAAGTGCAAGCATGCCTGTCGTCTGTGTCCATCTCACGTGTTTCATATCTTCTCCTAGCGGATGGCAGCATACATCAGACGAGCGCAATAGGCTCTGCACTGGAAGGAGGCCCATTTTACCTGGAAGCAGAGTATGTAGGCAACGACCTCGAACCGGTGCGCGCAATGAAGACCATGCCCAACGGCGGGAATACCACCGGCTACGAACGGATCGTATGCGGTGCACGCAATGGCATGATCAAAGTTTACTAAAGCGAGACATGAAGGATATGATGCTAATGACAAATACGATGAAAGTGGTGTAAGGGTGTATGTGGACGAGGGTGTCGTGTGCGAGGCAGGATTGGACGAGGGCAGGAGAGCGAGGTCGGCAAGGAGGCGGGGGAAGGGGGGAATTAATGCGAGCGTCTGAAATTGAATGCAGCGCCTTTACGGCTTTGACTGGCGACAATGGTGGCGTTCTTGCGTGGAGTGGGCTGGTTTTTGAAGTGATTCTCCCGGAAACTGAGGATGGCAGGGTCGGTAGGAGCAGCGCGTGGTCGGTTGTTCAAGACGCGGACAGTGTATTCACCCACCTTGCGCCCATTCGACTTCAAGGCGCGTCGCTTCTTGCGAGCGGCCGCGGCCTCTTCAGCAGCAGCTTCTTCGGCAGCCATACGCTCAAAGTCCTCTGCTGTCAGATGATTCCGCTTGCGTGATTTCTCCTCTTGCTGTGCTTGCGCGAGGAGCTCAGCAGGCAAAAGTCGCCTATCTTTAGTCTCTCTGGCTTCCTCTTCGTCGTCCTCTTCACCGTTCTCTGAGTTGTCTTTTCCTTGACTTGCTTCTTCCTCTCCCTCCATTTCCTCTTCCTCTTCGTCTTCCTCTTCTTCGTCTTCCTCTTCTTCGTCTTCCTCTTCTTCTAGAGGCTTTGCCTTGGATTTACGCTTTTCGCTCTCTTCTTTCTGCTTCTTCAAGAGCGCATGCCGTGCCCGTCGTTTCTCCTTCTTTTCAAGCTCAATTCTAAATAGAGGAATGACATGAGTGGCTGAATGACAAAAGTCGAAGAGAGTAAGTTATCCATGGTAGTGTGGGTATACCTGCGAGCAGCTTCTTTGCGGGCCTGTTGAGCTTCGAGGGCAGAAGACTTTGCTGTGGAAGTGGAGACAGCTTCCGGGGCTGCATCGGAATCGCTGTCGCTAGCGTATGGATCTTCGACGGTCTGAATGGTCTTCTCCTCTTCAAGGTCAAGGTCGGCGAGCGGATCTTCGTCCTCGGCAAAGATCTTTTTTGGCATCGTACTATACGAAAAAGAAAGGAATATGCAATAAAGACACCGGTGGCTTTGCCCCTTTTATGAATTCCTCTTAAAATCCGCCCAATCTGTTGTCACAATAATGTTTGTGTAGGCTATAGCCGACCCCACACTCCCTTATAATGAATAGTGAATAATGAATAACATGGCTAGGAATCGAATATGATGCAGCTTATTCCACATAGGCTCGACTAGGTCGTAGCTCTGACTCTAGCAGTACTGTCTTTCTTCAGCACGTGGGACTACTTTATAAGTGCATGACTTCCTTTATCATGCCTGTGTATTTCGATAAAGTCGTAATTCTCTGTTATATCTGCCTGAGGCCTTTCAGATGAGGAGATGCTTTATACTGTGGACGAGATAGGTACTAGAGATGGTTAAGAATTCGAGGTAGAAGGTGGAAATGTGCATATCGGCTGAATAATAAAGCGAAATTGAAGGTGGATCTTAGACCCAAATCCAGCAAATTGCACGTTTTCCCTGGTTTCCTGAGAGACACACTCACACATACGCACCTTTCACAAGCGCATGACTTCAGGCACTGATGAGCATGACGCTCAGGCCTCACCGCTGGAGCAGCAGCATATGGAGCAGCAGGAACAGCACACTACACCGCAGGTCTTCAACTCGCTCGGTATTGCGGCCTTGGGAGACGTCGTAGACACGCGCTCATCCCTCAGACAAACCCCTTTCACCTACGCCTCTTCATCCATCATTCGATTCGCCGAGCGCCCTCAACCCGAATCCCTCGAGAACTTTGACTTCCTCGCCAACCCCCGACCCACCTTCGACACAACCAACGCCGCACAAAGCACACCCACTCCTCAGAGTTTCCGACCCACGCCTTGCGCCGTTTCTGCTGCTGCACCAGTAACACAGCAACAGCAACAAGAAGCAACACCTGAGACAGCTGGACCGCAACAGCAGCAACAACAGCAGCAACAGCCAGTACAGTCCTACGAAGAAATCATACCCCACTCGTCTGGCTTGACTACCTTATCAAATATCACAAGCGACGATAGCGCCACATTGATTGGCATGGGCCGCAGAGGAAGCAAAGCCAACGCCATGCAGCCCTGTCCCCGTGTCAACGACTCGAGTGTGCATCTCGCCCAACATCCTCAGCCACGTGACCACGAACCTGCCATCCATTCTCCCGTAGCGACCACTGCCGTCATGTCCAATGCAGTAGCAGGCTCAACAAACAAACACCCTCATAAACAGCAGCGCTACTACCAGGTCTTCCCAGGCCGAAACCGCTTCTTCTGCGGCGGCCGTTTTATGACCAGCCGCGAGTATTGGGCTTTTATCCTTGCCCTGACTTTGCTCATTGCTCCTTCCGTCCTCTTTGGCATTTTCACGTAAGCACAAGTGGGGATGAAGTAAGCTTATATTGAAATCATTTCCCTGTTTTACTTTGGCCATTTAGCTGCCCCTTCATCTGGGAAAACATCCACCCCGTCATACCCATACTTTTCGCATATTTATTCGTACTCTCCTTAATATCTATGATCAAAGCCTCTTGGACGGATCCTGGTGTAAGCAGCAAACCAGGAAAACGATGTGTGACGATCAACTTATCATCCATTGACCTTTTCATTTGTTTTTCTAGATCATCCCACGTGATCTCGACCTTTTCCCTGCCATGGAAACATACGACGACCAGTCATCTGCATTTGGTTCCACTTGGCATTATCAAGTCGCGCCTATGCCAAAACATGTTCTCATCCGAAACGACACATGGACGCTGCGCTACTGCGAGACTTGCCGCATCTATCGACCACCTCGCGCCAGTCATTGTCGTCAATGCGATAATTGTGTTGGTAAGTCCAAATCTTTGCGTTTAATAGAAACATTCTGTACTGACTTGCACGCCCATGAATAGAAACGGAAGATCATCACTGCATTTGGCTCAACAACTGTATCGGCAAGCGCAACTATCGACCTTTCTTCGTCTTCATTAGCACAGCCACACTTCTATGCCTCTTTGTCATTGTATTCTCTATTGTGCAGCTGCTCTGGAATATGAAATCCATGGACCAGTCGGCGAGCTTTGGGGACGTCTTCAGTTCTGCACCTGTTAGCTTTGTCCTAGCCATCGTCTGTTTCTTGCTTCTCTTGATGGTCGGCGGGCTGACCATGTACCACTGTTCCTTGGTCCTTCGCGGTGTCACAACACATGAACAGGCAAGGATGCCCATGGCGTGATAGAATACAAAAACTGAGTCTGTCTTGCCTTTTAGCTGCGTGCGTCCATCATGAATGCTAAGCATCCTAAAGTCGGACCCAATCCGTACAATCGCCACAACCCGTTCTCAAATATGGCCCATGTGCTCTGTCGCCCACGACCGAAAAGGTAAAGGAAGAGAGTGGTTTGTGATGCATCGTAACTGAGAAGGCTCATCTTTCCTTCAACTTTAGTTATCTTCGACGAAGGAAATATCTTGACCCTTAAAAAGGTTTATTCTCATGGTTCACAAGGGCTTCATGTATGGCGCGCGTTTCTAAAAGATTCCATCTGCATGATTGAGAGCATCTTCGAGTATCACACATACACACACATATTAAGTACATTGGAAAAGACTTTTATGGTGAAGCTCTATATTATGTGACATGCGATGGTGTGCTTTCATGTAAAGGGGGGGGGATAGTATACTGTACAGTTTTAGTTTTTGCTTAGGCGGTCTTCTTAAGCTTGTCAGCCTGGACATAGCCCTTCTCAACGAGGTAGTCGAGGACAATTCTGACGCCCTCCTCCACCGAGGTCTCGTGGGTCTTGATGTGGATATCAGCCTTCTCGGGAGCCTCATACGGAGCCGAGATACCCGTGAACTCCTTGATCTCACCCGCCTTGGCCTTTTTGTACAGGCCCTTGGGGTCACGCTGCTCGACGACCTCGAGAGGAGCATCGGCAAAGACTTCGATGAACGGGATGCCAGCAGCCTCGTGGAGAGCGCGGGCGGAATCACGGTCCTGGCGGTAGGGGCTGATGAAGGAGGTGACAGCAATAGTGGCAGCGTCAGCAAAGAGCTTGGCAACTTCACCGATACGGCGGATGTTCTCGGTGCGGTCCTCAGGGCCGAAGCCGAGGTTCTTGTTCAGACCGAAGCGGATGTTGTCACCGTCCAGACGGTAGGCAGAAATGCCAGAGTGGAGCAGGGTCTGCTCAAGCGCGGTGGCGAGGGTGGACTTGCCCGAGGCAGACAGACCGGTGAACCAGATCGTGAGACCCTTTTGGCCAAGAAGGTTCTGGCGCTCCTCCTTGGAGACAGCGCCCTCGTGCCAGGTAATGTTGGTCGACATGACGATCAAGTAGATTAATACACGGAAAGTAAAGGGGAAAGAAAAGGTGGGGAAAGAAAAGCAGAGAAGCTTAGAAATATATAGACCAGATGCGGTGCTTGACAGCAGGCACCATGAGTCCTTGTTAGATGAACGGTCATCATTGGCCCGAAATGGCGCCATGGCGAGTCGGACTAACAACGGCCCGACTTGATAGCATTCAATTTCTATTGTGTATGCCCACCCATATAACCTGACACAATTCCGTTGACTGAAGGTGTTTTTCTTATTTGCCTTTTTAAATTAGATATCCTACTAATTATTATGCGATTTCACCATACATAGCGCAGGTCTATATTATCCTCCGTCGACTCGCTTTGATAGTCTTCGTACAAGGCCAAGGTGAGTCGCCAATACTCGGCTGTGCGCGGTGTATCGGCGAAAAGGTGTACCTTGCCATGCACAGCTTCGTCGGGCTCGAGTCGTACGGGACTCAACAAGGCCGCGCTCTTTTCCTGGAGACGGATGGTCAGACCGGTGCTCCGGCTATAGCAAACATTTTCCAAATCTTCGTCGGACGGCTGGCTCACTGCTTTCAAAGTGCTTAGCGGGAGATAACCACGCGCCTTCTTCTGATCCTGTTTGTCGATGAATATGAGCATACATACGCGAACAGTAGATAGGATAATACTTACATGGTAGGTAAAGTCGTAAAGGCTAATAGTATCTCCTTCCATACGGGCCCAGTATCGCCGCCAGTACTATAATGAACACACCTCGCATGAGATAAACAATGACCATCTGTAACGATGCGTACGCTTACCGGGAAGCCTTTGCCACGCTCAAGAATGGTGAGATAGTCGCCTGCAGCACAGGCCTGCAAGGCAGTAGCAATGCTTGCCGTTTTACCTGGAGCGATCTTGGTCGCACACGACTGCGAGACCTTATCCTTTGGAAGGTCTACGTAGTCGTACTTGACCAGCATCTCCAAGTTGAGTGGCAGCTCCTGGTCGAGGGGCTGTGTAAACGTATATCGTTGCATATGGTCGATCCCAAATGCGTCAACGCAATCACCTGAAAGAAGCCGCAGTCGAGCATGCACAGTCGGTTTCTGTGCATTTGTGCTCGCACTTTGCTGTTCCTTTCGTTTCCAGAAGGAGAGACTCCGTGTGAGCCGTTGTTGGACAGGGTGGCCCGTGAACTCAAATGTCAGCTCGAACGGACTGTGTATGGGGCTATATATTCCTCGTGGTGAGTCGAATATCGCTTCCTATATGTGAGCTTACAAAGTAGCCGCACCGTCGTCTGGGCTGGTTCCACTGGCCTTTGGCGTCAATTTCTGTAACCGGCCAGAAATGGTGGTGATTTTGCGTGCATTGAAGTGCACGTCCAGTGCATACTCGTACTCTACATAGAGGAATTAGAATATTAAGGCAGCACCATAATGTCATACCTTGGTTTGAGGCCAGATTGGTGATTTGCACCACTACAAAAGCTGATGTTGAGCAATTGCTATCTCTTTAGCCATATCCAGAACATACCTGTACAGCGGAGACACTTTCCATTGAGATTATTATTCTGTGTAAAGGACCTGCGAACAAACAAGCGTGAATGAAGTCTTCTTTTCTCATGTATAAGTCGATAATATACCTTGGTAATGAAGCCGGCTCCGGGTAGTAGCTCTCGTGATAGATAAGTTGTGAATCCGAGTAAGTGGTGACTGTATCTTCCACATCGTTGTCGCGACACGCCACGGGACTAGCTGCTGCAGACGTGACCGAGGAGCTGGGCGTAATGACTTTTGCCTCTTCGGGCTGGTTGGCAAAGGTATGTAGGCCCACCATGGAAGTCACAATTTTGTTGAGAGGACGACCAATCCAATGTACCATGCGCTGTTTGGTTTGGTGCAGTGTCCCTTTGTTCTTGCCGCTGTCTGAAATCGTACTGCTCGCCCTACTGCCGGTATTCTCCGGGAGAGGGGGGAGTGCTCTATCACAGAGACTCTTCAAATCATGTACAGTGTGGTAATAGTGCTTGGGTTTCGGTGGTGGGGTAGGAGCCATAGATTCCTGGAATTCTTCACTATGTTTCATTGTATCACCTTGCCGTGTGTTGTATTGTTGATGACCATCAAGAGGCGTGGTGACAGCTAACGATTCGACGGATGGGTTTTTGCTACTGAGACTGACGCTGCCTGTGAGAAGGCTAGGAGGAAGCGACTCGCCCTCTTCTTGTTCAAGTATTGTGACCTCTGAAATATCATAGGCTGCTTCTGATCTTTTCAGGCCAGCAGCACCAACATTGTCGCCAGGAGCAGCAAGAGCGAAATCATTGTCGTGGACTGGAAACGCTTGGCGCTGTTTCATGGACCAGGTCGTGTCTGTCTTGTATTGGACAACTTCCATATCATCCTTGTTGCTCAGCATATTGTAACGTGATATCGCGTGTCTGAAGGGTGCGTTGAAAGAAAAAGGGGCTATTCAGACTGACAACAAAAAATTGCCATGTAATGATATCCTTGCATTCCTCTGTGCCCTCTTAATTTCCGAACCAACGCCCTTTTTTGTTTACATTCCATCTTTCTTTTGGCACATACAAAAAAAAGCTTAATGGAACTTCCTGTAGCACATACATATGAATGAGTATATGTTTTAAAGTGAGTATCAATGTTTATGAAGAGCATATCACAGTATTGCTTATATTTTTAAAACTAAGGATAAAGTGAGAATGACTACCAGCGTCACCTCAAAAGAAATAGTGGCATGATATGTATATCCAAAGGAAGAGAAGAGATGCTGTTGAGGTTGTGAGGACGAAGAATTAGTAGTAGTAGTTAAAATTTGTGTGGGTTGATTAGGGTCCATGGCTGGACGCCGCCAGGGCCTTGGAGGCGTTCGTCTTGGGCGTTGCTCGTCCTCCGGCGTTGGCGCAAGTACCTCCTGCCCTGGGAGTCACGCTATGACCTCATTGTAGTTTGGATCACACTCGACTTCAACTCTCTTGATTTCGGATGTGATCCTGTTGTGCTGCGTCCACTGTAACGAGAGATTATTGTCAGGCGAATACAAAGTGAGCCTCTCTTTTACTTACGTCAATAGGGCCACGCGACCATTGTGCTGTGCCAGACTCGATGCTTCCATCCCAAAGGCCAATTTGGACACGACTAAGACAAAAATAAACACGTTATTCAACATGAACAAACATTCACTATGTTTGTCAACATACGCTGGGTCCGACGGAAACTTGCAAAGACCTGTTTCATCGCATGTATCCTTTTTCTCACGTGTGCGCACGACTTGACCGTCGATAGACCACTCGATGCGCTCGGGGCTCCAGTCGATCGTGTACGTATGGAAGTCATCATAGACAGGCTTACCGGGCACCTCGTGATAGCCTCCGTTGATTGTATAAAGCGGGTGGTTACCCCAGAAATAATTGCTCCTATTACAATATTGAGTTTCTTTGCCTTCTGATATTGTATGTGCGGTATACTTACTGTGCATGGTTAGGGTCACCGCCCAGAAGCTCAATGTCTATCTCGTCTTTATTGTCCGCGATCAAAATAACAGCCGTGATCGCACCACCGACATTAGCAGACTTAATGGTTGCTGACAGGCGTCCAAAATGCATGTAATTTGTCGCATTGAAAGTAGGACCACGGCCTTCAAATTGATTGTATGGAAGGTCTAACCAGTACGACAACATGCTTTAGCATACAATATGTGATGTGTACTGGACTTACTTTGAACATCATGCATGCGAACATAGCTATTCGGCGGGACCAGATTCATGCGAATACCATCAGGTGTCAGCTCATATGTATCTTGCGCGCTGTTTTCGGCAATCCATCCTTCAGTGGACTGGGTGAAATCAGTGTTGTAGTTGCGGCAAAGGTTCTTCTGTGGCTGTTGTTGCTGCTGTCCGCCAGCGTCGGCAGCGGCCTCAATAGGGGAGGATGGCAAGCAATCCACGACCAGCATGGAGACTGCAGAGAGAACCACAGCGGAGACAATGTTGCGCATTGGGTGACTTGCTATGAATGCGATAAAATGGTAACGGAAATAGATCTGACGCTTGGCTAGCGTCCATGTCGAGCTATGCTTTATATTGTCTTGGAGCCTTGTTTGTATGGTGTTCCTCGCCTCCGTTTGTGTCCTCGCAGGCACAAAATTAGATCTGTAAAACCATTGTCGCAGTTGTGTTTATTTATTTTGCTCGCTTGAAAAACGTGCTAATGTCGCCATTCTTCGGACCATCAGATTTCTTGGCCATTTTTTTGGGTCTTGGAGCCTTCGTTGCTCCCTTTCAGGTAGTTGAATGAGTTCACGTTTGTATTGTGATGTTCAACTTACCCCTTCAAGCACTTTAATAGCTTTCTTTAAGCCAGTGGGTATCGGTGCTTCTTTGAGTTCTGCCAAGGTCATCCATTTGCCTGAGTCAGGGTCACGCCCTGTTCCATCCATCATCGCTTGTGCATCCTCGCTTGTGAACGAAAGAAGCTCCAAATGATACACTTTGCGGATGTGTGAAAAGAGATGAATTACGTTGCCAAGATCTTGTCTCGCCACATTGTCAAGTTTGGAAACGTCGATACCATAGCGGGCACGGAGGAAATCAGTGGTTTGTTTGGCTCTGTCACGGTATACTGTCTCCAATGATGCAAGCTCAAGACTAGGGAACTCCCACAGACCAGCCAGGAGGCCTATTTTAACATCAGGTGGAGGGCCTCAAAAAGTAAAAAGGAAGTACCTACCCGTATCAGGGCGTTTAGATATGAGATATTTCGGCTCATCATCCAAGTTCACGCTACCCCTTACGATACAAACAGCACATTCTGCGGTTATGTTAGACCATTATCAACCAACAATTCAGATATTTTTTACCTTCGTTGCGCGGAGGCTTCTTTTCCGGTTTGAAAGGGTATCTTTTATCACGTTAGTTACATGGGCTGATGCTTCTCATCATGCTCACCTAGTAACAGCGTAATCCTCGGTCGACAAATCAGAGTCCTGGGGTGGGCAATATTTACAGCCTGCAACCAAGGCTTGTATTAGACACAGACGTTGAACGAGAACATAAATACATACTGTGCTCAATCTGTCGTTTCCGCTTCATCGTCGTAGGGAGGTCACTTCCAGCAAAGCTGGCTGAAGCTATACGTTTTTGTGCCTCCAGCTGAGCAACAGCGCGACACGAGGATTTGAGGGGACAGCCTTCACAGTCTGGATTCTGGGGAGTACACACACGGGCACCGAGTTCCATGATGGCTTGATTAAAGTCGCCTGGACGCGCATCATCCACTGCTTGACCGGCAAGGTTCCAGATAAGATCAACTGTGTTTGCTTTCTTTGGGTCGGCACCGATGGCTCGCCAGCGAGAGAGTACGCGAATGACATTTCCATCCACAACAGGTGTTCGTTCGCCAAAGACAATGGACGCGATAGCACCAGCTGTGTATCGTCCTACGCCCGGGATCTGGGCCTGCAGATCGCACGCCGTGCTGGGTAGATGACCATCCATCTCATTAATCACTTTTTGTGCGCCTTCCCATAGTCTTCGTGCTCGTGAATAGTAGCCCAGGCCAGCCCAGAGCGTGTTGACTTGTTCGATTTCTGCTTTTGCCAAGTCGCGGATGGTGGGGAATGCTTCCATCCAGCGGTTATAGTACTGTATCACGGTCACTACTTGAGTCTTCAGGATACGTGCGTCAGTCAACCTCCGAGGATTAAACGCTGTGAAAATCGAAAAACGAGATTTACCTGCTGAAGCATAATCTCGCTGACCCAAACTACAGAGGCGCGTCAATAAGTCAGTCACTTGCAACGCGTTGTCTGACCTTCATAGGCTCGTTGGCTCAAGATCTACAATAGCGTCGGCTTTTAGAGATGAGCCTACACAAAGTGTTTTACAGAATACCTCACGATCGAGGGATTCGACTGTCGGTTTACGCCAAGGCATATTGGTGCGCTTCTCCTTGTCGTACCAGGCCAAGAGTCGCGAGCGAATGGCTTCTTTTTCTGAATGGCTCATGTCATGATAGCTCGTGTTGTGGTGCAGTCGTCTACTCGCTACACAGTCTTCAATGTCCTGTAGAATTGATTGTTCGAGTGTCATTAACCGAGAAAAAAGGAAGAGACAGGGCAGGGATTGTGAGTGAAGGCTACTGAATATAATAATGAATGATAGAATGGATCCCGAAGCCACCCGCAGTAGAAATTTATGCGTCGAAATCTTATCAGCATCCTACAGCTCAATATTAATCACATGGCCCTGATGAAGACAAGTGATATCATGCGCTAGAGCGAGCGCGGTAGACGATACGTATCTTGTATCGGTCATTGCGCAACATGCATGCAAAAGTTCTTCTATGGTAACGAAACAACACACGCTACAAAATATACGAGGTACGTTTTCTCATAACATTTAGCGATATGATGACCTTCTTGCTGGTATAAGCACTATAGACTGTCATATCACTTTTTTATATTTTTACCACCAACTTTAATATGTACTGCATATCTATTCAGTTCTGGATTTTCTGCAATGTATCATTCTTCATACAGTGGATTCTTTTCCACTCGTTTGTAGGCTTCTAGCGACTTACAAACGGGGATGATAGATTTCGCAGAGGACGTCAAAACAAGAGAAATCCTTTCATGTTTAGAAAGATTTCGAGAACGTGGGGATATCCAAGTAAGCAATACAACAGCATTGCGACTTTCTTAAACACAGTCTTTTTTTTTCTCATCACTGCTGTAGCACCCACGAATATCGCAGGCAGGGTAGCAGCGATCGCCAAATTCCTGGCTGTTTGGCAACTAATTTCTGGTTTGCTTGTAGGTGAGTCAGAGAAAGACCTCAGGAGCAAGACTTTTGAGTAAAAGGCATCTCAATTTACTTGAGCGTTCGGCCTAAGTAATTACATATATGCCTACACTTAGCACTGCATTCGACATTAAAGTGGTCTCTCACATAAAGGTCGTTCACCAGAAGTACTATTTATCACTCATTTTTCCCGAATCACATCTGGCACTCAGGAAAAGCGTCCCTGGAGTCCCTTGCTGGGCGCCGACAGTGTATTCACAGAGTACCCACTAAATGGCATTTGAATGTGGGTATCCGTAGAACATGGTGTATGCGGCTAGTACCCGGATGAGTCTTGCATTTACACGAGCAGTTTGATAGGAGAGCTTGTAGGCATCTGTTATGTAACTTGTTTTTACTTTTTGCTGACATCATTCGCGGGCTTGCAATAAATTTAATGGTACGATACTCCTTCCGTTCAGACCCTGGCGGGATACGCAATGAAAATTGACAGCAAGGGCCAGTAAAGCAGGCTTCTATAGAAAACTAGCTTTTCAAGACATATAGTAGTCTCGATCTAGGATGCATATAGAACACACGGATCGCTAAAAGCTGATTTTCCGGCAAATATGGATTATGGGTGTGAACCAGCAGGCGTTGTAAGTTGGGCAGGAGGACCTTAGTGCAGTGAAGAGTGAAGGTCCGAGAGGCTACCACCGTAATACAGATGCGTGTTCCTGGAGTATCATATTATTCTATTAATTACACGGAAGGGAAGGCTAGTACGTATGGCTTGCTGAGTGGTGACAGACCAGAATAATGAGGATGATGTGGGCATTGAATTCGAAATAACAAATGTGCCTGGTGTTTGCGGTCTTTTCCATATGGGACTGCTTTTTTTTGGCAGGCAAAAAAATATCTTCCACGAGAGACGAGCACCAACACTGTTATAACACAGGAGCCCCACCGGCGCGTCTAACGTATACCCTCTTCGGTCCTCATCGGGTTTATAGACTTCCCTGGCGTCGGGGTCCATTGCACACTATTATAACTTCATGAGCACCGTCCTGACGCGGCCTGCGTGCAGAACAAGGAATGCAGCCGCCACCGTTTGCAAGACACACGCCCTCCCGTCCACAAGCAACACCCACGCCTGGACTCCATGCCTCTTTAAGCCAGCCAGACATCTCCACCGATTAGCCCCTTGCATCGCCGCAGCAACAGCCGACGGTAACTCCTCCACTCAGCAGCACTTCAACCTGTCTGTCATGTGGTTCCTTGCTGCCCGTTGTGCACGCCGCAACGGCGCCAACACTGCCTTCCAGCGCTCTTGCCGCTCCATCCATCAAAAGAACCAGCAGCGTCAGCGCTCGACCTCGTCCTCACTCGCTTCGTCTTCTAATGTCGCAACCCTGTCAGGCTCGACCCCACGAAGCGAATATACCCTCGATAGACGGTTCCACCCTCGCAATATCTCGTCTTCTACTGACCTGGACGCTCTGTTCAGCTACATCGACATTCATGGGAACACATTAACGCCTTTGCTTGTCTTTCGTATGCTTCGATCTGCCCTATATCATTCCACACACTATAATAGTGGGCATGCCTGGCGGATATACAGCCTCATACGTCAACGCAAACTTGACAGCCACATGACTGTCAATCACTATGGCAACCTGCTCAATATACTCAAGTACGACAAGGAAGATCATACAGTCCAGCGCATGATGTCGGTACTCGGGCATATGCGTTACAACAAGGTCGAGATCAGCTCTCTATGTTATTCCCAAGTACTGTTTGCCATGGCCCGCCACAAGGATCCCCTCAACGCCTACGCTACTGTTAAGCGCATGTTACACGACGCTGTACCTGTCAACTCCTCGCACTACACATCCCTTGCCCTTTCTGCCTCACAATGCAACGACGACAAACTCATCCGCAAGATCACCGACAGCCTGATATTTGCAGCCCGGGTCCATGCCGTGGCCATCGAACCTGATGCTTGCTCCGTTATCGTCAGCGCGCTCTCTCGCATGCCTAGCTGCAAAATCGTAGATATCCTGGCCTTCATGGAAGCCGTTAACTGCGTTGATCTCCCGGGCGTGCAGCGACATAATGTGCAAGTATATACCTCCCTCATCTCGGCTCTCGGAAGACTTGGTGATACGGACAAGGCCAAGAAACTTTACGAGGAGATGCTTCAGCGCAATATCAGCCCTACAATCGAAACATATACCGCCTTGGTGGAGATGTACAGCCGAGCGGGTAATTTTGACGAAGCTTTGCGCATATGGAGGCGCTTTAAGGCCAAGAACTTCAAGACCGATCAGACATTGGCTACGGCGGTCATTACAAATGCTATACGTCGCCAACGCTACGATCTGGTAGAGGACTTAGTCGACGAATGTATCGGAAGAGCAACCGAGGGAGATGATAAGTTCCGTGCGGCACTGATGTGGGCCAAAGCCAAGGAAGATTTGGACGAGGCTCGAGTTCTACTTGGTGACCTGTATGCCGAGAACAAAGACTACGTAAACGCGGTGATGGTGAACCATCTGGTAATAGGCGAAGGTCTTGCTGGTCGACGCAACAAGGTCTACGAGTCACATGCGATACACAAACACATTGATCCAGACAACGAGCCGTCATCAATGTCGCAGCATCATTTTATCAATGCTCTGTTTCTGTGTCAAGACGTACCTGGTGCCTTGCTGGCTTTTGTGCGCATGCGGAATCGCGGTGTGCCCGACGATATTACGAAGGCCATGATCATTCGTGGTTTGGTCCGTAACGACGAGGTGGAACTGGCTTTCAGGCTGTTCCGCATCTTCCAGCGAGACTCCTTGTATATGACCATACGCTCGTATACCACCTTGCTCAAGACATACGTCCTCAGGAAGACTAGTATGGATACCAGGAAGCGATTTGAAAAACACTGGCCTGAGCTAGAGCAAGCAATTGCACCGCCATTGGATACGACAACACCAGTGCGGCCAAAGATGCCATACCTCATGTTTCGAGAACTCACTGGTTTCCACGAGCCCAACGTCTACAGTTACACCACTCTCATTGCATCATATGCCAAAGTGAACATCCTTCGCGCCCTCGACATCTTTCAGCACATGTGCCGTAAGGGAGTGTCGCCTAATATTCAAACCTACACAGCACTGTTGCAAGGTTGTTCCATCTTTCGGAATGGCGATACAGCGGTTGTTCTCTATCGTCATATGCAAGAAAAGGGTCTCCAGCCAAATGCTGCTACGTGGTATTACCTCGTCAAGGCCATGAAGCGCAGTCGTATGGAGCAGAAGCAGATTGATTTGGTTATCCAAGCAGCAGAAGCGGACGTCGGTGACTCCTGGCGAACACGCGGCAAACCATGCAGAAAAAGAAAAACTAAAACACACGATAGACCGACATCATCATCTACATAAAGACATACTTCCTAAACAATATCAACAATCCTGTATAAAAAATGTTGAATTGTGCTATTTTTGGGGAATGGATTGGGATACATATGCTATATTGTACATGGTTATATAAACAAAAAAATACACGTATGAATGGGTGTAACGCTGACGGTGGGAATCTAACGCGTCGCCTCCTTTGGAAGGGTAGACATGGGCAAATAAATGGAGCTATTGTCGTGGTCATCATTGTCATCCATGTCGTAAAAATGACGCTGATGCTGTGGGTCGTTTTCCGGCGAAGCAGGGCTATTACTTTTGCTAGCAGCAGAGTTTGCTATCTCGGGAGTAACAATAGTGATGGTTGTCTGTCGTGGCGGGCCCACGTCGCCCATGTCGACCTCACCAATATCAGTTTGTTGTGCCTCATCCGTCCCCATAGCCACTTGGTTGTCTTTTTCAAATGGCGGTTTATGCAAGCGTACAATGTTACCGGTGCTTGTCGAAGCCACACTGAGGGTGCGCGTGGCATAATGGCCGATATAAAATAAGGGTATCGTGATACCGTGGACAACCACAGAGGAAAGCATCATAAAGTAGACGATAGGTTCGATGACCTGGCGTGCCCTTGAGTCAGGATCGATGCTTTCAATAGCCACGGTATAGTAGAAGATCTAACGCACATTGAAATTTAGTATGCTGATCAGTATGAGATCACTTAGTATCGTCACTAAGTACGTACAGCGCCCACACCAATGGGTCCGAACCAGCCCGTAAATATGGCTTCACGCCATCCGTGAATACTCGGTATAAGTTTGAATAAGGCAAGAACCATAGGCAAACGCCGGAGAAGTAATACAAGGATGGCCAGAACCACGAGGCGCCAGACACCCACATCACCGAACGTCGACCACGGCTACAGCAACATTTAAAAGAGTATGATGAGTGTGTTTTTATCTTCGTTATTGTTACCACTTACCATAGTGGCACCGAAATAAACAAAAATACTCAAATTCATAAGCATATCAACAACCTGGAAATGTCGTCCGTGTGAGCATATTGAAATTGCGAAGCTATATACTCGTTTACCTCCATCAAATGTGAGTTTTCTGTCTCTACCCGGAACCAATCGTCCCATGTGAGCGAGTTACCGGCAACAAAACAGGCAAGGAGATCATCACTTCCCATCAGGCCAACGCAGCCCATGAGAAAAAGCTAAGGAAAAAAATTGAGAATCAATTTGAGCTCCACACACGAGATATTTCGTCATGCTTACGGCTAATGCAATGGAGTATACAAGGAAGGACTCTTTGTCGATCCAACGTCGTCTCTCTGCGAATTGAATAAGCTTGCGCGCCACGTAGCCAACAGCAAAACCAATGACTATCGATAATAGAATTTCAAAGGCAATAACCCAGTAGAACCATTTGCCGATAGCTTGACCAGTAGGCATTTGCATCAAGTAGATCGCCAAAAATAAGAACGGGTATCCAAGACCATCGTTTGCTCCACTGTATATGCAGCAAGAAATACCAGGTGCGGATGAGCTTCCAATGAACTCGTACGTGCATATGTAAATTTCGCCTTACCTTTCTGCAGCAATCAAATATCGCACATTCTCTGGAACGTGTTTCTCAGCAAATTTGCCTTGGACGATCGAATTGGCTAGGACCTAATATCAGTGCTTGTCGGTTAGTTTCACCTGTGTGCTGTTCTAATTTCATTTATATTACCGGATCGGTAGGGGTAAAGCAAGATGCTATCATTAATGATTCGAGCTATGCATAGGTGTTGGTTAAAGTTGAGTGAAATGAGAATATAAATCTGTAGTCCACGTACAAAATTCAGGCCAGGGATCATTGCCCAGACGCACAAGCCGCTAATAATCCACATCCAGATCATACCCGGTATGAGCAAATAAAAGAGAGATACTATCTCCTTCCTCAGGTAGGCTTTCGGCAATGCAATACCGACCGCCATAACCTACACAACAGTGTTGCCGCCATGTTAACATTTGTTATTCCGCTCGTGGTAAGGTGTAGTAAACATGCCTGGATAGCAATAGCTGTACGAGTAAATTCTCTCGTCAGATCGTCCTTGTTTTCGCTCCAAGTGTCGACATTGATCAGGTTTGCACCGATACTGCCAAATATTATGCCACAGATAATCGCAACAGCTGCATGCAAAAGTGCTCGCGTGTCAATAACTTCCATCTTATGCATGTCTGTCTAACATACATGCTTCGGATAAATAGAGCTTCTCTTTAATGATAAGCGAGGTGGTGCCATACAGAAGTATGAATCCTCCCAATATTGCGCAGACAATTGAATAGGTCTCCACTGCCATTACCAAGTATTAGCTCAACATGTATTCAAGCTTATTGTTTTAAAAGTAAAGAAAGAAGGCTTGGGGTATACGATTTCGTCCCGAAATACTTCCATTTTCTCTTTGCATTCAAAGGCCGACAGCGATCAAAAGATTCCGTATTTGGAATTTCAGGTTACACCAAGGCATGCGCGATTTTCGCCAACTCAGTTTTCGGGGCAAGTTCTATGCACCGTGACAGAATCAACCCCGTGAGTTTACTTCATGAGTTTACCTTTTTAGGATATGCCTTTTCTTGGTAATTTTCGAAGCGTACTTTATTTTACCATGGAATCAACGTCCTTTCATGTATCAGCTGCTGGATATGCTTGCCGGGATCTGTATAGGCTTTATAGAAACCACCAAGAGCCCTCCCCTGTCTCTGTTTTTATAGGAGGAAGCATAGCTTGCATTATTCTGCAGGACGCGATGTAAATCACGTCTACTGCTGATCCTCGTGGTGCGTCCAGCTGGTGTACTTTGCTTTTATAAGAAATACATACAGCTTTGTTCTCTACGGCTGGATGTATTGCATACAAGTATCCTACGACCATATACATGAGCCACTGCGCGCGAAAACATAAGCCCAACCTACTAAGAATAGAAAAAAAAACTTGGCAGACGACAGGCGCGGACAAAAGCTGGATTTTTTGTTAGTAAAAGCCAAGTAACATGGATTTTTAGTTTTCGATACTTTTTCTACGCATTATCAGTTACACAATTTGTTTGTTTTTTCGGGAATACCCATTTGTTTTAGAAAAATACAGCATGCCCATCATTTTCTGCTAGATGGTGATTTGATCAGTACGCACGTTACAGCATTTTGCTTCACACTGCTGTTGAAAATTAGGAAGGCTTATAGATAGTTCTTCGCGCCATTGACGCAGTATTTTTGTGTGCGGGCTTCAAAGGTATGGACATCTTACTAATGTTGCTCCTGGACCTAACCTACTCCCTGTATCTATTGCGCCGGGTTTTCGTTTTAAGAGCTTTATAAAAACGGCCGAGCTAACAGGGCATCCTGTTTTATTATAGCAAGCTATTAACTTCAACATATTTTGCATAACCTTTTGTATGTATATATACGATGGTTTCATCTAAAAGCTCGATGAAATATAAGAGCGACCGCAAATTAGGTTATGGTGCATTCCAGCTGCAATGGCTGTTCTGCTTGATTAACTTTGCAGGGTACTTAAAAAAGTGGGGCGAATACCCTATTAACTCAATGACTTCTACAGCTTTAATAGCAGACATGGAAAAGTGGGGTGTCTCAGAAGACGTTTGTAACAACTTTTGTTGGCCAGTCAACGGAGACCTCTTTGCTGCCAGAGAAATATAATAGCACTCGAGTATATTTGCCACATGGACACACGTAGAAATGCGAATGGATCGGTGATGTCTTTGTTTCTTAATAGCTAGATATAATGTCTTTTCGCTATCTATGGTGCCAAGCCGTCTCATTACGGCATAATGATTTACATTTTAAATTAGTTTCAAAATGCTCTCAACTGTACTCCTGAAGTTGCTGTTCATGAATTTCGCACTGCCGATTGATTTATACCATACTATGTATAAAGAAACCCTGGCCGAGGCCAGCTTCACGTATACAGTACGTGAAAACTTTCCCCGGCATCTATTTCCCATACCACCTTCTGGAACTGTAGTAGTTACAGGCTTCTGCTAGAAATGTTCTTTCCGAGAATAGGTCATGGAATTAGAAGCATGTCCTAACGGATACTACAACGGTGAGTATGATACGATATACAGATGGTCACAACCGGTGTTCAACGCCCGCAGGCACTCTGCATTAGACGGTCCGATATCGGGTGCTTTGCCAGATCAGAATTGGTGTCACATATCACGCGGTGTATGCGGCACATTTTTCAGGGTCTGTGCACTCACCGGCACAGACTACTGGAGCTTGTTCTGACAAATATAATATAATGCGTGCAGTCATTCTAATGTAAGCCTTGATTGAACATTACATCCAAGTGTCTCAGGGTCATGTATATCATCAAGAATCCCAATGATAACATTGAAACTGCAACTTGGCTGTTGGGGTAGCTAGCTTTGTAAGAACGAGGTGCTACGCTTCATGAATATTGTATACTACCTCCCTGCGTAAGCGGTTTCACAGGATCGGATAGCGTTATACCTATTCTACTGTACTGTACTGTATAGTCCTTTTGTAGTCAAATATGACTTTGTTACGCCGTTGTTGAGGGTCTGTGTATGAGACTTTCACGCGACATCTGAATAAAATATGCTTCGGGAAATGAGGGCTTGCACCATCCGCAAAAACTGCAACCGGTGTTGGGCCAGTCCTCGATATCCCGAGATAGTATAAACATGTCTTCGATTTGACATGTAGCAACATAAGTAGCCGCGTAAAAAATCGCGATCGCCATCCCGAAGTACAACACATACGGATGTCTCTTCATAGAAAATAGTGCAAGTAAAATAGACTTCGCCTCTCATCAGTTAAGATAGGTTACGCTAGAGCTCATAACAAAATGGTAATAGATTACATCGTATAGTGCTTTCCAGGCTATATGCTGGAGATAGCGATATATATATATATATATATATATATATATATATATCAACTGTCGTGTATATGATCAAGTAAGTTTTCATATCAAACTACGTAGAATTTGAGACCAAAGATCTCGGAGGCGCCGATAGTGGATTTCTTGAAAACGGACGGATAACATTATAAAAGTCAAGTATACGGTATAGTATAAGTTGTATTGTTGCCACCCAATTTGACGTCAGTAACGTAACATTAATTCACGAGGTTTGGAGTGTAAAAGGAAGTGTGTTACGTACAACGTGGAGGGTGGACTGTGAAGAAGCAGGAAGAAAGAGAAGGATTCGGAAGGCAAATCGTGTATGAAGTCAGAGTGGATATGAGTATGGTATGCTGGGGAGACTATCGTAAGATATATGAGGATGTGAATAAGATACAGTGAAGTCATTAGAGAAAGTGCCAACGCAAAGATGAAAAAGTGTGTCTAGAATGGGCGGATGAGGACGCTACCTCGTTGCGAAGTGACCAAAAGAGGAAACGGCTGGTGTTGTTATACCGCAAACTTTAAATGGGGGAGTTGTCGACTTGACGGAAAAAGAAATTGGGCAGAGACCTGAGACGTTGAATGCTTTCATCTCTCTGACGGATTCTTTTTTTCCAATCCCCCTTCCACGATTGGGTGCAGTCCTTTGAACTCCTTCTTTCTTGTCACTGACTTGCGCTGTCGCAAGCTTAACGTTTCATCCTTTCTTTTATATCCTCTCTCTCTTTTCTTCTTCTCTTTCTCTTACTCTTTCTCTTCCTTGGGCTGTAACTGGGCGCGCATCGTCTACTGCGATCCCCGTCAACTCCACTCTACCCCTCCTCAAACACACCTACAGTAACGCAGCATTACACAACGCACAGTGACCTCCTCCTTTGCCTTGTCATCTCAACGTTCTGGGAGAAAGGACCTTGACTATCATTTTTTTTTTCTTACCTTCATTCACTGCCTCATCACTCCTGCTCCTCAAGCCTTGCTCCTTACGTCCTAAAAAGCCAAAGCCATGCATCGAAATGTATTTATGAACGATTATCCGGGTGCCAGGCAGCATCAGCAACTGGACATTCAGCAGCCGAAAGCGCGTAATCAACCTCAGGGCCAGGTAAATTATACAATATATATTTATATATTTCATATAGTATTACATGGACATGTACATGTACATGCACATGTATATGTAGAGAGATACTCAAGTTCGAGTCATACTCACTCCAATGACAATTAAACAGCTGGCAGCGCTCATGCGAGATCGCGACGGAGAAGCCGAGCTGTATCTGGACTCGCCTCGAGAGTATGACCAGCGGCCGAGCAGTGCGCCGCCAGATCAGAACTTGCTTTACTATCCGTTCCCGACCGACAAGCAACGCGACGCGTCCTCGTCTTCGGCTGCGACGACTCCTCTCGCCACCGACCCTATGCGTTCTCTCCAGCAGTCTCACCACGCTCAGCACCATCCTCAGCATTATGCCCAAGGCCAGCACCAGCAACGTGCATGGGATAATTCCTCTGCAGCAGTTGCATCGCCCTTGTATGATCCGTCCGGCCAGGTGTGGTCTGCGCTTTCATCCACTAATGACAAGACGCCAGGCGCATTCGGTGATTCAGGTATATAAAAATGAAAAAATGGGCGGTGATACAAATTAGCCACGAGGTTCTTTTCCTGATGAGCAGTCTAGACGTCGGTTACTTTAATGCCTTTGCCGAGGAGACCTTTCATCGAAACAACCCATCCACCATGAGCAGACCGTGGCAGCCTGCCTCGTCTGCTTCCGCTGCCGCCTCCGGTTTTATGTCTCCTCATGCAGACCAGCCTAATGGTACCCCGGCCTCGAGCGGAGTAAGGATAACCGATGATGACATGATTTTCGATCTTTCTTACATGCTTTTCCGCTATAGAACCTAATGCGCCCCGTATCGCCCTTTGCTCGCCAGCCCGACTCGCTCAACGCCCCTACGAACAACACAATCAAGCGCTCCGAAGTTGATCACCCTACTTTGCGCGGTGCTGTCTCTTCTTCCTCATCGACACGGAACAGCGACTATCACCAGGACAGCTACAATCAATTGGCGGCCGGCATGGCGGACATTGGTGGATATCCAGACCCATTCCAACAAACCGTTCCTTTTGATACTGCTTCTTTCCAGCCGCCTCATGCTGCTCGTCCGATATCGCCCCTCGCACGCTACAATTTTGCCGCATCGCCCCCTCCTCGCGCAAGTTCGACGCCACCTGGGACTCACCCGAGCAACCTGGAGCAGCAACGTGGAGGACGTCAACAGCCTTCCACGGTAGACGATTACAGCAGCATGATGCTCGGAATGAACAATCTCGGTCTCAGTGATAAGGTATGTATCGCGTAATGCTTTTCTTATTCTAATGATGCTGACGAATACCGTGCAGCGACCCAACCAGCAACAGCAGCAACAGCGCTATATGCAATGGCTGGGTCAGCAAGGAACCACCAAAGCACCTCCTCAGAGCCTTGATGCTATGCTTAGCGAAAATGCCTGGAGTAACGCTGGAACACCGACGGGCATGCTATCACCAGGTACGTATGAAGCTGGATCAGCCTGAATGAACCCGATGGTAACAGTGGACATAGTGAACAGTCCCTTTGAGATGGAGCCTAGAAGTGGGGCGATATCGCCTGTTTATGGCCCGTTCCAGCCCGAGGCTGATGACTTCGCAAGTATTATGGAGGGCGCACGTCGACAGCGCATCGACTTGCACAATCGCCAACAGCTTAACAAGTATCCATCGACCCCCTCTTTGTCTGGGTTTTCCTCTATGCCAATGAGTCCCGATGAAGACCCAAGACAGTGGAGCGAGCTTGCTGCCACCGCCAGTGGTAACCCTATGGCGCCACCTCACATGGCACGCAACGGCGCACCGTCGCTTGAAATGCCCGCCGGGGGTAACAACGACCAGTACATGAACGACCGACTCATTCGTCAGTTGCAATCGCGGCAAATAATGCTCCAGCAAGAGCAAATTCTTTTCCTGAGAGATCAAATGCTCCGTCAGCAGCAGTCGCATGAAATGTTACGCGCTGGTAATTATGGATCTGGCGGTATCTACAACCGTCCAGGTAACACACCCAACATGTCTCCGTCCAGTGCAGCTGCAGCTGCTGCCGCGGCGGCAGCCGCAGCCGCAGCGGCGGCGTCAGGCAGTGGGACTACTGCGCTTCGATCGCGCCTTCACGACAATAGCGGTGCATCTTCGCCTGCCGGCTCGGACGTTGTACATATCATTCGAAGCCCTCTTTTGGAAGAGTTCCGCAGCAACAAGAACAAAAAATATGAATTGAAGGTATATCTGGAAAGAAAAGGAGACATATAGCCTGTGCTTATTTCGTCTTTTTCGCAGGATATTGTGAATCACGTTGTCGAGTTTAGTGGTGACCAGCATGGCTCTCGCTTTATCCAACAAAAGCTGGAAACAGCAAGCAGCGACGAAAAGCAGCTCGTCTTTGATGAAATACTACCCAATTGCCTCCAGCTGATGACGGATGTCTTTGGCAACTATGTAATCCAGAAGCTCTTTGAGCACGGCAATCAGACCCAGAAGACGATTCTCGCCAAGCATATGGAAGGACATATTCTCTCGCTCTCGCTCCAAATGTACGGTTGCCGCGTTGTTCAGAAAGCCTTGGAGCATGTCCTGATCGATCAGCAAGCCACCATGATCAGCGAACTAGACTCAAGTGTGCTCAAGTGCGTCAAGGACCAGAACGGCAACCACGTGGTCCAAAAAGCGATCGAGCGCGTGCCCTCGCAACACATTCAGTTCATCATTGACACTTTCCACGGTCAAGTCTATCATCTGGCAACACACCCTTATGGGTGCCGTGTTATCCAAAGAATGTTTGAGCACTGTCCAGATGACCAAACGGTAAGGATATGCGGTCGTGACTAAACAATGGAAGCTTACTTCTTTACAGGGTCGTCTTTTAGAGGAACTGCACCGGTGCACCAGCCAGCTTGTGCAAGATCAATATGGCAACTACGTTGTCCAGCACATTCTGGAGCATGGTAAAGAGCAAGACAAGGCCATGATCATTGCCAAGATTCGAGGACATGTCCTGCAGCTGAGCAAGCACAAATTTGCCAGTAACGTCGTTGAAAAGTGCGTCGCCTATGGGCGCAAGGAGGATCGCCATGCACTGATCGACGAGGTTCTTTTGACACGTCCTGACGGGTAAGTGCGCAAAGAAATGGAGCCAATATGAACCCTAGTCTGACCGCCCTCCTCCATGACAATAGATCCTACCCGCTGTTGACGCTCATGAAGGACCAGTATGCCAACTATGTATTACAAAAAATGCTCGACGTTGTGGACGACGGAGAGCAACGCGATCTATTGGTGAGCAGGATCAGAATGCATCTCCATTCCGTGAGGAAGTATACCTACGGCAAACATTTGACACAAAGTAAGTCTAATGTTGTGTAAAGGAAATTGGGTGATACTAACTGCCCATGCAGAAGTAGAAAAGCTGCTCCCACTCAGCAGCGATATTGGTCAAGACACGGTGCAAATCACTGCTGCCTCCGCTACTACTCCTGCTACAGAAGCCAGTCCTTAGGCATGAGGCCAAAACGCGCAGACATATTTTTTTCTTTCTATTGCACATTTTGTTTATATTTTAACTTCCCATTCCCGTTTGATACCACCATTTTTGTTTCTAGAAACGGTGCCTCTCCTTTTTTTTTATTTCTTTCTTCCCCCCCCCCCTTCCCCATTGTACATGAGCGGAAAAAATGCCTGTATCAGTTCACCGGGAGAGCTTCAGTTACCCTACCCCTTTTCTAACTCTCTTCCAATGTATATGCAAACAAAGTTCCCTTTTTATCTAACTAGTACTCAGACGGAGAACAGTGAAAATACAGGTGCATCCAGGAGGGCCGCTCCATTGCGTCGCTTGCCCTCGAGAATGAACAGGTTCGAGACAACTGTCGCTTCACATTGTTTCACGAGGGCGCCGGCAGCAAAGGCCGACCCTCCCGTAGATAGGACATCGTCAATGATAACTGCCCGAGCCCCTGGCTGGATCGCGCTTTCCTGTATTTCAAACGTATCCTAGAGGAAAAGAAGAAAAAGGGTGATAAGGACATGGCACGAGCTCGCATGGCATTGTACGTGCGTACCGGACCGTAGTGCTTCTCATATGTGACACGGAGACACTTGCCTGGGAGCTTGCCTTCTTTTCTCACGGGGACAAAGGGGACGCTCAGCTTAAGAGCCAGCATTGGACCCACTAAGAATCCGCGAGCTTCTAGACCTGGAGCAGTCAAAAGAATCGTTTGTAAGAAAGGGCTGACCTCGGACGCTGGACATTCAGCTCTACCATGACGGACAGCTTATGACATACCTACAACCACGTCGACTTTCTGATCCTTGACATGCTGATAAAAGGCATCCATCATAATCTCAACTGCAGCTGGGTCTTGGAAGATAGGGAAAATATCAAAAAAGTTTACACCCTCTTTCGGGAAGCCCGGATAGCGGTGGAGGAGGCTAAAGACATAATCCAGGTCGCTGCTCGTGCTGTTTCTTGAAGGACCCATTGTGTATGACTAAAGCGAAAGAAAGTGAGAACAACACTGCATCAAACACCAGCAAGAGACACGTACGGGTGATAAGCAGCTCAGCTGATATCATCGATGTGCCACGCACCTATTTCAGAAGAGCCGAGTTCAATCCTAAAAATTAGCAGCTCATCCTTTTTTACCCAAATAGCGGGCTTTGTTCAGGCACACGGCACACACTGCGCAGGTACTCTGGCATAAATGATGCATCTTGGGAAATATTAGCTGGCTATAACCCTCATGTTTATGACAGAAATTAAATATAAGAGATACTATTACTGTAAGGCTAGGACTCAAGACATATCGATCTGCACTCTCTTGGCCCAGCACTGCTGCCACGAGAATGTAGTGATTGAAACAGAGAATTTAAAAATTATATAGCAGCGAAAAGTACCAGCCTGTTACAATCAACGACACGTAAGTACGTATGTCATTGGTGAAAAGGCTACACAAAGCATACCTTTTTCAGTGGTTACGAGCTAAACGTCGCTTGCCGTGGGTGACACCTTCTTCATAGTCTACCCAGCGCTTCTTTCCTCCTTTCATATCGGCTGGGAGTACGGTTGTACCAATGCGTACTTTGGGTCGATCACGTCGCGCAAGAGCATGTGGACTGGGAGTCTCTCGATTAACAGCAAATGCGCCAGCGTATGCGATAGCAAGGAGAATGGATAAAAGTGTCAAACGCATCCTGGAAAATAAAATGTGTGTCTTTTTGTTTCCAGACAAAGAATAAATGGAGGTGAGGGTCCTTTTATACCGCTGGAGCTCAATAGGGCTTTATGGTCTCCTTTTTTTCCCTTCCTTTTGGCTGATATACTTGCATAATGAGCCCCTTTTATCGCTACAGATCCTAAGATGCGAGACATCGGTACTGAGCACGAGAAAGAAATGTAACCCGCTTTTGGGTGTTGAAAACGCTTCTTGGTGTCTCCCCATGGGGACAAGGGTGTCAATATCTTTCTTACCCGGCTTCTATCGCAGGCTAGGGCGATGGAGGAGGAACGAACGAAAAAGGGAAAGGAGTGGGCTTGACATCAAATAAGACATGTTTCCGTTTCTAGCTGTGGTCCACTTCACTTATGGGCGGAGGAAAAATCTGAAAAAAAAAAAAAAAACTCTGGAAAAGAAGAGAAGCAGACATGAGGAAAAGCAGCAGCACTCTTTCATTGCATCGATCGACATTTAGGCAAAGGTTTTTGGTCCTGTGCATCAATGGGAAAAGAAAGGCAGACCAAAGGACCCTGACAGGAATCGACGCGTTTCAAAAAATTCATTGCTCTACTCGGCTACCACGCTCACTAATGAGAAAGGAGCACAAACAGGGAAAAGGTGCCGAATGTGCTCTGCTGGAGAGGTACCAGATATTAGGATCTTACTTGCTAGTTTCCGATCTCAGCAAACGACATTCGCGAAATTGAAGCAAGCATTAAAAGAATTGATTCTACACAGGCGAATCAACGTTTTGTGTAACGGGCGTGCACACGAAAAGCTGATAAATATGTACAGTTTTCTAGTACCATATGCTCTCGTCGTATCTTTACCATGGATGGAGATCTATGCGCCATTTCTTATCATGTCTGTCTTTAATCGATGTATTGGGGTAGGATACGTCATGCAGGTCTATCAGCTCAGTTGGCATACTGTATCGAGCACTTTTGTACGGATTCACCAACTCAAACATTCTATATACGACGCTGAACGTGTCTACCTGTGATACAACTGTTTGGATGCGACAGTACAGGGTATTTCTGATAACTCCCAGCGCTTTATCTTTATGGAGAGCATGAGCGAGATACCAAGGCAAGGTGGGCGCTGACGATCAAATATGAGGAGCATTTTTCAAAATCTCATTTGGTATTCATACTAATCATACATATGATTGACAGGTATGATCGTCTTGCTGGACACTTTTGTATGTGTGCCTTAAAACCACGTGCATCCGGATCCAGGTTGTATGCCATTATGCATGCATAAGCAGCCGAAGCAACGTGAACGGGCAAAAAATCAAAAGAGGGAAGCAGTAATGGATGAAAGATGTCTCTTCGGCTGCACGCCGTTGGACCAAAGCAACGGTGTTCTTTATTATTGCCAGTGCATCTTGGGATGCGTACGTGTTGACAGGGAGGTATACTGCGCTGAGGAGGAATTCAGAAAAGCACATGTTCGTTTATATTCAGTCTTGGTGGGATGTTTTGGGTGATTGCTGCCATGCGAGCTCCAGCTGCTTCAGTTCACGTGTGAATTCAGGGCTGGGCATGGCAGTCGACTGCCAGTCAGACTCCATGAAGCTGCTCACACGACCGTGCACCCGTCCTTCCATCTTCATAAGCTCAGCGATGAAACCAATGTTGGGTGACATGTTGGGTCGTGCCTTGATCACATGGCGATAAGCTTGCTTGAGGGTCCAGCGCTCCGAAGTGATTAGGTAGGCCAGGATGGCTGTTACTGAGCGCGACTTGCCCGCTTTGCAGTGGACGTAAATGGGCTCATGTTTTCGCTTTGCATCCTCTACACATTGAAACAAGACGAAAAAATCAATACGGCGCGTCAAAGCAAATGGGGATTATCTGCGTACCAATGAAGCCAACGGCCTCCATCATCACCCAGTCGATGTTCTTCATTTCGACGGTATCCCGCGCAGAGATCTTGCGGTACACCATGGTATCCTGGAGTAGTAGATCGTCGCATTCCTCAGCCATGTTCAGGACACGCCGAATATGACGCGCATGCAGCTCGTCGGCTTGCTCTGGCGTCTCGATCTCGGGGCCCACATACAAGAAGCCGGGGATGATCTCGGAAATGATAAAATCAAAATCGCTCTCAGTACGGGGTGAGCCATCTGTGATGGGCATCTCGTCATCGTCTTCGAGCACGCGCGCCAGCGGCGAGGAAGAAGACGTTGAAGTGGTAGCGCTCGGCGCCTGGAGCAGTTGGGGCGGACCAAGGAGACCGTCAGTAGTGGTGCTGATGATATTTTTGTTGGTGTGGCTTAAATGGGTGGACAGTGACTCGCCAAGGGCGGCGACACCTTCATCGGGTATGTTGGAAGAGATATTTGTCGTGGATGTGTTGAGAACGAGATTCGAGGCGCTGCTGTTTGCCTTTGCGGCTGCGGCTTTAGATCGTCTGTTAGCCCGGCGTGCCAGCGCATTTGCATTATTAGCCCGGGCGGCTTGGGTGTCCAGACTAAATAAGCTTGTGCGACGGCTCAAGCTATTCTTATCGCTCGAGCCAATGGTGTAACTAGCAGATCGACGAGGGGTTTCAACATGAAAAGAGCAGTCCTGCTGCTGTTGCTCGGACGCATGCCTGGCGTCCATGTGGTCATGAAGTAGGTCCTCAGCATCGTCCTCTGGTCCTTCAATCAAATGCTCGCTGTATTCACGTTCGAAGGCGTGGAAGCCGCCGGTCAAGTACACGACTTCGTTTGCCCCAGGCTGTGCTTGGAGGGCTCGTTCGAGCACGCTCAGGAGAGTCCATGCCGGCGAAGTCGGCTGGGTCTCACTCATCTCATCGTCATAGACAACCCAGACCGTGCCGAGGAACAGACTGTTACGCTTTTGCATGCGAAGAGCGGCCTGGGCCGCCTTTTGCTCCAAGATGGAAGCACCCGGGGCAGATGAGTGTTGTTGCTGCTGCTGTTCCTGGGTGCGTTTCTGTTGCTCTTGCCACTGAGCATAGTGCTCGCGACCCTCGGCAGTGGTGATGAAGTTCTCGAGATTAAAGTTGGATACCGTGCCTCGTTGGTAGCGCTTGATGAGAAGCGAGGGCAGGTTAACATTTAATGAACCACGGATGCGATGTCTCTGATACTCCATAAGGTTCCGCACATCGATCAAAAAAAGGTCCTTGTGGTTATTGGACAACATGGTAGCGAGCTGATCCGGCAGCAGCGGTCTGCCCTTGATCTCGCGCAATGGTGCTTTACTGCCGTGGGCAGACGAGGAGAGCGAATGTGCACGTGGCAAGGGCTGCTTGCTGGCCTGCGACGAGGAGAGCTGGTGACTTTGGGATCTCAGCGGCACAACGGTGGACTGTAGACGATCGTTCTGGTCCTGAGTGCCATCATCCGTGACAGAGAGCCGGGTCACACCGTCGGTGATGTTGCCACATGATTTGTCCTTACAACTGCGGACACGTTTTGCAGGCTGAGCGGCAGAAGACGAAAAAGTGGAGCTGGAAGAAGAAGGGCGGGTATGCTCGATGGAATGGCGCTTCTGTAAGCGCTGTTGCTGCTGCTGCTGCTGCTGACGCTTAGGAGGTGCAGGCGATAGACCATGAAGAGCCGGGGTCGAAGTGGTTGCCACGGGCTTCGGGCGTTTGGCGGTAGCATCGTGTGCCTCTTTCTCGTTGCCGTCGTCATGACTTTTTTCTGCTAGGGTGAAGTGGTCCGGAGCGGGGGCTGGATGAGAGTCGTCCATCTTGTTGTCCAATCCGTAGCGGTGAATGTTGGGCAGCGAAGCAGAGTGACGGGGAGCAGCGACGGCCATGCTGACACCGGAGTCTTGACGCTTTTGTTGTTGGTGATGGTGATGACTTTGCCAGGCACGTTTGGTGAAATGGGGCAATTTGCGGAAAAAGGCACCGGCAAAGCCAGCCGACTTTGGCAGGTCAGTTGACCTTGTGGCATCATCGGGGCGTTTGGCTTTTCGGTAGCGGTCGAAAAGCATGGTTGAGGGACTGGAATGGGGACGGAGAAGTCAAACACAGAAGAAAGGCTGCAAATATCGGTTCGAAATTGTGCAAAAGCTACATACTCAGCAAGTTCAGACCATATACGATGCTTTTATTTTTGGCTTCAACGAGCCTATTTATTGCAAGATTATGAGGCTGAGTTTCAACCGAAATTCATTGATTTTACACCTTGCCATAACTATCCATCACACATATTGTTGCTACAGATAGTATGCTATAACCTAGATACATGTCATGCTGGCCACCCACTACAGTCCATGCGGATGAAGACCGAGGTCGTTGTGTTTATTATGATTGAAAAGGGGTAATCATGCCAATGCGGAGTGTGGTACAATTTCTTTGTTCGTTTTTCACTGCTGCGTGAGTTCTTGCAGGAGCATTCGTGCGCCTTCTACAATGATTTCATGCTCAACGCCATGAATACGTTGCTCGAGATCCTCCAAAGAGTCGGTAGGTTGGATAGGAATAGTACGTTGGGTGATGACCTGGCCTCGATCGACGTCTGCAATGACTTTGTGGACCATGACGCCTGTATGATCAATCTTGCCTTCTTTATAAGCGTTGTAAGCACGCTCGATAGCGTGTGCACCGTCAAACTGGCCGGGAAGAGCAGGATGCAGGTTCATGACGTTTTGCTTTGGGAAGTACGAGAGGAACTCGGGCGACAGGATATGCATCCATCCGGCAAGCACGAGTAAGTCGGGCTTATACTCTTCTTGAATTGTCTTGGCAACGTGAATGTCAAAGTCGACGCGTGTTTGTCCCCGATCTTTGAACTGCTTTAAAGAGAAAGTCCGGGTAGGGATTCCTGCCTTGGCGGCGCGCTCCAAGCCATACGCGGCTTTCCGGTTCGAGCCAACCACGATAATGTTGGCTTTCAGTGCCCCGGATTGGGTTGCATCGATGAGAGCCTGAAGGTTAGAGCCCGAGCCAGAGATTAAGACAGCAATGGTAGGAAGTGACATGCTGTATATACAGTGGAATATAGAAAGTGTGAAACGCGAGCTTAATGTGGTTCGCAGCCACTTTGCTCCTTCAAGCCAGAAAACAGATCGCTCTTTCAATGCCCGCACGTCGCATCATCATCATCATCATCTCTTCCCCCTTTCTCTACCAGACACTGTTGTTAGATTGCATCCACGCGCAGCCCAGTTTGCCATGTCTACGTTCCCATGTCTAAGCAGCCTTCAGTGCTGGTGATTCACTGTGGCGTGACAGGCAAAGAGGGAAACTGTCACGAACTGATATACAAAAATCATAGATGAGAAATGGCGACGGGGACGCGGACCCCGCGGCTCTCACGGATGCTGCGAAGTAAAAGCACATAACCTTCGTGAACCCATCATGCGTGGGTAGGAATGCTTACGAAATCGTTATTGATTACACAACGTTTAATGTTGAGAGGCGTTTCTGCGTAACCTCCATCTTATATTGAGGAACGTCGCTTTTCCCCGCACTCCCTTCTCTTTAATAGAAAAAAACGCACGTATTTATGCAATTTTTCCGAGTCCAGAATTTCTGTACAATTCCAATGCCGAGCAAGCTGTCATGGATAAAATGGGAAAACAACACTACTGTAGTAATGGATCACCGGGAATGGTAAACTTCTTGTCCATGGTAAGCTTGTTGTGCATGAGTACGGTGGGTATTCCACCGTAAATAACGGACTATTATCTTTTTTTCTATTTTTTCCTATGACAAAAGGGGAATTATGACTTGGGAGCGTTTCACAAGATGTCGTCTCTTTTATAAAACCATGGATGATTTCTGCGACACGAAGAGCATCCAAAAGTCATGGTCAAGCTCCTCTCTACCCTCACTATTGTTGCTGGCTTGGCCATCACCACGTTGGCCCATTCTTCTCATGCACCTTACAAGAAGCACACCATCAAGGCCAGGGGCATCCAGGCCTCGTTTATCGAGTATGGTGCCACACTAACGGTAGGCAAAGCAATACAATCCTGTTCTTTTCGTTGATTTTTGTGTTCTAACACGCTGCATAAGAACTTGTGGGTTGCAGATAAAAATGGGAAGCCTCGAGACATTGTGCTTGGCTGGGATGATGTACGTTTTTGCTATACCGTATCCTTCCCATGTATCACTTAACGGGATTTTATGCACAGGCTTCGCAATACAACTTACAGGCCAGCAACCCTGGCTTCCTGGGCGCTGTTGTGGGTCGTTACGCCAACCGTATCGCCAATGGAACGTTCACTTTGGACGATAAAACGTATCATACGCCATTGAACGAGAACAACATTACCACACTGCATGGCGGCGATATGGGCTTCAACCGTCTGAACTGGACCCTTGAGGACAAAGGCAGAGATCATATCTCCTTCAAGCTCGTTTCCAAAGACGGTGACGAAGGTTTCCCTGGCACCGCAACCATTGTGATCAAATGTAGGTTTTATTGCGCGTGGGTGATATAGGTGTATATTGACTTTTGTTTAATGCTACAGATCGTGTGACGGATGACAAGCAGTGGATTATTGACTACGAAGGTGACGCCGACAAGGATACGATTATGATGCTCTCAACGCACAACTACTGGAATCTTGACGCCTTCAGCTCGACCGATACCGTCAAAGATCACGTGTTGCAGATTGCTGGTGACCGTATTATCGAAGCCGATTCATCTCTGATCCCTACGGGTGGTTTTGAGGACGTGAAAGGCACTCCTTTCGATTTCAACGAGCCTAAGGCTATAGGAAAGGACCTAGACGATGCCAAAGAGTGCGGGTAAGTCCAGATCTCTGCACTTCCTTGATTATTTCTCTAAACAGGTATACAGCGCTGATTGTGTCGGCTATGATAACTGCTTTACGTTTTCGGAGACGGACCCCAGCAAGACGCAAGTGAAGGTGTACGCACCGAGCACCGGCATCGAGCTGTCTATTAAAACCGATCAGCCTGCACTGCAGCTGTATACTTGCAACGGCCTGAACGGTACCCTACCTGTCAAGAAGACACAAAAGGCAAACAAGGGTGCAAACGTCAGCGACATGGTGCAACAGTATGGCTGCTTTGTGCTTGAGACTGAAAACTACATCGATGGTATCAACAATCCAAAGTGGGGTGAGAAGTACACGGGCATCTTGCGCAAGGGTGACAAGTATACGCAGCATTCAGAGTATACTTTTGGTGTTCATCGTTAAACTAGGGGCACACATACTATTTATTCCACAAAATACAATAATGCAATATACATATATAATACTTTGTCTTTTTGCACATAACCCATTGACAGACGTATAGTAAATGCAGTACTATACAGCTAGATAGTAACGTGCGACCATTTCAAAGAGTCCCAGCAGCCTACGTGTATATATAGGGATTTTCTATAATATAACGTAAAGGTGCCTAGATGGGTTGCTAATCTAAATGATTAAACAAGGTGTATACCAATTGGTGCGACCAGACATGGCTCTTCTACCCTGGAATAAAGTTTTCAATGCGATTGGGTGTGGACAAACGGGGAATTCGAGCGTCCATTTCTTCCACATACTCTCTACGTAATCCTTGTTTTCTATTCATGTCTTGCTGTAGCTGAAGTAGGGCGGCACACAGTTACCTCCAGAAGAGGCCTCGTTCCAACCGCCTCCGTTTCAATCGGGAAAACGGTGCGATAAAGAGCTTCAGCAGGCTAGCATTGGGCAATCCCCATTCGTACCGTGCAGGATGGAGATCGCTGGATACGCATTTCACGACATCTTAAATATGGTGGTTCTATCCACAGCTCCCGAAGCGTACTTGCCCGAGAAGGAGACGGCACTGATAGGCGATGTGTCTCATATCAGACATGCTCTCTCTTCGTCTAAAGAGCAAGTGAGAGATTGATTGGTGGATATCAGCCAATGAGAAGGTCCGACCCTCAATTCAAAGTCACTCCACAGAACTGGGCCATGGCCGGCCTTCACTTTCCTTAAGTCCACATGATCCAATCTCGCAATGGCCACCGCGGAAGAGAACAACAGTAAACGTCGTTCATTGGATGACGAGCAATCCTCCTCCCCGCGTCCTCCTCCTAAAAAACGGCTCCTTTCTTCCGCGTCTTCCTCGCCTGCGCCTTCTTTGGATGGTGACAACGACTCTGGCCAGGAAGACAACGTCGATGTAAAGACACCCCCCCCTTCAAATATTCCATTCCTTTCCATGACCAACCTTTGCTAATTTATTGACTTTCTTCTTACCTATGAAAGCACTTGGAGGACTTCCGCAAGGATGCTGCGTTCCGTCAATGGAAAGAGTACAAGGCAAGCATAGTCTCGCTTGTTAAAGCAATCAACCTTACATTGAAGATTCTTGTAGCGCATGGAAAAGCGTTGGAAGAAACGATCGCAAATGGCAGAAGCCGATCATCATTCAGCTGAGGAATTAGTGTCATCCTGGAGTACTCACTTGCAGCAGGTATATGTTGTTCAAAGAGGACTCTGCTTTCACTCGGATATATTAACACCTTGGGTCGGCTACAGTTGCGGTCTGCCGTCGATGGCCTTGTGACAGAGCAAGGCTTGAAAAGCTTGGAGAAACTGAAGCTCACCCAAGGTATGCATGAGCGCAGTACAGTTTCGCTCTCCATACTGATAATGTTTCTAGACGAGAATACGTCCACTTCACGACGTCTGAAGGATCTGTTGGATGAAGCCTGGGCAACGGACGAAGCACCTAATATTACTTCTGCTGTCAAAGATCTTGTTGGAGCTGATCCTTTACCTCTTCAATATGTCAATGCATGGAGACCGAAGCGCGTCGCTTTTCTAGACACGCTCCGGAGTATGCTTGGTAACGTGCAACTTGCAGGCCTTCCTTTTTCTTGTTATTAACAATGAAATAGAAACGACCTCCTTGGATAATTTTCTCCATGATTACGAGGAGTTATTATCGACATGGAACACAAAACAACAGTCGCTTTCGAGCTATAGCCAAGATCTCGGTATAGCCGTCTCTAAGGTACCCTGTATAGATTCGAGGTCTCCATAGACTAACAAGATAAGGAAGTATTTCTCGCTCTCTGAAGAAGTACGTTTGACTCTCCGGAACGTCAAGTATATCGAAGACAGAGCACGTGACATACGGATAGAGCTTCTCAATGCCGAGAATCGATTGTCTAAAAGTGGACCAGCAGAAAACTCACAGATCTCTGCCGAGAGTTCCTCCAGACCTGAAGAGAATGTCGAAACTGACAATGCTGAAGTTAAGGTAAAGCAAAAAGATGCTAAAAGGACGATAGATTTAATCTGACCTTATCCTAGAAACTTGGAACTGATAGCAGTCAGAACCCACTTTTGCAAGCAAAACAAACGCTGGACGATCAGATGCGAGACATCGAAGAAATCAAAGATCAACGTATCGACTTGAAACAGAAGATTGCCCAGCTCGATATTGACATCTTGAAGAAGCCAGAACATCAGATTTACAAAGCATCCATTGTTCGGCAGTTGTACCAAGCACAAGAGTACTATCGAGACAAAAGCAGACGCAACATGGACGTTTGCATCAATCTCCAAAAAGATGTCAACAATATTCGCAACAATCGCCGCCGTTTCTTTAGTGATCTGGAGCGTGAATACAATGGTCATATCGACGCTCTTCAGGAGAAGCTGGGGAAACGAGAGCATGAGCTGACAGAAACTCGTGGTCAACGAGATGCCCTCCAGGCTCAGGTCGAAGAAGGCAAAGCCAACGTTGACTACAGAAACGCTTCTACTGCAGAGTTGCGGCTCATTGCTGAACAACGGAAGGTAATTAACTGCTATGTTTTCTTCCATGCAATGAAAACCCATGTCCTCGCGCGATATAGGAACGTACATGTGATATGGAAACAGAGCTGCATCGCCTGAATATGAAAAAGGCTGCTATGACTGGCGACAGGACATTTTACAAGGCAGTCGCGGATCGAAAAGGCGTTGTATTGTCCAAAGAGCTTCTTGAATCCGAACTTGAGTAAGTCATGCATCGATTCTGTTGACGTATCTGACCATGGCTTTTAGTGCGTTGATGGTACAATATACGCAATCTTTGGACCGTCTTTCCGACCAAACTACTTTGCGAGATCAGCTTGAAGCCGACGTAATGCTCAAAGCCAAAGTAGCAGACCTCTCGAGCGAATGTGAACACTTCCAAGAAAAGTACGGATTTCTTCCAGAAGTGACAGACAAGGATGAAGCGCTTCGCCTTATGAAGGCGAAAATCCAGATCGCAATCGCAGGTATCTCTGAAGCGGAAGAAATGATCAAGGCTCTGGAAGAAGTAAGTTTAACTATATGTTGAAGCAACCCGATGCTAACCACCGTCATCTTGTCTAGTCCGAGTCCCAAGTCTTGAGCGAAATCGAAAGTGTTTCTAAGGGCTACAGCGAGCTGGAGGAGCAAAACCTTGGAAAAATTGAACAGCTAAAGCAGATTGAGGACGGGTTCCGACAGCTGCGGATTGAGGTATGTTAAACTTATTTTGTGATGAAGCGTATGCTAATTTTATATAATAGCGAGCAAGATGTTTTTCAGCATTTGGACTCCTGAACAAGACTAAAGACAGTTCTCAAATGGTCGTAAATGCTCTGAGAAGACAAATTGAGAAAGAGCTTGTTTACATCAGGCAACTTAACGAACGCGAGAGGAATCTCAGCAGTCACTGTGTAGGTGAAAGAAGAAGATGCAGATTGTGGAGGATGGAGCTAATAGGTACTTGTTTATGTAGACGATGCTGGACCGTCAACAAGCTGCTGGTAGTGCTACCCTTGAAGTCTATACTCAAAAAAACAGTGAACTTGAAGAAATGTCCAAGGACTTGTCGGCAAAAATGGCTTCTGCTAAGGACACGATCGTGGAGGTAAAAAAAAAAGCCAATAAGCAAGTTTCTTCTTGTAACAGAGTATTAATGTGGGGGAGCAGTTGGAGAGATCGATCATGGACAAAATCAAGTCAATAGAACAAGGAGCTCACGAGCGTCTTCGTCTGGAAGAAAGTAGCGAGCTATTGCGCCGGAAGATTAACGCGTCAACGAAAGTTGGTCAGCCTGCAAGTTTACTACAACAGAAGGAAGACTACAGAGTAAGTACTTGAGCATTCTGTGAAAGTTGTGTGTGGTTAACTGGAAGCAATTATTAGGCGCTTTTGAATTGTGGCTCGTGCAGAATGCGGATCAAATCTACTGTGCTGATGCGTTGCATGCATGCTTTCTGCAAGGAGTGTATCGACTCGCAAATTAAAAGCCGCCAGCGCCGATGTCCCACTTGTGCAGAACCCATTGGCCTCAACGACGCACAACAATTCTACTTTTAACCAGCACCTACCTATGCCATTACAACACTAAAAGTTCGTTCGCTCGCCTGTATATACGTAAAATGAGCGCCCTATCCCGTCATTCTTACTTAGTAATATGTTGTAACTATATTGTCCTTTTTGTCCACATCTCAGTGTAATCTTCTCCTCTCCTATTGTTGTAGTATTAGCTATTTGCGATACAAACTATCCATGGGTCTTCCAAAGGAGTTTACTTGCAAATACTACGATATCACCGACTGTCGCAGGTCATACATGGAAAACCGTCCCCAAATTGTCTTATGGAGACTTCTATACCGAAATAGGGTATGGCGTAGTAATCAGTTATATTCCATGTGATGTGATGGCTAGAAGGGTAAAAAACCGGCGCGGGCTCAACGGATCCATATGGCAAAGCCCAGCCACATCTCGGAGGTGCAGATTTACCGAGCCGATACACGCATGCCTTTATATTGGACTCAATGTATTTTAACTTTCTAACTTTGCGTTATCGCACCACCACCATCTTGACAGTTATACCATGTCTGAGCGTATCTATGTGATTGGAGCCACAGGCAACATTGGCACCAAAGCCGTACGAGACCTACTCCAGAACAATAGGCAAGTCACCGCTCTGGTGCGAGACCCGACAAAAGCGAAATGCTTGTTTGGAGAAAACGAGAACTTGACGGTGGTTCAGGGCGACTATAACGACTTGGCTCCCTTCAAGGACTCGATTGCAGGCCATGCTCGGCTCATGCTCCTGGTTTCCGATTTGCATCACATGTGCACCATTAAAACCGCGTTTGCAGAGATCGCTTATGCGGCTGGTGTCAAACAGATAGTCGATATTTCGTCGTGGTCGGTGGCCGCCCCCTGGCGTGGTAACTTTATAGCGAATGCACACCGATCTGCCGAAGAGAGTATAGTCGCTATCAAGAATCGAGGCAGTTTCGTGGCACTACGACCCGCTCGTTTCATGGCAAGCATTTTCTACATTGATATTCATACTATCAAGAAAGCAAATGCCATTATCGGTACCAACGCGGAAGATGTGCCTGAACCTTGGATCAGTACGAATGATATTGGCGCCCTCGCTGCCATCGTTCTTCAAGACCCTGTAGACATGCACGGCGATATGGTCTACGAAATGGTGGGACAGGTGCTGACATCAGCCGAACGAGTACAGCTCTTGACAAAGATCTTGGGTCGCGAGATCCAGTATCGCAAGGTCTCGGCGCTAGAGCGTTACAACAGCATGCGCTACCAGGCCGGTTTCCCACACACTATGGCCTACACCATGGCAAACACTTCTATCAGAGGTGACGTGAAAACTCAAGGTTTACCTATTCTTTTAGGTCGAGAGCCAGAGACTATGGAAGATTATCTCTTGGCTAACAAAGAAGCTCTTCTGTAATCGTTTTGTGTTAACATTTCTGTGTATCCCGTGTGTTAAATGAAGTTTCTTGCCTCTCCACGTCTTTGATATTTCGTATGCAAAATATTTTGAAGCCTGATCCTATCGCCAAGTAGGAACTTAAACTTGAGGAAGAATTCCGATACCAAATCACGAATTATGGATATGGTATTGTGTGCGATACACATGTCACATACTGTTACTTTTGCATATTTTACATACAATTGTACATATAGCATGTTAACAAGCTGAAGTGGAATTTGTAAAATGAGAGTGCTTTAATGAAACCAGTAATAGTACTTGAATGAATTCTAGTTCCACATGAGATACTAAAAGATAAATGAAGTCAGTATCCTCGTCCGCTTTGCCGAATCTCATTCTAACCTTGGGGGTACTAGAGAACTTCTGGTAACCCTTGATGACCTTATTCACCGCTTCCAAAAAGTCCTTCTCTGTAGCGACCTTTCTTCTTGCGCGGATGGCGTACATACCAGCCTCAGTGCAGACACTACGGAGTTCAGCACCTGTGGCATTTGGACAGAGTCGTGCAATCAGCTCGTAGCGGATGTCGCGTTCCACACTCATGCTCTTGGCGTGGATCTTAAGAATATGTGCTCGTCCCTATCATATGCAGTTGTCAGCACCGGGAGGAAAGCGATGAGTAGTGAGTAGTTGCTCTCGTACCTCCAAATCGGGCAGACCAAATTCGACACGTCGATCGAGACGACCGGGTCGAAGCAGGGCAGGATCTAATGTGTCGGGTCGGTTGGTGGCCATGAGCACCTTGATGTTTCCTCTCGGGTCGAAACCATCGAGCTGGTTAATCAGCTCAAGCATGGTACGCTGGACTTCGTTGTCACCGCCAGCGCCATCGTCAAAACGTGCACCACCAATGGCATCGACTTCATCAAAGAAGATGATGCATGCCTTCTTCGTCCTTGCCATTTCAAAAAGTTCACGGACCATACGCGCACCCTCACCGACGTATTTTTGCACCAGTTCGGAACCAATGACACGGATGAACGTAGCATCTGTTCGGTTGGCGACAGCACGGGCGCAAAGGGTCTTGCCGGTACCGGGCGGACCATACAGCAGCACGCCCTTCGGGGGATCGATACCGAGGTTGACAAAACGCTCTGGTTGCAAGAGCGGGAGTTCAACGACCTCACGCAGACGCTCGATTTGTTCTTTGCAACCGCCGACATCGCTGTATGTGACATCCGGCTTCTCCTCGACTTGCATCATGGTTACGGAGGGGTCGATCTTGGGCGGGAGTGGCACCTGGATCTGGTATTTGGTGCGGTCGACGCTTTTTCGCAGGATGATTAGCAATAGCGAAGAGGACGGTAGAGAATGGACGGACAGGGCTTACCCAACACGCATGCCTTCCTCGATATCGGTGGGAGAGACGTGTCGTACGAGTTCGACGACGAACTTTGCAATCTGCTTGACATTGATGATATATTTCGCGTCTTCGTTTTCGCCGCCCTGGATAATCTTGGTACAGCGAGCGACCTGCAGCGGCTGCTCTTCCTGCATTCTTTGTTTGTCTGCTGGTATGTCCCAAAGGTTAGGCGCAGCCAGACCCGTGTCTGACTCTTTCACGCCAATCTTTTCGTTCACTCGTTTCTGGATGTCTTTGATGTCTTGCTCCAGCAATTTCAACTCCTTTGCGTAAGGTCCTTGGCCCTATACCGTAGATAAGCATCTCGAACTATGCCAGCACTTATTCCATACTTACGTAGGTCTTCAGAAGCTTAATGTCACCCTCATCCAGGGCTAAAAAGAAGAATGGGTGAGTGACCAATCGAGGTGATCCGTAATCGCGTGTCTCGTACCAACAATCTTTTCTTCTTCCTTCTCCTCGTTAGGTTCATCTAGACACAATGGCATTGTTAAAATGGATTCATAATTCAGCAGTTTATAGAGACTACATTTATCCCAATCTTCTTTCGGCGGCATGGTTCAAGTGTGGATCGATGTGTTATGCGGACAAGAGCCTTATTACGCGGCACTCCATCCAAGTCCCACTAAAGGACTTTGAAAATCAGTGACGCAGTCCTCTTGTATTTCCAAATTTGGATACATCCTATAACATAACACACTCTCGAGGCTCTTCTTTTTTTTTTTTTTAGCGCATGCTAAGCATATTCGAAATACCGTATCTTTATGCTTACAGACCGATAAAAATCAGTCTTTACTCGCGCACTTTATCCTTAGATTTTAGAGAAGGCAAAGATAACTTTTGTTCAATAAGTTTAATAATATGTAGATCCATCAATGTTCTCAAAACTACACGTATATCATGCAGAGCCAAAATATCCGAGAGTATATAGTGAGGCAAGGCACTCATTAGCAGGTCTTACATTGGTCTGTACTACTCTGTTGCATGCTTATCTACGCGACGAAGCGTGCCTCTACGAGTGCTCTATACTAAATACGCATATGTGGTCTATTAACGCATTTGGCCGAGATGGTGTAGAATGGCTCGCCAAATAGAAGTAGTACGTACTATAATGACCATCTGCAGAGTTTGTAATTTATCCTTGCCGCTTTCTTTTTTTATAGATGCGCTTTAACTGTGCTGATCGTTGCCATAGCAAAAACAAAGCAGAAAGTGACAGGCATATACTCAAGCGACGAGCCAGTATGCGTCTCTTATTTCACAGTTCATACCACATAAGTGATCTAGCTTTACATTACCCGCATGATATACTGGAAGACTTGGTCGTGCAGTGACACCGCAAGCGTCTTCACTCGCTGCTAATCAATAACGGGCAATATGGCGCGGAGGACAGAGCTTGCAAGCAGATATAGCCAGAAAATATCGGGGAGATCACCGAGGATGCACTCTCCACTGTCAATATGGTAAGTCAAGACCTATTTAAAGAGGAAGGACATGGAAAATGATTTATCTGGGCAGCATCTTCAGATGTGCATAAAAGTTTTGATATACAGGAAGCCGGTGGATGAGCGCTTTAAAGCAGTTTTGAGTAACCCTGCGGGCAGTATCCGTGGTCGTGTCCGTGCTCATTATAATTATGTAGGCACTCGAAGACGACTTCGTGCAAATAAATCAGGATTTTCTTTTCGCTGCTATGAATTCTTCATATTTAGCTATATCTGATATATATATATCCATCGGTTGAGGAACGCTTGCTTTATTGTGTGAGAGTATAAGCTGATGTCGTCTACGTCAGTTATATAGTTTTTCACTCTGTGCAATATATATAGACTGAGCTCACTCGAGTGTTACTTCTATAGAGTCTACTATCGTCACACAGGTTCTGACACACTGAGAAAAAACATCTAAAACGATGCGCGTTTCTCTCCCCGCGATAAGATCTGTGAGGAACTGTCAGAGTAATGAGGCGCGGTAATTAAAGCCAACCAATCATACTCTGTTGTGGCTAATACAGACTTGTTGATGACACCAGCCATCCAGCTTCCACATTACCCATTTTGGATAACCCGATGTTGACGTGGCAGAGGTACATTTTCCACAAGTCTTGCCGAGAGAGCCCAGGTAGCAGTTTTGTGCACACGCGCTGTATTTATTTACTACTGTGTTGGCGTCATGGGATGGGGGTGGTACATGCTGAAGAAAAACAATGATGGCGTGTTTTGCTCATAGAGATATATTCCCGGAGCACCCACCTGTTTTGTGTTTATTGTGCAAATAACGTAATGTACATGTATTGCTCCTAGTCGCATGTGTGACATGAGGCTCGTTAGCGTATTTGGGATTCCATCGTAGTAATATAAAGGCAGTTGCTGAGCAGCTGTGTTATCTCGAAATTATCCTTTCTCCTCAACCATACATACAGATGTCCAATCCTTTCGCTAAATCAAACCGCGGGTGCAAGTCTACTGGCCCTCGTCGTCACAATACTCACTATACATTTTGCCCTGGATGTGGCGTGGATGTGTCGAGATTCGTGCATGAAGCCCACTGTCCTTACGCTCGTCGTTGACTCTATAACTTGATGCGATACTGATACCCCTCACTTCCCACAACACTCTTTGAATGTTTTCGCCCAATGCCCTGTACATATGTCTCCTCACAATCTACTTCAAATGGCTCCCTTTTATGTATATGTAGATGTGTAGTCTAGGCTTATTTTCATACGTCAGATGGGGTCCCTGGAGGACCTACCCGTTTATTTTTTCATAACAAACCTCCTTTTTATACAACGTTTACACATGAAAATGTCATATGACACTGTTGGATCTGCGGCCGTATGCTCACAGGGATCGGATCAAGTGGACAATTGAGTGTACCCAGGTTTCGTATTCGACGATACAACCTAGAACATATCGGGTGGGCCCAGCTGCTGACAATTTATCTTACTTTGTTGTTTAGGTTTGAAAAGTACATATACAAGGAGACGGAGTGAGACGTCATTCGATAAGAAAAATGATATTCAAACCGCCGGCCGGCGACAGTTTTATTAATGGGTAGTGTTAATGGTAGATGTCGTGCTAATCGTAGAGGTGGGTGTGCCTGATACCCAAGAAGATGCGGTCGAAGGGACACATTGCTGCTGACGGGTATCTATGCGAAGGCCTGTCGCGGTCTGCTGGCGGCATTGCTGCATTGCATAAACCTCCTTTTGCCCGAGAATTTTTTCCACCCAGAGCTCCCGATTGGTCATCGAAGAGTTATAGAGCGTCATGGGTGAAGATCCGCCGCGGCCATGATGATAGAAGATGATGCCGTAACCGCCTATGTCTTCAGCGTTGGATGGTCGACGCGATGAAAGCGTTTCGTTCGTAGTAGCGCTGCTGCTTTGCCCAAGTCGCATGGTGGCACCCGGTAAACGGCTGTTGATGCCAGTCCGCTGTTGCTGTGGATCAACAACAGAGAGCGAGAGTTGATCAAGCGGGATGGGCTACCAAATATAGGATAAGTTTGGTGTGCCTGCGAAATGTGCACGTCGATTGTATTTGCGTTTCATACCTTGCGGAAAACTTTGTAATACTCGAGATGGTTTTGGAATTTGATCTTTGCGAATACAAGGTAATGGTCAAACAGAAGCACTTGAACATCAGATGCATCGGATGAGCTATTGCCTTTCCGTTTCATGCGCCCCTTCATGACCAAGGTTCGCTTTGGATCAGTCAAATTTAGGTCCTATGTCATCCTCTTAGTATACGGGCTCTGACCATGTTATACATCGGGCCGCACGTACCACAGATATGCTGCTCGACTTGAAAGTAAGACGTTGTTCCAGTTGTTGCAGGTTAAAGGCGTTTTCCACCTTGCCCGTCTCTCGATTGACATAACGCAGGAATCGTGCGATGATATCCATTACTTTGGGCAGTGCTTCCCGATCCGGGTTTCCTGGCGGTGTCCGTTTAAGAATCTCTCGAAGCAAAAGGTTGTATCGACCTAGACGTGTTGTTGGTTTCGTCAAATAACCGTTCAATTCCAATCGCCGCGATTCAGCTTTGCGCTCCGTTTCCTAATGACCGGTGTAAATGAGTATGGTCAAATCACTGCTGGAATGAATGTGCTCTACCTCGACAAACTGTTTAAACCGCGGGTTGCGTTTCTTTTCGAGTTCGAAATAATGTTTTCCGACCAGTTGATGGGAGCCGTAGGACACGTAAGGGTCGAATTGGCTGACGAAGGAGAGAAGAACATCGCCAATGGTATCGACAACATCCTGTTCTTTTCGTCTCTGAATCAAAGTCATGGAGAGAGCGGTGCTCATCATCTCGATTTCGACGATATTCCAAAAAATCTGATGCACGACACGCTCTTTTCGTTCTGGAGGAGTGATGATGGTATCGCTGGCAAGCAAAGGCTCGATCCAGTGCTGGAGGATATGAGAAACAGGTGAGTTCATTCTGAGTAGAGCGAGCAGTTGGATGATACATACGTTATGTACATATTGGAGGTCCTTTGCGTAGTCTTCTTCGGTGTAAATGAGTTCGTAGATGCATTCCTGGCGTTTTCGCTCTTCTGGTGAGGTTGCAGCAATCACATCGCGTGGAACGGAGAGGATCCAGAGCTCGCGAGTGTTTTCCTTGTCAGGTAAAGAAGCTTGACTTGCGGACCGTTTCAAGGTCTACGAAGTGGATGATAAAATATAAAATATATCAATGCTGCCAATGAAGCATGATCCCTCTACCGTACCTGGCTAATTTTGGAAGGGCAGTTATAAGAGTAACAAGGCTGGTCGATGGAGCAGGTAGGAGAATAGCAGCTTGTCAAGGGTGTTACAACTGCCGTTACAGCTTTACAAACAAACTAGATGAGTAAAAGCATTATACTCCGTACAGTCGCTCTTACAGTCCGCCTCGTCACTTTTGCAACTTGTGCTTATGTAGTGCTGGGTAAATCGGTAGAGATGATTGTCTGCATCTCGCAACTTTTGTTCGCCGTAAATGTCCTGAATGACACCATGGAAAAGTAAGGCGCGACCAACAATCAGTGCCCGGCTACGGTCTTCATTCTTGCCGTTGGCCTGCAGAATGTCACGGAGACAGTCCTAGTATATCATGTATGTGAGTGCGTGTGCGGAAACGACGCGTGTGTGTTCCAAAGACAGTAACTTACCACAACATGTTTCCCCGTAAATGTGTTGTGATACTCGACACTGTCTTGCACTAGAGTGCTTGGCATGATATATCCGTGGATCTCGCGACATACATGAGACAGTAGTGCACAGTCAAAATCAGCATCCAGTAAAAGACGCCGTTTCTCGTCCTTGGGTGTGTTGGTGTAATGCGAAAAGAAGGCGCTCTGTTGGTCATCCGTCTCGTATGCCATGGGCGATACAATCTTCTGCTGCGTCTGTGCTACGTTGAGTGAAAGGTTGCAGCCTGGTTTCACGACCGCTTTGGATGGAGTTCGCAAGATCAGCAAAGAAGCTTTCCTATTTCACCTAGCAAGCATACCTTCATGGTCATACAGCTCCTCTTCGTCTATTTCATCGTCGTCATCATCATCGTCGTCGTCGAATCCATCGTCGTCAGTGGTGAGACCATCCAAGGATGACGACGAGCGGCCAGCCGCGGGATAGGAGGATGAAGGGCTGAAACAAAGAGAAGATGACGTGGGACTCGTCGTATGCTGCTGCTGCTGATGATGATGCGGCGACTTTGGACGTGTTAAACTCGACCGACGGATGGGCGGTGATGCAGTAGGAGAAGGGGTTGCGCAAGTGCTGTCCGACCGACTTGAGTGCTCGCTTGAGTTACTAGGATGGCGAGTAGCGACCGAGTGCTTTGCATGTCGGGCAACAGCGTTGGCTGCTACGACCGCTGTGGCGGCTGCAGCCAAGCTCTGGTTGCGTACGGGCAGCTGCTGACGCTCGTAACTTTTTTTGATATTCTCTGTTATCAACGTCGCCGCGACATCTTGTTGCGGTTGTTGAAGTTGCTGAGGTAGCGGGGACGGCTGTGCATCACGACGGATCGCATAGGCGCCCTGGTGCTTATATGGGTTTTCCCGGTAGTTGGGGTCGCCGACGATGACCGTAGGCGGCAGCATGTGAAGTAAGAGCGGACGAAGAAGAAGTGCAATATGTCCAATAGGCCAATTATTTTTTTTTTTTTTGGGAATGAAACCAGCATGGACAAAATCCATCGCCGCGACTTGGCTAGACCATATCGAGCAGGCCTGCAAGCTAAACAGCTTTAATTTTCGCCGGCTGGACTCAGTCGATGGATTTTTTTATACCAACGCCCCGTTCCTACTGGGTCAACCTCCATCCGAGCCGCCTGTCCCGGCCCGTTAATAAATAGCCATGGCTCTGGTTTATATGTACATATTCTAGACCATTGCTCAACTCTGTATTTCTCTCAATGGGTTTCTGTTTAAAAGTAAGTCCATTGATTCGTATGTCCCCATTTTTGAGCGGTGCACAGAAAAAATTAAAAAATCCTTCGTGCACAGCGGTTGTGGCGCTCATTCACGTGTCCATGCTTATAATCACTCAAATGCCTTGCTTATAAACGACATCTTGTTACCCACTTCAGGCCGAGCAATGTAGTTTTTGCATGTTAAACGGTTGATAGAGAAGTCGTACCAGTCATTCGTAGTCATATACACATATGCTCTCAGGCAGAAAGACGTCTCCTTGCAATGAGCAGCTGTGGCGTCGTACACGTCTTTGTGTACCCAAAGCGACGTCAGAAGGTAACACATCATGTTCCGGACGAGCGCTGATTTAAGGGACAAAATCCGCAAAGACTTGCGAGCGAACCTACATTTTTCGCCAAGACGAGCGCCTATTGGTGTCTCATTGCTGTGCCCTATACATTCGCTTGATAACACCTATATGCCTAAGCAGGCAAAGAAAAACGGAAAAAAGGCATTCACCAACTTGCGTTAACAATATATTAACAAGTGTGAGAGGTGAGTCCTATTATCCTAAAAGGAGCATCTTAAATACTTCTACGATTATATTAAAATTTTCTTTCTCCGTCTCATTGATTGTCTACTTTGAGGGTATTGTTTCTTTCTTATAGCCCTGGATACAGTTTCTGCAAGCATTTTTTCCAAAACCTAAAAAGTCAATTTGACTGCTGCTGAAAGCCATGCTGAAATGTATGCGTTATGAATGGGTCCAAAGAAAGGTACCACAGAGCAATCTACCCACCATAGTGCTTTATCGCAGAAGTAGACGGGAGAAATGCGTTTTACAATGCCTTTTCTGTCCGTTTAATCAAAACTTACAAGAATAACGATATCATCTTGCTTCAAACTGTCTACTCTACTGGACCACAGTTGCAATAAAGTCACGAAGGAAATGATGCTGGACACCAACTCAAGTAGGTAGATATATGTACAAGCGATATATAACCATAGCCTCTGGCAGCTATTTCAAGCTGATATGCAGACCGCGCATTACAAAAGATGCAAAATTCTGCCATATATTTTATTCTCTGGGACACACGATAGATAGAGCAAAGCATGTAACTGCGTGCACCATAATAACAATGGGTGATTTCGCGTCCATTGGGCGCTTATAGCAATAATACCCGGGTTTCTGCATTTTCTACTGATGCTCGTGCGCTAAAAGAAGTGTTGTGACACAATTGTGATTTCTGAGTTGAATACAGGCGACAAACGAAGATCCCCAAGACCGAGAAGAGGCTCGTGCAGGCAGCCTTATTTGTTGTTATTCGATCTCTATGGATACCAGACTTCCAAATATTGACTGAATAAATTAGGCTGACACTGATGGTACCGTTTAGTGCTAGAGAAACATAAGTGCAGTGATGAACAAAAGAGAGGTCGGTTACAAGCATATGCTTTTGTTGTGCTCCAACCCCATCGAAAACTGGTCGTCAACCAAAGCGGAGTTGGATGGATGCGGTTGACAGCTTGAACAGTGAAAGTTTTCGGGTTCGACCGCTTTCCTTTCCGTCAATCTTTGCCTACCTTGCCTTTTTCTCGGTCTTCCACATAATATATCCAATAGACATACTTTCGCATGTGGACCCGGTTTTTAAAGCGCTCGCTTGGCATTGACTTTCCTACACAGGACCAGCTCGAGAACCTGCGCTTCTATAAATATGCTGCTGTCGACAAGTCCTTTATCACCAAATATGTGCTATCGCACTATTGGAACTGGGCAATCACCTTGTTTCCGCTCTGGATTGCGTGAGTGTTTCTGTCGATGCCTACATTCTCTTTTGACTGACTCGGGGCTGTGTAGACCGAACCTCATTACGCTTATTGGGCTGTTCTTCATGATGGCCAATGTGTTCCTGGTGTTAGTGTATGTGCCCGATCTCGGGACCGATGCGCCCAACTGGATCTATTTTAGCTTTGCAGCTGGTCTATGGCTGTACTCTACCTTTGATAACGTCGATGGCAAGCAAGCACGACGTACAGGGACGTCCTCGCCGCTGGGCGAGCTGTTCGACCATGGCTGCGACGCACTGAATACAACCTTCGTCACCATTCTGCAGTGCGCAGCACTCGGCCTCGGACACTCCGAACTTACGGTTGTCATGTTCATCACCACCCTCACCGGCTTCTACTTCTCTACTGCCGAGGAATACTACACTCAAGTCCTCTATCTCGGCTACGTGAATGGCCCGACCGAGGGTATTCTGCTGACCTGCGCGGCGTTTCTATGGTCCGGTTTCTTTGGGGCCGCGTCCTGGCAGACGCCCTTGAGCAAAGGCATGCCTTGGATCGCACCCCTGTTTCCGGCCGGCACTACTGCAGCCTCCGTGTTTGTCTGGTCCACTGTTTTCTTTTTGCTCGTCACTCAGGGCCCCGTCTCCATTTACGCTATTTACCGCGTCTGCCGCACCAAGCAGCTCGATCCGGTCGAGGCCTTCGCCACGGTCGGCTTCCCCATCCTCGTCTTCTGCCTGGCCGAGTACTGCTGGCTGCTGTCGCCCTACTCCATCCTTCTCAAAGACAACCACTTTTGTCTTTTTGCCCTGACCGCCGGTCTCTTGTTCGGCGTCGTCGCTTCCAGCATCATCCTTGCTCATCTAACCAAAACGCCGTATCCCAACCTGGCCGGCATCGTCTCGCCGCTTGTCATCATGGCTGTCTTGATCAACTTGCCAAGCCTCATAGGACTGTAAGTTGAAGCTGACGCGTGTGGCGTTTCCCCCACGTGTACCATACTCATGCTTTGCTATAGCCAATTGTTCTCGCCTTTGGGCGAATACGTGATGCTTTGGCTCATTTTCATTGGCACAACGATCTATTATGCTGGTTGGGTGACTTTGGTGATCGATGGCTTCTGCCGTTTCCTGAATATCCGCTGCCTCGTGATCCGCCGTGACAAGCAGGTCGAACACCGCGTACAAGGTATGTGACAGAACCAGGTTCAAAAGCCATAAAGGACTTCCGTGCTCATTTTGAATTCACTTTACAGTTGATCCTGAGAGCGATAATCTGCTCGAAGCCGAGGAACAAGGCTCCAGTACCTCGCGGAGACTGGATGAAGAGGACGTCCGAGCTTCATACAGTACCTTCCATCAGTAAAGAGATCTTTACTCATACCTTGCATATTCTCTTCTCTTCCCTTGTATCAACTCTACATCCTACACTAGACTGCATAGATATTTGTAATTTCATTTTAAATAGCGCATCATCCTATTTACTGCTTCTCTAGTTCGCTGCATACGCACAAGAGTGCTTTTGCAACGTGTTCAAAATCCGCTTCTTCCAAATAGACTTGCGCGGACAAGCGTGCATACCATTTGTTGTTATGCTTGAAAGGAGACGCCATGGTATTGTGCTCGTACATGAGCTTGTCGTAAAAGTAATTGGCAATCTGACTTTCTGGAAGCGTGATATCTCGCAAGGGCAATCGGACGTTCACCATATGCACAGTAAGACTCTTCTCATCGTTCTCGAGCACTTCTGTTCCCAAGATATTGGCTGCGATCTGACCGCCGGTGCGAGCAAGGTTGTTGCAGTAGGCCTGAATCCTGTCCTCTCCACCCAGTGAATCACGGTACTTCAACGCTAAAAAGAATGAATGGCTGAGTGACTCGCTCCCTCTCTTGTCAACATATGCCTCTCATGTCTACCTTGTTTAACGCACATATAAGAGCTGAAATCAACGGTGCCAGGCCAAGAGAACTCTTCCTGAAATGAGAACGTCTGATCGTCAGGATTACTGTGATCCTTGTAAGAGACATTGATAATAGCAGGATGAATGAGCCGTTGGTTACGCTTCGGCACATAGAGCAGAGCAGTTCCACGCGGCGCAAAGAGCCATTTGTGGCAATTGGTAGTAAAGAAGTCAGGGTCTACCGCATGCAAATCAAGGGGTATCTGGCCTACATGCAAACCATGAGGTCACACGTACAACGCAGACCATTTTTTCGTATAAGGTACGTACCGATCGCATGAGCACCGTCGACCAGAGAAAGAATGTTATACTCTTTCATCAATTTGCACATCTTCTCAAAGGGGAACCGTACACCCGGTACGGAAGAGATCGCGTCAAAGACACCTAATTTGAATGACTCTGGGCCTTCGCGCTCGATGGTTTCTTTGGTGATATCCAGGATCTGCTCATCACTCAGGGGGTACTTCAGCTCGACCTGCACTAGCTGTGCCTTGCGAGAATCCTGGACATATGCTAACAGACGATCCACAGCATTGTACGCTGTGTTAAACTGTAGATATCACAGAAGATCAGCTAGGATAAACACACACACACACAGACACACAAGTCCACCGGAAAGCATACTTACGCAAAGAATCTTGTCACCCTGTTCTATAGGAAGACTACGCAAAACAGTATTCATACCATAGCTCGCGTTCATAACGAAAGCCAGCTCCTCTGGATCGCAGTGAACCATCTTCGCCAAGGCTTCACGGTTTTCCTGGAGGACTGGGAACATTTCGCGTCGAAGCCAACGATCAGGGTGCGTCTCGGCTTTTTCCTGAAAGTCGTGCAACACAGGTCGCAGTGCACGCGGGTATGCACCGAAGGAGCCATGGTTTAACGGAATGTACTGCGATTCCATGAAGAAATCAGGACGCAGATTGCGTCCGAATGCCATGATAAACGGGATGAAGTCCTTAGGAAAGTAAAGGACGACAGATGCTCAGGCGGGGGGTGGTCCACCCCAACTTATGCATTTTCGTGCGTGTGAAAATGGACAGATGATGTAACCGGCCCAGTTTACTAACAAGCTATTTGAAATAGTAGTATTATTCGCTAGAGAGTACGTATGCGTAGCTGTACAAAAAGAAACAAGAAAGTAAGATGGGTCCACGAGCATTTACATAAGAACACAATCACTATCGTCTTTGGGGGGTTTGCCGCCCGGCTGTCGGGTGTGCTTTTTCCTCTGCTGTGGTTTGCCAGCACCCGACCGTTTAAGTTCGGTGAGACGCTGCATGGCACGCCGGTTGCTCTGAGCCGCCGCACGCATGTACCACTTTTTCGCATCCTCCAGACTCTGTTTGACGCCAATGCCCGTTTCGGTGTAATACCCAACCGCGTACTCTGCCTTGGCGTAACCTTTATCGGCCGCCTTGCGCGCCCACAAGTATGCTTCCGCATCGCTCTGGCGCAAGATGCCTTCTGCGCCCGTCAGGTACCAACCTGAAAGGGACAGTTCTGCCTCCAGATGGCCTTGCTCAGCCGCCTTGGAGTACCAAGCAATGGACCGCCGCGGGTCGACCGGGCAGTTGAGGAAGCCGTTCTCGTACGCCAGACCCAACTTGAATTGGGAAGGTGCATATCCGTATTGGGCGGCCTGCGTAAACAACTCGCGGGAGTACTCGAGGTCCGGGATCACGGACGGGATGCCTTCTTTTTCAAAGGCCAAACCCAGTTCGTGCAGCGCATGCGGGTGATCCTCATCCGCAACCTGCGCCGCCCGCTTCAGCCACGATATACCTTCACGCGGATTCTTTGTCTGGCCAAGAAGGCCCTTCAAAAGGATCATGCCAAGCTTGTACATGGCCGAGGGGTCTCCCAAGTTGGCGGCCTTGCGAAAGTAGGTCATTGCGTGAGCTTTGTCCTTCTTCGTGCCCGCACCCACTTCGTAGCATACAGCCACACGGTACGTGCACCCGGGATGGTTCTGCTTGGAGCCACCCATGAAGAGACTGTACGCTTTGTCCGGATCGGCTTCTAAACCCAAGGAGCCCGTGGCATAACAGTTACCCAAGAAGAAGTTGGCCTCAGGGAAACCTGTCTTGCCAATGCCTGCCTGTGAAGACAGCTTCTTTGCTGTCTTCTGTGCCTCGGCCAAGAGGGTGTCTCTGATCTTGCGAGCCCGCTTGGGATCCTTTTCGTTCCTGCAGATCACCGGCAGGGCCTCATTCGTGAATTTGACAAAATCCAGCAGCTTCTGTGGGTCTTTGGTGTTCTTGGCTTCATCACGAAGTTTGCCGAGGTTTTCGAGGGTAGGAGGCGGGAACTGGCTTTGCTTAGGACGGCGACCGGCAGCCGAGGCGGCCAACAGGGAGCTCTCGGGCATGTACGCCTCGTTATCGGCGACCAGCCCAGCATGGTAGCTGTGCCTCCAGGGGTTCATCTGAGCGGGCGGGACGTGCAGCATTGGGGCGCTTCCGAAGGCTGGGCCGGGCTGCATGTTGTAGAACCCTTCGTTCGGATGCAAATAGCCGGCGCCAGCTGGCTCTGACATGGGGGGTGGTGGTGGCGGTGGTTGTTGTTGCTGCAATGGTTGCGGTTGTGGTGGTACGTGCTGCGGAAAGTAAGATGATTGGTCATTATAGTAAGGACGAGGCGGTGGGGGCGCACCAGGAGGACCCATGGGAGGCTGTGGAGGCGGAGGGCCGCCGTTGGGGTAGTAGCCCCAAGGCGGCGGCTGCTGGTGCTGGTGCTGGTGCGGAGGAAGAGGCTGTGGAGGGCGAGGTGCGCCATAAGGCGACGGCTGGGGATGCATCATCGGGCTCGCTATATGTTGTGGAGGCTCAGGCGGACGAGTGCGGAAGCCACCAGGAGGAGGGGCAGGTGATAAATGCTGTCCTGGGTGTGCTATGCCGGGCCTGGGAGAAGGCTGCTGCTGTGGCGGAAGAGGAGTGGGACCGACCATTCCGGGCGGTCCTTGCTGTGGCGCCATTGCGGGCGACACACGTGGTGAAGGACCACGCGCGGAAGGACGAGTGTCGACTGGTGCAACAGGGCCCGCGGGGGTGTACGCTAACGAGACAGTTGAGCTACTGGACTGTCCTGATTCATCGGATCCAGGATGACGTGCTGAGGATGATGAAGCATTATCAAAGGATGAGGGCGTAGGGTTGGACAGGACCGATACAGGTGTTGCTGATCCACCCACGGGGTCCATCAAGGGTTTGAAGGGCGGAGTGGTGATGCTGGTGGTGGTGGTGGTAGTCGTACCTGATGCACCGGCGGAAGAAGTGGGATCAAGCGACAACGAATGCATCGGCAGCTCGTTGGCCGACTCCGGTCCGGCTCCGGAGGTCGTCGGCTGTACAGACCCATCTTGCAGGTTGTGCGGTTGGGCCGCGCCGGGAGGCAATGCCATGGGAAGTAGAAAAAGATATAAAGTAGAGAAGAGAAAGAAGGACGGAAAAGTAAGTTCAAGTTGCACACGACCACTCTATATCGCTATATTCAATTTGCGACAACAAATTGATCTTAAGGCTGGCCCCTTCTCTCGATTGTAGTGTGGCCGACGTACAAGGATGAAATACAGAACTAATATTCGAGGGGTGGAAGACAATATGAAAGGGCTGGCACGGGCGGCTTTTTTCGAGGGTTTGCAGCTTTTATGCAAAAGACCAGAAAAAAAAAGTGATAATAATTCATTCATCGAGTATAGCCTACTTGCTATTTTTCTTGTCTTTTTTTTTCTTTGTTCATTTGGTCTATTCGTGCATGCCTTCTGCAACGCTGCCAAGTCAAGAAGACAAGGATGGGGTGCGCAGAGCCCTTCCGACATCGGTGCGATGCAATGACTCAGTTGGCAAAGAAGAAGGGATCTAATGGCAGTCCGTGTAGAAAATACTGACGGCGGCTGTGGCTCGCTTGTTCATAGCCTATCCGGATCCGACCCGATGGTCGTACACGCATCTCTGGGGAGCAGCCACTCTATGCAAAGACAAAAACAGAAAGGATTCTTACTTTATACGGCTGGTGGATATTCAGGTATGAGCAAATCATCGTGATTTGACCGCCGCTTAATTCATTGTGCTTTACAGAACAATCGAGGTGTTCTTTGGGAGCAGGAACTCTTTAAGGGTTTCCAGTTCGTCCGCGACGCTCCTTTCTTTTATTCTTTTGAAACAGATGTAAAAAGTGCCCTTCCGCTGGTATCTCGTACGCCCCTAACCTGTCGCACATAGGACTGCCTGGCTGGTCTCGAGTTTGTCGAAGCCTCTGAAGCAGATTCGTTCTTCAAGAAATTGCTCTACCGCGAAACTATCACCCTAAAAGGTAAAGTAAAGCATTCGCCTGCCGCACTAGATCAAACACAGACTTTGAGGTTAATCAAAAAAAAAAAAAAAAAGATGATAACAAAGAAAACCACCACCAGCAGCAGGAAAGCGTACCTGTCCCCCCGTTCGTAGAGCGTAACACGACCAAGCATACATTACCATCATTTCACAGTATACGATCAAGTCTCAGAAAAAGAAAAGTGGACAAGACCGCCATCGGTGGACCTTCAGCCTTCAAGTAAGGGAGAAGAGAGAAGGATACGCAGCACACACTATGTAACATGAACAGGCGACTCATATCACGGGTAGACATAAGGAGCACGTCGGCTTCACGCCTGGTAAAGGCTTTAGTGTGCAAGAAGACCAGGAAAGTTCATCGGGTATTATAAGTCAATTGCAATCTATGGGTGTCTCCGCAGACGAGATATCGCGCAATAAGGGTTTTATTGATCGCTTTCTGGAGGATCACAGCGTTAAGCAGCAAGCAGCTCGTCCCTCCCGCCCGCCGCCGCCGCCTCCTCCTCCTCCTCCTCATAGAAGACCTCCGCCGCCGCCCTCGGGGCCGCCCATGACCCCTCAACCACCGAAGACCAACCACCCATCTGCGCTGCATATGCCAGCTACAACGCACCACATGCAGCCATCGCCACCACCACTGCCAGAACGGCACCCTTCACCTGTCCGACCTACTGCGATCCACCCAGCTCCTGAAGCAGCAGCAGCAGCACCAGCAGCACCACCACCACCACCACCACCACCTGCGCCACCGCCACCGCCACAGTCGGCCCCGCCCATTCCACCCTCTGCAGAAGATAGAACCTCCATACATAGCACGGACGGAAGAGCGAACTTGATGGCATCCATACGAGGCACGGGTGGGTTTGGGCATTTGAAGCAAAGCGGTCACTTGCGCAATGCAGAGGCGTTTGTTGAGGAAGGAAGCACTTCACCTTCACAGGTCGTCGAGGGAGATATCATTAGTAGTTTAGCAGATGCACTCAAGCACCGCAAAGCCGTAATGGATAGTGACGAAGAAGAAGAAAGCGACGATGAATGGGATTGACAGTAAAGCAAGGAACCTTTTAATGACCCTTTCTATTGGCTGCTGAGATTGCGCCAGGCCTAAGTCTTATTGTGCCCACTGCTGTATAACACGCGGCACAGCAGCAACTCGAGTGCTTTGCTCTTCAACTCGTCATGTGGGAACCCAATGAGCAGCTGCTACTACGGGCTACGGCGAAATACAAGAAAATGGAAGGCACCTTGATGGTGACTCCAAAGCGGGTCGCCTGGCGCCAGAATGGTTCGGCGGATCTCAATCCTTCCTTCAACTACAAGCAAATTACAGGTAAGTTCGATGGATCGGATAGCGCCCGGTCGATTAAGACGGACAATCAGGACTGCAGCAGACACCGGAGGGATCTGCAAAGGTGCTGCTACGGATTTCAGCCAAACCAGCGAGCGATCAGAATGCGCCTCCTAAAGACCACACCTTCCACTTTGTGTCGCCGAAGGCACTCACAGAGCGCGAAGCGATCAAATCACAAATAACAGAGCTGCTTGTACGACAGCGTTCAGCAACGGGCACACCGTCAACGCCTAGTACACCTGCCTCACCAGCCACGATGCAAACCCCCAATATCACCTCTTCGCCCTCGCGCGCCTCTACGCCTGCCTCCGCGTCGAACAGCCCCATGACCGGCACGCCCTCCGGATCTTCCCCTATACCCGGCAGCCCTCAGTCATGGCGACAGGAGGAGTTCAACACGCGCAGGCAGCTCCTGGCCTCCAGCCGAGAACTGCACACGCTGCACATGGAGCTCGTCATGAAAGGGAAGACGGTGAGCGAGGAAGAGTTCTGGTCAAGTCCCTACGTCAAACGGATACGTCAGAAACTCAAGAAAACGGCCGTTTCACGCGAAGGAAAACAAAAGGGCAAATCATCCAAGATGGTGGAGCTTATGCCTGGCCAGCAAGAAGGTGCAGATGTCAAATACACCCTCACGAGCCAAATCATCCATAATATCTTTAATGAATTTCCCTCTGGTATGTCTCATATACAGCATGTCCATTATGCAATTTAGGTGCCTTCTCACCAGAGAATCCTTATATCTTCTGGTAGTCAAGCGAGCGTATGATTTGAACGTACCGGATAAGGTACACCGACCCGTGTCGATCAGCTAGCGGAAACTCATACCATGACTTAGTTATCAGAGCAACACTTTTGGAAACGGTTCCTGGCGTCCGAGTTCTTCCATCGAACCCGAACAGGCGCACGCTCCCAGATGGCTCCCTATGACGATATCTTTGATAGGTGCATGCAAGAGGAAGATGAAGGTATGGATGATAGCTCCATGGTCTGCTCTCATCCAAGCTTCCCTTTACTTCCTTTCTAGAGAACTCCAGGGCACCGGATCTTCGCATGGAGGATATCAAACGAGCTATCGATTTGACCGCCACCCAGGAAGACCACATTGATAGCGGCAATGCGCCTGATTTTACAATGCGGCCCGGCCAAGACGCCAAGGTACTACCCTTGATCCGCCGTTTTAATCGTCATGCCATGCGTGTTCTGGAGACACCATCGTAAGTCAAGTTAGTATGATCTATCACTGTTAACTAAAAACTCCGTATAGCCACAGTAAGAAGAAGGACCGCGAAGAGGTCAGTTTATCATCTTTATTCAATCGCCTTGTCATCCGCTCACTCACACCAATGGTAACAGGACGATATTACCAAAGAAATCGACATCACCGATCTAAGAGAAGAAAAACCGGCTGAACGGATTACATTGGACATTCAAGACTCCCGGCGGTATTTTGAAAGCCAGAGTGGAAAGAATGATGCCATTAAAGTCACCGAAAAGGTATATTTTTCTTGCTTGGCAAGGAGCGTTCGCTGAAATCTTCCGAAAACTAGGACGCCACCGAGTTGCTGGCTGGCTTCAAAGCGGCCTTCCAAGAGTGGCAGCCGGACCTCACAAAAGTAAGCAGCATAAACTTACCAAAATAGATCACATGTGCGCAGGAGCTCACCCATTGTTCTAGCCGGTCATGAAACCCAGGGTTGCTGACAAAGCCTGTCTGACTTTGACCAAGGCGATCAAGCGTAAAGTACGACACGATGAAAGGGCGATGGGGTCAGGTAAGAGCAGACTTTTGGTAGGAAGCAGTCAACTGAAAAAGCTAATATGTATGAAAAGATGCAAGGCTACCACCGCAACTTCAAGCAAAAGTTCAGAACTATCATTCGGCTACGAACGAGATCCTTAGACATTTCTGGGCTTCGTATGAGCCCTATCGCGCAGATAAGAATATACGAATGATGGACAGCCTTCGGAAGCAACAAAAGGAGAAGCTCAACGAGATCCGGACCGCTGCTAACAGCCTTGATGCAGATTTCGATCGGGTGCTACAAGTAAGAATTGGGCGTGTTAGCAAAGTATACTAAAGATACAATGGACTCATGCGTTTTGACGCAGATTTTGCATCCGACTTCGACAGCGGTGGACCGCGCGCTCGATGCGGGCAAACGACGGGCCACTAAAATGCGCAAGTGAGACACGTTTGCCATAAATGGCCCTTGCTCTTTTATCTGAGACAAAATCCAAGACATTTCTAAAGATCATGCCATTTTGCACACCCTTTAATAACTTTTTGCTTCTTCTTACCGTGTTGACATATGTCTGCTATTAATGAATACCTGGAAGTACAGGCGGATCCTTCGGATGCCCTGTCGTCTACAGGATCCTCACCGTCATTCGCGTCTCGGGCGTCATTTTCCTCTAATGCGTCTAGCTTCTTACCTGACGAGCCGACCATGGCTCAAATCAGTACGCCCTCCTCGTCTCGCCGTAGTGCTAAGACGGTGAGCTCGTTTATCACGAAGCTATTCAGGTAAGCCGGTCTGCTGTTCAATGCAAGAATGCAAGAATGCCTGGCTGACACAAGAATCAGTCTTGTGGACGATGTACGTTTCCAAGCGTTGGTCTCTTGGAATCCAGCGGGAACTTCTTTCTTGATTCGCAACGTCAAGAAATTTGCCCAAATTGTTCTTCCAGAATATTTTAAGCATGGCAACTTCTCTAGCTTTGTCCGCCTTCTGAATATGTATGTCACCAACGTGTCAATGATGGAACAACCTTCTAATGCATTATCTGCTTAGGTACGGATTTCATAAGGTGAACAAGTCTGCACGAGGTCAAAGAGGCAGCGAGCATGAAATCTGGGAATTTTTCCATCCACAGTTCCGTCGAGGACAGCCCGAACTGCTGAAGGATATCAAACGGAAGGCCATGGACTCCGAATTGCTGAAGCGCGAAACGGGCGATTACCATCAAGTGTTTTCCATGTTGCAACTGTCACAGACCGATCTACAGCGCCAGTTCCAGGCCTTGCAGACAAGCTTCTCGAATCTATTGCAAGGGTTTGAAGACACACGCAAGATGCAACTCCAACAACAAATTATGTTACGACAGATCGCCGAACGTCAAGGCATCGACATTAAAGACATGGGAGGCCTCGCGTGGCCACAGCAACCATCACACCAACAACAGCAACAGTTTACTCCGCAAGAACAATCACAGCCATGGATGGCGGCGCCTATGCCACAACAGCAACCGAACGTTACACAGTCCTCAAATCAACCACTCATCCAGCTTCAACGACCGCCTCCGCCGCGACAGCAATCACAGCAGCAGCAGCAACAGCAGCAACAACAACAGCAGCAGCAGCAACCAAACGTTTATGTCACAGACCCCAACAACGAGCGTGATCCATGGAACGAACCAGACGATTGGGACATACATATGCAGCAGCAACAGCAGCCGTCTCAGTCTCCTCTCTTCAATATGGCCATCAACACCCCACTTCCCCCGAGTCCTGTGCCGAATGTGTTTGTCTCTAAACCCACAGATCAGTTTTCTCAGAGTATCTACCATACCGAAGGCTCTTCAGATGGCAACAATACCCTTGGTTTACAATTTGCTGCCGACGGATTTTAATGAGCTCCTTATTATTTATTGCCTCATACATTTTGTACCTATGTCATAGCTAAGTAACGTAGCAAAATGTACTCCAGGAAGTCTGATAAAGTCTGATGTACTATACTACACGATTGCAAGATCAAAAACAAACAGGAAAACCAGCAGCGCAAGCTGGCAGCGGTCCTATTCGTAGACGTAGTCGTGGTCGTGGTTTACTATCATTCTAACTAGCCTACGAACTTTCGTCCCGAAATCAGTTCTCGCGGACTACACTTCATTTTAATTCTACATACCTAAGCGGCCGGATCCGGGGTTGTCGATACACGCTCATGGCGTGTTGGCCACTGCCCCATCCAAAGCTGTGCAGCAGAATGCATTTTTGAGTCTCAGTTTCATAGTATCAACCACAGGCGCTTACCGATGGACGTGGGGCAGACATTTGGCGCAGGAAGATGTCTATAAGAGTGTTTTCAACGGTGGTTCCAGCCACCAACCGCCTAGGCTAGTTGGCCACAAACGGGAAAGAAGGAAGGCAGAGGTAGCGGAGAAGAAGAGCAAAGGAGAAGCGAAAAAGGATCGAAACTGAAACGTGTATTAATGTCTCATATTCAATGTATCGACATGAATCTGTTTCACTTACGGGCAGAGGAAAAAGCGAAAAAAAAGAAGTTTCTTGCGCGAGGGAAGCAAGCAGAAGAGAGGAAGAGGCGTGAACGGAGGAGAAGACAGGAGAAGAGGCGAGGAAGAAGACTGCGAGCAAGTATACATCAGAAGAAGGTTAGTGAATGGTGGTGCCTTCTTCAAGCCATCTGTTGGTGGTCTGGGCCACGATCTCTTGGGATCTGATAGGCAAATCGTATTACCTACGGTAGGAGATGATGCCTTCTGGGGTCTTCTGGTCTACTACCGACTCAGGTATCGTACCGACTCAGGTATCGTACAGAATGCATCTTAGGAATTTGTGCATTCTTGGTGTCCAAGACCATGTACTCTTGACGCGACAACTTACTTTCATGCACACCGGTGCAGCTGGGGGCGGGCAACCGGTGGCAGAGGGACTTGGGAGGAGGACGCAGTGGTCTATGCTGCACTTATTAGTTTATACTTGTGACCATAATCCTTTCTTATGTACCTGCCAGCGAAAGACTTGACCAGAGTTAAGAAAAGAAGAAAGTAGCCGTGGGATAAAAGAGACCTTTTATAAGACAGACTCATATCAATGAACTTTCATGCGATTACATATAATCCGTCTGCCAATGGGAAACAGAACGCCAGAAAAAAGACCTTGATGAAGATTGACGTCAAATACTTTTCGCGTTTCAGAGGATTCATTGACCTACTTTGCTATCATGCGGTTCTGATTTATAGAAGAACACAGGAAAAAGGACCTTGATGAAGATTGACATCAGGTACCGTTCACGTTTGAAAAGTGGTCTGCTTTACCAATAAACCCGCCATTTAGCTTGCAGCAGAGATGGTAAGCAAAGCACATGGAGCAGTTGGAGAAATTCGAGTAATGCTTTTTACAACATTTGGGTATATCCCGACGGAAACAGAACTGTTGTGTATCTACCCTCAATTTTTAGACACAGAGACTTTCCGTAATGCTAGATAGCTTTGGTACCGAGAGTGCTTCAGGAGCCAGTGTGCCAAAGAAATATCAAGTGTCGCAATATAAAAAACATAGTGTTGCAAGTTACAAAAACATGTAAAATGCAAACATAGCATTCTAAATGCCAGCTCGCGCGGTTTACAACTAATGGTTGCTGTGATGCTCAAGTTTATATTAGTGACATCCTCCTCTGTTTTATAATGTCTGCTCTAGCTTCCAGATGACTTCGTTGCGTCTGAGTAGTCTATTACCTCATCAAAAGCTTAATAATAATGATAACGTGACATCAAGAAAAAGGCAAGTGTTCGCTCGCCTTCAATTGCGGCGTTCACAGGAAGAACATCTACCGAGCGGATAGAACCTGTCTCTTGTTTCCTTAATTGGTAAGTTGCTGTGTACTGTAACAAAACTACTGCACACACAGATATACAAACAAGCAACGCCCTACAGATGGATCCACCAAACACTCACACCACCCCACATATGTACATTCGACATACATAAATCTTCAAAAAAGGGGAAAAAAAGGAGGGGTGAGTTGATGATATACACATAAATAGTAAGCAAAGGCAGATGTTTGTACAAAGGGCGTCAATAGTACAACGTACACAGGATATCAGCTTGCACATGCATACATATCGTTCACAGATACGATGACAAACATATGAAGGTTTAGTAGGTATACCGGTAAGGGAGTGCATACAAATAGTGATGTTTGAACTAGGCTTGGGCATGAAAAGAGCATTATTACACGTTTATCTAGCCGTGAGAGATCAGATACCAGGTCGTCATCATCGGAAGGCGTCTTTCAGCTCTCTCAGGGTGGCGAGTGTTTCAACCGGATCATTTTTGCCTGCAAAAATTTGGAGTGCCTGTTCGTTGACTCTCAGAAACGGGTTGTACATTTTCTCCTGGCCGATCGTCGACGGCACCGTAATGGATTTATCTTGACACCACGCCCATTTGGCCATCAGCGCCTCGTTCTGGGGCTCTACCGTGAGGGCAAACTAAAACGGCAGATGAGCGGAGGTTGTGCGTGTCTTCTCGAAGTAGGTGTTACCTTAAGATTATTACGCGTGTATTCATGCCCGCAATATACCCACGTATCGTCCGGGAGTTTTGTAATAACATGAAACAGGATCCGGTACATGTCGCGTGCATCGCCCTCAAAGAACTTGCCGATCCCGCCGACAAAAAGTGTGCTAAAGAGTCCAAAAAACGCAGTCAGACAAAGAAAACGGGCCTTACTAATTTTTTCTCTTACTCTCCCGTAAAAACCGCTTTCTCGTTCGTGGTTGGGTCACTGACATAATAGCAGACATGGCCTTTTGTATGGCAAGGGGTATGAAGCGGGGCAATATCCAGCGAGCCCAGCTTGAATTCTTCACGGTCCTTGCAGACGTAATTGATTTCTGGGATTCGCGCGTCCGCCCCATACACAGCCAGTCCAGGTTTTTTGGCTGTCATTTGTGTTACTCGGATCCCACACACCGTTTTGCCGAACAGTAAAGGAAAATCATCTTACCCACAAGTTCAATGTTGCCACCAGCATGATCCCAGTGGTGGTGCGTGATCAAGACACTAAAAGAAGTGAACGTTGTTCGACAATTGACAAAACAAACAAATAAGGTTACCTCTTACCTAGATAGTTTCGCTCCAGTTTGGCTGATCACGTTGAGGATCTTGATGGGCTCTACACTTTTTTAAATCCGACTTCAGCCTTCATTGATTCTCGAGGGTCAAATATTCTCAGCATATATACAAGTATATATATGGCGTATGACATACGGGTCTATCACGGCGGCTTCTTTTGTCTTTTCGTCGATTAATATATACGAGTAATTGTTTTCGAGGACACCAATGGGGATAATTTTCATTGTCTAATGATATATTTAAAGGACGGGAAAAGTGAAAGAGAAAGAACGACATGCATGTACCGCGCACGCACACAAAACGAACCTTCCCCACGCAGGAACGCCCTTGACAATATATATGCGCTTTAATGGAAGTTTCGTTGGAAAAACACTGATCTTGACCCCCGATAGGAACATACTCACCTGAAGGATGCTTCCATGGTCCTCCTTTCGGCCAATGAGGGTCTTCCATTTACCGATAACGACATGTCGCCTGTGGCAAAACGGGCTGTCGTCCCAATTTTTCCCTATATTCCTTCCTCTTCACTGTCTCTGTCATTTACTCATTGAGCTGTGTCACTTCTCTTGCGAAAAAAAAAAATACCGCTATTGAGGATGAGTGATAATATGAGTCGTGCGCACGGATTTTTTTTGTGTTCTTCTCACATCAGACTCGAGTCCTGTGCATATCAGAGTATATGTCTCTGTGAGAATTCTAATACGTAAGGATGTTATAGCTGGCAAGTGTGGTGAGCGCACACAGTGAGCAAGCATTACAAACATATGTAGGCTATTAGGGAAAAATTAATTTTATATTAAAAGTGTTTAGTCATATTGCATAGTACAAGAGGATCAAGAGAAAGAAGCAGAGAGATTATTTCAGAAACGGGCGCGTTCGAACGTGTAAATGAAGGAATACGTTAGATACCAGATAGGGCAGATGTATGGACTTAGACATTGGGCTGCTTGCGCGTAAGGACGCGAATGGAAGCCGCACAGGCACGGAAGAATGTCTTGACCTTGCTGCCAAGCGATCCAGGAAGGCCGTAGGTCATCATGCTCAATACCATGTTTTTATCGTCGTTATAGGGCGGATAACGAACTGCCATCAGACTTTCGCCAAAGGTTGACTTGACCATGGTAGCACGCTCGTGCGTGAAGGTTCCGAAGGATCGATCACCGTGATACGAGCCCATACCTGAAGGTCCGACGCCGCCGAAAGGCAACGAGAGCTCTTGCTATTTAAGACCCCGGGGGCAAATGAGCCATGATCTGGACAACCTCACGTGAATATTGGACTTACTAAATGCATCAGCGTGTCATTGACGCAAACACCACCTGAGTTAGTCTTGTTCAGGACTGCAAAGAAGAAGAAAGAAAGAGCGATTAAGTGGCTGCCCCGTGATGCAAGTTTGTACAGGCACTGACCGTAGTTATAGCTGCTGGAGCTACCGGCAAAGACGTACAAGGCGAGCGGATGGTCTCTGTGTGACCGAGTGAGATATTATGTCGGGTCGACCTGTTTCACAAAGCTACTACCTCGAGTTGACGACTTCAATCGCCTCGTCCATATTCTTAACCGCGACAATAGGCAGCAGTGGACCTGGAATGAGAACAAAAACACCGAATTAGCTTTCTCGATCGGTGACCACGTTGCACAAGTTCTTTTTTCCAAGATACTCGGAAAAGAAGGTACACGTGTACTTACCAAAGATCTCGTCCTGCATGATGTGGGGATCGTTAGGCTGAACAGGGCTTATAATCGTGGGAGCAATATAGCGGTCGTCGCGGTCGGTCTGACCACCGACGACAATGGTGTTGCGATCGTAACAGTCGAGGATCTTCTTCAAGCGATCAAACTGACGGTGGTTGACAATGCGGCCATAAGACTCAGACTTTTGCGGGTTTGTGCCGTAGTACTCAGTCACGACCTTGCGAAGGGCAACGAGAAGCCGTTCGACCTGGTCTCTGCAGACGAGAACATAGTCTGGCGCAACGCAAGTCTATTCAAAGTTAGTATCTCTGAGCGGCGTACATTGTCGCTTATAATCGCTTTACCTGGCCGCAATTGAAGAACTTGCCCCAGATGAGTCTTTTCGCGGTAATGTTGAAGTCCGCGTCAGGTGTCACAAAAGCCGGCCTACACCAAGATCGCTTCATGAGTTTCTTTCTTCTGATTTGTATCAGCGCGTTTTCTTGGTCTCTTACGATTTTCCACCAAGTTCCAGGGTGACAGGTGTCAAATGCTTGGCAGCGGCAGTCATGACGATCTTTCCGACCATACCATTACCCGTGTAAAAGATGTGATCGAGGCGTTGTTCTAAATAGACGGTCCACGTGTATGTGTTAAAAATCATGGAAATCGAGAATTCAGGGGTTCTTATTACCAAGGAGAGCGGTGGTTTCCGGGACAGCGCCATTCACAACTATGTATGAACGCTGATCGAGATACTGAGGCAGGATACGGCCTATCAAGGCAGCAGTGTTGGCAGAAACCTCGGAAGGCTAGATTGGTCGATTATTATTATTAGTAGATGGCTCTAATTTACATTAACACAACGAAAAGACATGTACCTTGATGACAACACAGCAACCCGCAGCAATCGCGCCAACCACAGGATTGAAGAGCAAATTGATCTAATCCCACCGTTAGTTGCTTGTTCTTTGCTCATTCATTTATGCTACATACAGGATAATTCCAGGCACCTACAAAGGCAACCAAAAGATTTAGATGATGTTTGAGAGAAAGTAATGCAAGCCAGAACTTACCCAACACGGCAACGACGCCCTTGGGCTCCTTGCGGATGTAGGTCTTATCCATTGCGTTCATCATGAAGCGTTTTTTGGTGGAAGTTGGCTTGGATAGACGGTCGATGTTCTTTTCCGAAGTTGTGAATCAATAATGATGTGCTATTGTCGTGTGATCCTCGTGATATACCTTGACCATGTATTTGATCTCATCAACAACGCTCGATATTTCGCCAATGTTGGTCTCCAGGCTATGTTTGTGGAGATCATCGTAAAGGGCTTTCTGAATGGCGGGCGAATTCTCCTCAATGAAACGGAGTAGGTTTCCGAGCTGCTGTTTACGATAGGAAATTTCTTTCGTGATGCCTGAGTAGTAAGAATTGCAGCAGCAACAATGAAGGGCAAGGCGTGTGAGCGTAAAGATCTGCCGGATATGCAAGGTCGATCATGAAATTAATGAAAAAAACGAACCAGTGTTGAAAGTCTTCCGGAGTTCCTGCACGATGGTAGGGACTCTCTCGACTGGAGTATACTCAAGTTCCACCATACTGGAGGATGAAAGATGGGACAGAATGGAAACTAGTAGTGTTAGAAGCGAAAAAGGGAAAAAGGAAGCAGAAAAAAAAGGAGGGGATGGGGATCTATAACAAAGGCGGGAAGCCTGAATTGAGTTGGATTAAATAGCTACACGGACAAAAGCTTGTTTACAAGTCCGCGCGAAGGTGGAGTAACGTTTCGATCTGTGTGATTCGAAGTCGTCAATGACGCGCGTTAAGCCCCTCCTGGCGCAGTTTAATATAATGGAGGTAGTACTTTTTCCACACTGACGGGTCGTGTGGATGATGGCAAATGATATTTGTGGAATGATACTTGTCAGGTACAGTTGCCCTAAAATTAGATTGTTCTCGTTTGCACAGATAATATGCACTTCTTTACGCAACTGGTCGGCCCTTCGAAACCCCGAAGTGCCGCATTACGTGAAAGAATAAAATAGGATTATGTATTGCTGCTATCGAAGATATGCACACATTATATATTTACAATACTTGTCTATGGTGGAGGCTCATGGATGCGACAAAGTATCTTCTCTTTTTTTCTTGTCTTCCTTTTTCTTTTTCTGTGAGATCTTGTTCTGCTCGTTACACGCAGCATATGAATGAAACAAGCGGCCTTACTTCATGTGGAAGCTTGCGTCCTATTGGGATCCACATAGTAGGAAAATCACAAGTACCGTCCCACCTTTTCAACACGGTGATCTATGCCGCCGCCTTACTTTATATATGCCACCTGTCCAGATACGGAGAATCCGATTTTCCTTTTATTACCGCGCTCTAACGAATGCGCACAAGCTTTCTTTAAGGCTGTACAATACGCCGCAGTGCAAGCTGAGCCAAGACGGGGGGTTGCTGTGGCGGTGCAACAGCAGGGTTACGTGATTTATACTGCCGGTCTTGTTCCTGCGCTAGTGAGGTTCGTGTGTGCTGTGTTTGTGTATCATAAAGCCACCAGCTTGGGTTTCCCAGTAGTATAGCGAGACGCCAGGACGGTCATGGCAATACAAGATAGAATATAGCCACTAAACTTGAAGAATGCCGATCGGGAGAATTGCCGTTCCTCCTCAGGAGTTCGGAATGAGGCATAGATCTTCCAGAGATTAGGCAATGCCATAGTGTAAACGGTAGGAAAAAGGAAAAAAGAAAGATATTTACGGCCATTCTCCTCCCCCAGTCACTCGCTCGGTCCAGGTTGGACAGACACAAGAAAGAGTGCCAGAGTGCCACATCGCCTTTTTCACCCTTCTTTGGTGCATCTTCCACCCAAACTGGAAGATCTGCAGAGCCGAAAGTAGTACTATATGCAAATTGTATATCGATCTCTTGGGTTCGTGTCCATGGAACAAATTGGCGACGACATTCAGATATATTTAACGACAGTAATTCACTGTCCTTTATCGGCTATCGTGTCAGGCATTATGATGCTGCAGAAACCTTTTTGAATGCAGCTGTCGAGTTGATTTCGTGCTTTCTAATAGCGTACTGCGCACTATTGGAAGCCCTAATCTGTAGTTCCATCACATAGTCGGTCGATTTTACACACGGACGTATAAACGCTAAAATGTTTTGCCACCTTCGATATTGGTCTCTTCGCCCTGAATCCCTGCATGTAACCCCGTTCTAGTCCAGGCGAATCCAGACATGAGATCTGTCTTCTATTTCTCGTTCTTCTTCGTCTTGTCCCTGTGTCCCTGTTCAAGGTGCACGTCTTCAAAGTAAGGGCGGATGGCGTAAAGCGGACTTCAGATCATTTATCCTATATCACATTTACTCAGACGACACATGGAGGGATGAACGCAGCAGACCATGCATGATAGAGTCTTTTAAGAGCCCCTTGTGCATCCTGATACCGGTGCTCTTTTTATCTTATTTCATTTTATTTTACTTTGCCAGTCTCTCTTTCTTTCTTTTTTCGGTCAGCCCTCTATTTGAAGTACAAGAGGTTCCTTTTTAATTTCTTTTTTTGTGCTGTAAGGACAGCTGGTTGACGTAATTGTTTCTAGGCAGTTCTCTCGTCTTTCTTCTGTAATCTTGCGGACTTCTGGCTCTCTGACCCCTTCTTCATTATTTCTTGCATATCGTGCGATCGATGAGAACACAGCAACTACCAGAAACTCAGTGGGGCAGTTTGCTATTGAACCTACTCGGCTTCGTTTCCAATAGCATTGCCCTTTATGCCGCCAATTTTGTGTATGAAAACCCCTACGCAGTTGGGTTTGGCGGCCATTTTCAGGTGAGTTACGACCCCCCTGCCCAACCCATGACCACTCCTCACAACGGCTGTTTGCTGACTGGTCGATATGGCAACAGTACCTCACTATCCTTGGTCTGACCACAGCAACAATTGCTTTTGGTCTCAAGCTGTATCGATTTGTCGCGCCCGGCGCACTACCAAGTAAGTCAACGAAGGAATGGACGGCGAATGGTGGACGGTTGACAGTCCTCATGTGCAAGCGCAATCGTCATTCTATGGATTACAAACTTTGACTGTGAAGAAGCCGGTATCTAAATGATGACATGTTTTACAATAGGTCTGCATGAAGCCATGGTCTACTTGGCTATTCCTGTATGTAAAATGTCGTTTGGTAAGAGCATATCGTACTGATATCACGTTGCAGGTAGAGGGCAGCATCAGTTTACTGTACTGGGCGATGGTGTTTGTTGACCCTGAACTCCTGATACCCAAAGACGTCCCGCCGATTCCCATGATCCTTGACTGCGCGCTCCATCTGTACCCTGCTGTTTTCCTATGGTCTGACTTTCTGATCTTCAACTTGGAGTTCAAACGTTCCTATCAGCACGTTACAGCCATCTACGGCTTTGCTCTCTTCTACCTGGCGTGGTCGTGGATGTGCCAAATTCAAAATGGCTACTGGCCCTACCCTTTCCTTGATCAAGTAACAACTATCGTGCGACTTTTGATATACATTTCAGCAGGCACCCTTTGCTGGTTTATTTATGAAGCAGGTAATTCTGTCGCTCCGCCCTCCAAATGACACGTATACCATGTTACTCATATACATAATTTTTCGATCATCAGGAGCTTTCATGCATACAAGGTTACACTCTCGCAGGCTGCTTTATAGAAAGAAGGCCAATTAGATTTGATAATTTCGAGGATTCTCTACTCTAACATATCCATACCAGTCTGATATTTAAAGAATATAGACACATGTATTTCATTAGAGACCTGTTCGACGCGATTCGAATATTCACCATTTTATGAGGGAGTTTGTTTCGTGAATAAAAGCTTCAGACGCCAGCACGTGTTTGATGTTTTGCTAGTGCACCTGCGCACGTGAATATATTGCAGGCCGGTATTTCACCATGGATCAGCAAATCTTGACCATCGAGATCTGTAAATGGGCTATATACATATGTGTGCCTGCGCGCTACCCAATTTCCATGTATGTGAAACATAGCGACATAGCCATCAATGGAACCGTGTGATACTTGCTTGTCTTTCTGATGATCCGAATGCTTGTAGAAGGGAGGTAGCACAAAGTGCCATAATAATGTGTTCGCTTTATTCTATGTATAAGAAGGGCACTCTTATATTAAACTGTAAATGTGTGGCAAAAGATAGATGGAGGTATAGTATTTGGCGGCTGATATGCCGGTGTCAGATATATTAGACGCACTGCAAACCGTCGTAAGACCGCGTATGCGGTTGCAAAATGCACAAGAGCTAGAAGCTGTTTGAGTTACTGGATTGAAAGACGCAACAGTATAATCCCCTATAATAATGATAAGCCTGCTGTATAAAGACACGAGTCCAATCAGCTAACTAGATGTATAAAGGTGTGATAGATATAAGCACTCGCGAAAAGGATTCTTTCTCTTATTCTCTCTTGATCTTTCTACATATCTTTCTTGTCCCTTTCCCCAGTTCCACATTCACGCCTCCACGCGAGGAATGTATTCCAGATATACACAGTTGCGAAACCAGTGCATGTAGCAGAAAAGAGCAAGACAACAAATAGACGCTTTTCAGGCCGATTTTTGACCTTCAGACTTGACCTAAGCTCATAAAAGAGAGTTTAGTGAGTAGAAATAGAGAAGAACATCGATGTGCAGCGATGAATTTTTTTCTGCGGTCCGTCAAGAACACTACCAATGAGACAGCGAGCATTTTGAAGGGGAGAGAAAAAAAAGTGAAACACAGGAACAGAATAACCGGTGGTACAGTTGAAGTGTAGTTTCTAGGCATCTCATTCACTTTCGCCTGAGAACGGCGCCCGAGGCATCATTTTGGAACGCGGACTGTGTCACGAAGATAATTCTATAGGAACAAATTCCTAGATATGGGAGGATCTATATATAAAAGATATATCATCTAGCGTTATATCAGATTTATTTATGAGTGAGCATGGTGCAAGGTCGGGTGGAGACAGTAAATATCCCAGATACGTAAATCCGCGCACACACGCGTGCGCACAGAAGTTGGAGAAAACAGATCGTTCGGCGTCAGTCTCATTATACTTTCTCTGGTTAGGCATAAAAGCTAGGCTTACGATGGCTCACATGATGAGGTGTGGCTACAAATTGCAACTCAGTGTTTGTTTTGGTGCGATGGCAACAGATGGTAAGAGACGAGCCCGACAGGCATGCATTTATTTTATGTTTAATTCTTTTTTTCTTTTTAAAATAAAAAAAAAGGTGCAGCTGCTTCTTTATAAAGCGAAATCAGCCCGTCTGATAGGTAAAAAGACAGAAGCTGCGACGGCGGAGCAAGAGGTCAATATGATAGACGATGATGCTGATGGTACAGTATGAAAGGGCGCGGATGGGATGAAAGTGAGAAACGTGTTTCTTTTAACCGTCGCTCGTGTCACACCATGTCGCCGCACCAAAAAATTGAATGGCGAGAAAGCGGCTCAGGGAATGTGTGTGTGTGTGCGTGTGTGCGCAGGTGGGTGTGCGCACAGCGTTGCTCAGAGTGGCAAAAGAGGATTCTCTCTTTTTATTTCGTTCTGTTCTGCAAAACGTTTCCACCCCACCTTTTTTCTGTCTTTCTCTACCCTTTTCCCCCTTGCCCTTGTTTTTGTTGTTGTACCGTACTATTGCTTGTTTGCCACAACACAGCCCTCCCATTATTCTCATATAGTCTATAGTGAGGTTGACGACGGACAACAACCAAGTCTTTTCATTACAGCCATCCGACGTTTGACCTGTGCATTGTGCTTATGGCTGATGCTGACACTCCCTTGGACGAATCCCGGCAAGCAGACGACAAAGCCAAACAGCTGAATCTGGGCGCTGCATGCTTCCGCTGCAGAGGTTTCAGGCAACTATCGAAACACTAGGTGCAAACTTGCCTCATTCTCACCTATGCACCCCGTTGTTTGTTGTTAACATAGACATGCCTGCGACAGACAGAAACCAGCGTGCTCACGATGCAAACGACGCGGAATTACTTGCACCTACCCTGAAGCAGCACCCACCCTAAAGAAGCTCCAGAAGGCGACCGAAACGTTGGGCGACCGTATCCGCAAGTTCGGCGATCGTCTGAAATCACCCGAGGGCATGCCCAAAGAATTCCGGGCCATCTCATTGCAGAGGCTTGCGAACAAAGGGCCATCCACCCCAATGTCAGAAGTAGGAACACCTCCGTCGATATCCGAGACGTCGGATACGCGCTCGTCCATCTCAGTCGCATCCGAGTCCACGACGAGCGAGCATCAGCAAGAGCAACCCATGGCATCTACTAGCAATTTTTCCGTCTATCCATGCTCCAAATGCTTCAAAGATCTCCAGCAGTGCGACCTGACCTTACCCCGCTGCAGCCGTTGCGAGGGCAACGACTTTGAATGTGTGTACCAAAAGACAGAACCGAAGGCGAATCACGTGTCTCAAGTCCTGACCACGATGAACAAAGTCATGGACCAGTGGCAAGAGTCCATCGACCGCATGGCAAAAGACTTTGCCCAAAAGACTCGCGACTTTGGACAGCGTGCTAACAACTCGCTCAAGATCAAGCCCCTTCAACCCGCAGCTTGGAAGATCACGTCCACTACCCGTGGCCTGTCTGTCGAGAGCAATGTCAACTCTTATAACGACTTTTCTAGGCTTGTGGATCAGTTCAAAAAGTCGATGCACATTGGACCCGCTCCGCCCGAAGACGACGACGAGGAAACCGCGAGTCGGTCACCGTCCATGAATGATGAAAGACAACGCATTGCACAGGCGGTTGAATTGGACGACGCAAGCTCCATCCATACTTCTTCGGGCTTTTCGTTTGCAATCTGGAACTCCTGGTCGCACCCGACCCATGCGCTGCCTCAAGGTTACCCCATCGACATATCGGACGAGCTCACCGACAATCTCGTCAACTTATACTGCCGCTCGCCTTGCTGCTCAGCCATCCGCTTGCCCGTCGTCGATACCACCGAATTCTTGGCCCGCTACAACAGCCCCAACGAGGCGGACCGCCCTTCCAAAGTCCTCATTTACGCTCTCTGTGCCATGGCTGCCCGCAACGCTTTTCAATTGCATGTCTGGAGTCATCGCCCCTCCCATGAAACTCCGCGATATAACATGGGCAAGGCTCTGTCAATGGCTTACAGTCTCAAGGCACGCGAGCTCCTCTCCGAGTGCTTCGATGAGCCATCCATGGACAATTGCCAAGCTGCCTTTCTGTTATCGTATTGCAACCATCAGAATGGCTACGCGGGCGTAATCTACATTTATGAATGGATCGCATACAACATGGCCCATGAACTCGGCCTCTACGACAGCGGGCGGCAGCTGACAGAGCGGGAAGCTATTCTGGTCTGGTGCCTATACTATTTCAATACATGGTACCGCGTTCTCCAGGGCAGCTCGACTACCTCGGTGGAATCGAGCCAGTTTTATCCACGCTGCGACTTGCCTGAACCAGGTCCCAAGCCCGAGATGATGGAAGACGATACAGAGGGCGAGCCTCCACAAGCCCTCGTTGACTACTACGTTTGGAGCACTTGGTACTACTTGATCCGGCTTCAGATCTTGCGCCACGATGTCATGTCGCGTCTCGTCATGGCCCAGCGGCACTCGGGCAAACCCGATCCGGACCTGCCGTTTGATCTGATGGTGATGCAGGAACGTCTCCAGGCTTTTTACAACAGCTTACCCGCCGAGTGGCGCGATGTCGACCTCGCAGCGCTCAACAGCGCCGATAGCAGTTCCCCATGCTCTTCGGGCTCATCCCCATCCACCGACTCAAGCCATCCTCACCACCATCGCCACGACAGCAGCCAGCAATACCAAGTGGATCTTCCCGCGTTTGCCCGCTTTTGTGTGCTCAACGTTCATCTGTACTATAACATCAATAAGATCCTGCTCTACCAGGCCTTCCTTCCGTCTGACCACCTTCCCACCACCCCTTTCTCAATACAATGCCTCTACGTGAGTGTGGACGCCGCATACAGCATCACGCAGACCCTCCAGTATATGGCGCGTCAAAGTGACGAATGCAACGTCCATCTCCTCGGCTTTTTGTTCGCCAACATTGTCTACGTCAAGCTACTCAATTACAACGACGAATACTGCCAGGACTTTGCCCGACGCTGTCTGCAGCTCTCAGTTGATATCTCAAAGGCATCTGTCACTTATCTCTACGACTTTGAGATGGCCAAGAGTCTTGTCAACGTCATGGAGCAGGAGGTGCGATCGGCATGTGGCGCGCGACCGCAACCGCCCATGCGTACCAACAGCATCGATTCGACCTGCTCATCCATGTGGTCTCACACCTCGTCTTCCTTCCCATCTCCGCTGTCGCATCATCTCAACAACTTGAGCATGAATACCTTTCCTACTACTGCGTCAAATGACAGCACCGCTTACTTTACAAGTCCACCTCCGCAGAACGGCATCTAATCTTACTTAATTCTTTTTTGGCATTTTTCTTTCTTCTTCCTTTCGTGTTTTACATCCCCCGTATTCCCTATTCTCCTTACTTTTGTACTTAATTAATTATAAACACCTTCAAGTTTCTGTGCTGAATATCTTTATATGTGCATGACCGAGAGCGAACAAAAGGGAGGGGTTAGTGTACCAATGATTGAAAGGAATCGGATTTAGGGATTAAGCGAAAGAGATAACTACTTTATGCGGCAAATGGTCTTTCTTCCTAGATATGGGAAGACTTATAGAAAAAAATCTGTGTGTTTCTGAATGTGTTTGTGTGAGTCTGTGTGGATGTACAGAAAGGCGTGTACGCGGGATGGGGTTTAAAGGGGTGGGGAAGGGAGGGAATCAGTAAGTAACTAAAGTATGCAGTGTAGATTAAACGTAGCCCTTGGCTTGCAACTTGGAACGGGCATCTGGCGTGATCGAGTTCCACAGCTGGGTCCGGGTAGCCTCATCGACACCACCGAGGACCACCTTGAGGCTGTTGACCACGCGCATGGTCAACTCCTCCTGAAGGATATCCGCAGCGAGGACGGTGGTGAAGATCTTGACAAGACTGGGCATGTTCAGAACGGCAGGGTGGTTGGCCTCGAGCAGCTCCAAGAGGTAAGCGTAGACAGGCGCAGCTTCTTGCTCGTCGTGAGTGATGGGGAGCGCGTTGAACCACATGGGGATCACGTTATCTACCGGGACCTTGCTGCTGTTGTACTTGCAAATCTTGGCCACGGCCGAAACGGCGTTTTCAGTAACATAGATGAGCTCGTCGTCGCGCGCGTTGGGGGCGTTAATAATGGCAAAGAGGGGCTCAAGAGCAGCGACGCATGCGTCCGCATACTGCTCACCGCCCATCTGGCCGATGACACCCCAGCCGTATGCAGCAGCTTGGCGCACTTCGGGGGCGGGATCCTGAAGGGCAGAGCCCATGGGCTGCAAAAAGTAGTTGGAGTAGTTGAACGACGCGGGACCCATGAACTCGACAAGATCGTCATAGACGCAGATGGCCCATTGGCGGGCAGCCATGCTGGGATGGCTCAGGAACTGGAGGGTGTACGGGATCAGCTTCTCAAAGTAAGGAAGGTAGGCACCGCGGTGCATCTTGATCACGGTCTGGTTCGCACGAGCGATCTCGCTGAGAGCGTCTTCATCCGTCAGCTCCTCAACATCCTCAATGTCGTCCTCAGCATCGTACTCGCCGCTCTGCTTGCGGGTCTCGAGCGCACCCAGGTTTTCGTAGATGCGCTTCAGCTGTTCCTCCATGGCGCCAACGAAAGCCTCCTGCTCGGCGGCCTGAAGGCAGTTCTCGCCGAGGACCTCAACGCAGTCACTGAAAGTCGAGAAGAGCTCGGCCACGAAGGGGATCTCGTCCTCATTGTTGAGAAGAGGCATCACCTTGTCGTAGATGGTGCGCCAGATGCTGAGCAACTCGTTGGGCGCAACGTTGGCGTCCTTGGCGTCCTTAAGAAGGATAGGAAGCAGCTGAGCAGCGGTATGGCGGACACCGTCGTGGAAGTAGAACTTCAAGAGAGGCACGGCAATCTCGAGAACTTGGCCGACGTAGGGCAGGAAACCGGCGCCCAAGTCGCGAGCGTAGCTGATCAACATCTCGATAGCGGTGCACTTCTCCTCGAGCGTCGAGGTCTTGATGCCAATCTGCTGGCCCTGCAGACCAATGAACTCCCAGCCATCATCGGTGGGGTACTTGGCCTCAACGTCATCCTCGGTGGGATCGACAAAGATGAACTCGGGCGTAATGCGGGCCGACTGCAGGAGCGGAGGCATGATGTTGGGCAGGTAGGGCAAGAAGTCCTGGCCCATCATCTTGCAGACGCGAGCCCAAGCTGCAAGGAGGTAGGTCGACTGCACGTCATCAGCCTCGGTGACAGACTGCTGAATCTCGGCAAGGATATGGATGAAGTTCTCGGTGTAGGGCGCAAAGGCCTCCTTGCCAATGGCAAGAGCGATCAGCGACGCGCACTCGATGGCGCGGCTGCGGAGCGAACGGTATTGCTTGTCGGTGGCCTGGCGGAGGATGTCAAGCAGAAGGGGAACAATGACGTTGTGGTACTTGACAAACTTGCTCTCGGCACAGTCAGCGACGGTGGCGATGGTTGTGATGGCTTGCTCCTGGACGTAGGTCTTGGGGGTGCGCAGCAAGACGAGCAGGCGCTCAAAGATAGAATCGAGGTAAGGCTCAAGCGTGGCCTTGTCGGCTTCCTCGCAGAAGTTGACCATGGCAGCGGCGGCATGGGCCTGGACGCGGGGCTGGGACGCGTCATCCATAAGGGGCAGGAGGGACGAGATCACGGCCTCGTGGAAGTTCTTTTGAAGGAACGGACAGAAATCGGTGGACATCTGGCCGATGGCATTGCAGACGGCGTAGCGGACGCGCGGGTGAGGGTCCTTGCTGTAGGGAAGGATGGTCTGCATAATATTGCCAAGCTCGGGCTTCATGACCTTGACACAGCCCTCGCCAATAGACGAGATGGTCATGAGCGCGGCGCGGCGCTGCTGCCAATCGCTCGACTGGAGCATCTGAGGGATGAACTGGAAGCAGACGGGCACGACGGACTTGCCGCCCACGGTACGGGCCAAGCGGTCCAGAGTGCTCTCACCCACAACGTAGTTCTCCTCGTTGTCATCCTCATCAATCTAGAGATAAAAGATTAGATCAGTTCTGATCGCCCTTTTCTTTCCCTGAATCAATATTACTTACGTCCTCAGTGGTGTACCAAGACTCCTCATCCTCGATATCAGTGACCATCTCCATGGCGACGGGGACGAGCTCGGCGGCAAAGTTGGGGGTTTTGCGAGCAAGGGCAGGAGCAGATTCGGCGATGGTGAGCATCATCTCGAGGGCGGTCTGACGCGTGCGGTCATCAAAGTCCTTGTCCTTGGCGATACTGACGCTGACAGACAAGAGGTTGGGGAGGATGGGCTTGAACAGACGAGGGCAGCTGTCGGCCAACTCGATCAGGGTGATAAAGGCATCCACCAGGGTCTGATCGTCACGTGCTTGCACAAAGGGGGCGAGAGTCTGCGATAGGTGAGATGGAGGCCGGTTTGGCATGAAATCCGTTGCTTACCTCAAGCATATGGGGCATCAAGGTTCCCAGTTCCTTCTGGGTGTCCTCATCAGCCTGACCAATGTATGCAGCGGCAGCCTTCATGGCCTCGAGACGCACCTAGTGGATCATACATTTATCAGCTGAATGCGAGAGGGACGGGGGGTGGCATCCTTCAAAGTATGCAATGGGTTACTCACAGCCATGCTTTCATTGTCAGTCAAGCTGCCAAGGAAGACAGTCTTGAGGGTGTCGTTGCTCTGGTCGGCAATCAGTTCAGGGACGCTGGCGAGGATGCGGAATGCAGACTCGCGGTGAGCAGCGTTAGGCGACTGGCTACACTCAAACAGAGCCTTCAAAAGAGTGGGCCACTGGTCTATATACAAGGAGTACGAAGAAGGGAGCGAAAGAGAGAGTAAGACACGCGATGAGTTTCAACCTTGTCCTTGATTCCTTATACTACTTACTGCCATCGGCCAGATCCGACTTTGCAATTTCAGCAATGGTATCGGAAACTTTATGGCGAGCGGACACGTCCGTTTCGTTGGCCAATGCCGCGAGCAAAAGGTCCTTGATTGCAGAGCGGGTCTGTTCCTGAACGGTGTCATAGAGACGAGCGTCCGTGTCCGGCGAGGTCACGGAAGGGCGGAACGCCAAACGGCGAAGCAGAACACTGCATTGCGAGCGAAGCTGAGGGTGTGCAGGCCATTCATGAGCCAGCCATTCCTTGGGCAAAGTTGTCTTTTTTTTTCTGTTATTGTCCTTACCTGGGGGTCGTTGTTGTGAGCAATGAACTGACCCAGACCAACAAGGAGGAGGTCGGGTTGTTGCTTGACCCACGTCTCGTTCAACTGAGTCTCGGCAGCAGATCTGGAGGGTGGAAAAGAAAAGGACGGAGGAACGGGTACGAAATAAGCTTTCCGTGACAGGCGAGGTGCGCAGTGTATGGTATGATACATATATGATATATATGTATATATGTGTGCGTTTATTTCGACTCGGAGAAAGTAGATACCTTTGGTTGTTATCCGGCGACTGCAGACTAGCCAACACCGGGGCAAGCTGCTGGAGTACTTCAGCGGAAGCTTCCATGACAGGGAAAGGAGGAGTAAAGTAAAAAAAAAAAGAGGGAAGTATGAAACTTTTTTTTTTCTTGTGAGAGGGAAGCGGTCTTCAAGCCACTTCCTGATTCAACTGCGACAACTGAATCTCTTTCTGTGTGTCACACACTCTTATACAGTACACACAAGAAAAAGGAAAAAGTCAACCGCGCTTGTTCAGGTGACACAAAGAAGAGAAGGCGGACAGGTAAAAAGGAAAAGTAGGCATCCAATGCATGCAGTAAAGCAGACGGTATTATATTACTGGATCGATTCAAACACAATAGGCCTTGCCATGGATAATGAACCCGTGCTCTTCATCACGCGGGTCGGCCGCAACGAAGGGGGGTGCAACTACGAGCAAGACCTTGCCCTCCGGCTTGCCCTTGGAAGCAGGCTGCAGCAGTCGCTCGTCCAGCTCGACGACTGCCCCCTCTTCCATCGATGCACAGCATACCGTGATCTCTTGCCCCTTCATCGCCAGGTTGAGCTTCGTCGCGCGTGCAAAGATGGCGTCCAGCTTTTTACGCTGTGTCTCCATCGCACCGGGGTATATCTGGCTCAGCACGTTCGCCGTGGTCTCGATCAGGCCTTGGACCGCCTCGTCCATGCGCTGCTCTTCTTCCGGCCCGGGACACTTGACCACCAGTGCTGCCACCTGCTGCCGTAGTCGTGTCGCCCAGTCTGCATTCCGCTCGCCGATCCACGTGTTGAGCTCCTGGAAGGTGTCGTTGACGGATACACCAGCGTGGATGGGCTGGCCAAACACGTCCTTTGCCAGGATATCGTTGATGAGTTTCTCGGTCAGCATGGTCAGTAGACCGGGCTCCAGTACGCCGTCCTCGTCTGTGGGCAGATGGCTGTGCAGTCCGAGGGCGTCGTAGTGGTCGAAAAAGAAGGCGGTCCCTGCCTGCCGGTCTAGCTTGGATTTCAGACTCATGCAGAAATTATTCAGTTGACTTGACAGGTGATTGATCTCGTATTGAATAGTGGACAGGTCATCGTCCGTGGGTCGTATGCTGCAGTATTGTTATTCATTCATGCCTCGATGAGTAAACAAGTCATATATGTGTATATATATGTGTATATATGTGTCCATGTGTGTTCTATGTGTGCAAAGAATGATCGTTCTTTTTTTACCTTTTGACATGTGCGTAGAATTTCGACTCCATCCTGTTGTACTCCGCCTTCTTTGCCTCCAATTCTTGGACCACTGTTGTGTATGCTGTCTCGAGCCGACGGTAGCGCTCCATGGCTTCCTGGACGAGCCGCTCCGTCTCCTCTCGCTCCTCGAGGCGCTCCTCGTTGGTCTTTGCAATGAAGGCTTCCTTGTCGTGGTGCAGCCGCTCGAGGATCTCTTTATGGATCTGAAGAGACTCAGTGAGTGAGGTGATGACGAGATCCTTGTCCGAGTCGGTTTCATCCAGCATCCGGCAGTCATCATGCTCGGGCGGTGGAGAGAACAGCTGCGACTCGTCCGTGGACGAGGTGGTATGGCTGCTGGAAGTCATGTTTTGGTGCAAAAGAAGAGCAAATAGGGGGAACATGTCTGGCAACAAGGCCTCTCCTTTTATTTTATGCGACACATTCGTATTGCTCCAAAGAGAGGAAAGCTACATGCCCTTTTCCTCTCCACGCTCCACTATCTGGCGGACCACCTCGTCTCCGTCCTTGGTCTGGAAGGCGCTCCTTTTTGTTATAATTATAACATAGTAGGTCAGCAGGACATTCTTATCCACGCGAATGTCGTCCTTTTCTCCTTCTCTTTTTTCTTTTTTTTTTCTTTAATGCGCTGTGACTTACTCAAGCATGCCTTTGGGAGGTCGAATCGCTTCGCCTGTTTCCTTATGGCAAGTGGACGTCCAGACATCAAATGCTGGATACATACATGCGCACACAATCATACGTTGTCAGTTATCCTTTCCTCTCGACCCGTAAGGCGCGGGTGTCCTTTTTGGTTGGCTTACATTGGACAACGTCCACGAGTGGAATGGTCTTGTCCTTTCGCCACTTGTTGGCCATGCCCGGGTTAGCTATCACATAATACTCGTGGTTGTCATTGTCCTTCACAACGAGCTTGGCCGCACGGTGTTTATTGGCTGGCATAACGAGGTAACTTCGATGAGAAAAAGAAATAAATAAAAGAAAAAATCAACGCGGCAAGGGTTTTTATGACAGGTGTTTTATGGGCGGGGTGTCTGTGTGTGTGTGTATGAAATGTGTGGGAGGCGCGCAAAAGCGGGTGGAGATGGTGTGGGAGAAAAAGAATATATGTGTTGTGCGTGTACATATGTTAAATACTAGATTAGGTGCGCTGGTCTTGCGTCAACAAAGGCTCATCGTCTTCGGCCTCTTCAGAACGACGCAGCACAGTAAACTCATAGCCCGACGGCCGTGGCTCTTGCTGTGCTTCGCTGCTGGATGCTAGCTTAGACGACGACCACACCTTGCGCTTTTGCAGATACATGCCGGTGGCCAACGTCAGAATGGCGCCCGTACCCACCACCGCATAAATTGCTGTGCTGCCGCCCGATGGGCTGTCCACGGTATCACCCGCTTCGGCCTCGTCATTCACATCCTCGACAGGCGCCTGTGTAGGCTCGCCTTCGGGCGACACCGATTCAGATGCGCCCGAGTCCTCGTGGGATTGAGAGGACTGCAGAGAAGACGAAGAAGATGAGGAAGCCTTGAGGCGCGTCGGTCGCGCGGGTACGTGCTCACTTGTGGTGCCGACAGCCTCGGCTGCACTGGAAGACGAAATGACAGGGGCATGCGTGACAGTAACGTCCGCGCTGTGGCTCTCGAGCGGCCGCTGAATAGGCTCACCCGCAAATGCAGGGTCCATCTCACCATACAGCGTCATGGTCCAGTTGAGCAGACTGCCCGTCGACTCTGCATGGGTTCCGTCCGAGACGATCAACGTCCAGTCTCCCACCGGATCCTCCTCCCAGTGCTTCACAGTCATGAACTTCCAGTTGGTCATACCATTGGCGTCCTTGTCGTTGGGTCGCATCGTCGCCAGTTCGCTCTGCACTTTGTTAGGGCTTTCGAGGGTAACCACGATATCACCACGCCGCTGGTGCTCGATATTGACCGTGACCGTAATATGCTCCAAACGCTTCATGCCCGTGCCTTTGATCATCTCGTCTGTGACTTTAACCATGCTGCGCAGAGGCTTGTGGCTCTTGTCGTGGGTCGAATCCGGAATAGGTGTCTTCTTCATTGCGACCGGCAGCTCCAGGAGCGTCTGTTTGTTGACCAACGTGTGCGTCCGAGCAGCCTCGACGATCGCATACGCATCCAGCTTACCATAGCCATACTTGTGGTTGTAGATACGTCCCGAGGGCAGCTGCTTCCAGTCGGCATCGTCCTCGCTAATGGGCACCGCAGTCTGCACGCACAGGTGTTGGAGATCGCGCCACGTCAAATCGGGCCGAACCGATAGCACCAGGGCAAAGATGCCAGCCGCGCTTGGCGCCGCAGCCGAAGTACCACCATGTCTATCAGAGCATTCGTTTTCACCGACATTGGTCGTGTACTATATACAAGCGGGAAAGTTAGCTTATACAGTAGACCTTTTCTGTTGTCAAAATATTTGTGCACTCCTTACGATATACTGTCCGCCTCCGCTCGAATATGTCACGACCATCTGTGCAGAGCATGCCTCAGAGTACGGCGGATGATGGTTGGAATAATCGATGGCACCCACGGTGATAGTATAGATACTGTTGGTGTAGCCGTCAAAGTTGCAGTTATCACCGGAGACAGCGCCGTTACCGGTAGCAAAGACATAGATCGACCCCTTACCGCCACGTCCGTTTTGAATACCATTGACGAACGCATCGGCAAGGATGCCTGTAGGAGCCTCCATGGTCTCACCGTTGTCCGGGGGACCCCACGAGCAGGAATATATGTGGTTGTCTTGGAACTTGTAATTAAGTGCAGCGGCCTCGTCGGCGTCCGTGATCTCACCAGAGAGAATGCGAACGCCTGTTCATCGAGTGAGGAGTGAGTTGTGAGATCCCACTTCCTTTCCTCTTTCCCTTTCTCCTTCACTTTCCAAGACTTACCGGCTACTTTGGAGTCATAGGCAATGCCTACACCGCAGGCGTTGTTTTTTTGGGCGGCAATCTGGCCGGCACAGCGAGTGCCATGGGTATCATCCCAAAGTCTTGGTTTGGGCAGGTCCACATGGTCGTTAAAGTCATAGCTGCCTTCCGCATACTGAAAAGAATGGTTATGAGACGCAGGCCGGTTGTAGCCCTGTTGATACTTACAAAGCTTCCTTTCAGGTCTTCGCTCTCGTAGTCCAAACCGTCGTCAAGGATAGCAACGATGGTTCCATTGCCCGTGATACCTTATGCCGAATCAATCCGTCTGCTCTCGCACATTACTGCTCCTTTTTACCTTGCTTCCATACACCAGTAACATTCATATCGTTTCCAGGGATATCCTGGTTGACCAGATGCCACTGTTTGGGGAATCCGGGGTCTTTGATGCCCAGGGTCTTTTGAGCATCTTCCATTGCAGCTTTGCCGTGCAGCAAGTCTGAGAAGGGAGGCTCGCGGCGGATAGGCACCCGCTTATGTCTCTGACGCGGGATCTGCGCGTCGATGCGTTCAACCTGGTTCCAGTAGGTGGCGTCAAGGCTACGTGCTGCCAAATGGCGTCTCTTGTGGGCGTGGAAGGCTTCAACGATGGGATCCACATCGTCTCGTTTGTGCATCCGGCGGTCATCTGCGGCGGCGCTCACAAGGTAGTAGTTTTTGAGCTCACCGACGTTTCCTTCCAGTCGGACACGAAGGGAATTGGCAACGTGCAGGGCAGCATCGTGCCCACTGTTGTCGTGGTGGGTTTTCGGTATGTGAAGGGTATAATAGTGGCGGCCAGGCTCTCGTTTGTGCGGCGTAGCCTGGACGACCGCCAGCAGGAAACTCAAGAGCAGGATGCCCAGAAGCGTCTGTCTCCGCTTCATGAGGTGCGATTCAAACTTTTAAAGGTAAAGGAAAGGGAAGCGGGGCTGACTCCTTAAAAACAGGCCGAGAAAGTGGGGAAGGGAGGGCGGGTTTGAGTTCTCGCTAAGGCTAATATCTTTATGTCTATTGCCTCTGTCTTTCTGTCTGACTGTTCTGGTTTAGGCTTTGGCCAATGATATCCTTCCTTGTCTTGGATCCAGAACGAAACTGGCATTTCGATTGCTGTATTTTTTTTATTTGCCGTCGCCATGAGCCGAACACTTGGCATTGCTTGATTTACTTGACTTACTTGACTTGCCCAGCAATATTTTTTTCTCAGTACCTATCCTTGGCATGCTGAGCGTCTGGATCGCTTCCTTGGGATTGTGTGTTTTATCCATGTAGTCTTTTGCCTCCTTTTGCCGTATGCACCTTGAAACGAAATATGCAGGGGGAGCCACCTTGCGCGTGCGTTTGTAAAAAAAAAAAAAAATAAGATGTGGCGCTGTACACTGCCTACCTCGTTTGTCGGACGTGTGCGCGCCAGCAGCGGTAAGTTAAATGATACTAGCGCATTCGAGGTTTACAACGTTGAGTATAGAGCGCTTTTAACTGTTTCTGGACTAAGCCGCGCTGTATGGCCTCACAGGACTATGCCGTTGCACAAATGAGGACTTGCTTCATTCTCATACAAAACACACACACCGACACCGTTTATCGCTGATGCGTCCTGTACGGGGCACTTACGCCAAAAAAAAAAAAACAATGCTCCTGATCGCGCGTCTTATACAAGATCGACTTCAGCAACACAGCGAGCACCATGCATGATGTTTCGTAGTACAAAGTATAAACATGTGTAGAACCTCTTTACGTTCATTGATCGTCTACATTTTACGTTCTCCACGGACAAATGAAATAGTGATTAAACAGCAGTAGCTCAAACCATTGCCTATTCGCGTGTTACGTCTTTCCGAATTTTTTGAAGTGTTGTCTATTTTGCAACGTCTGTAATATAATAGCCATTCCTAATATGGTCAGCAATGTCATGGATTAAAGACTTGTCTTATATTCAAATTGATGCGTGAGGTTCGCATGTATGCTCCAAAGGGTTTCCAATCTTCGGTGCTGCTGTCTTCTCTAAGATAATCTGGCAATGTGCTTTCCAGTATCCTTGGGACACCTTTTTGTTTATTGTGAACGGTCAATTTGTGTCAAAGTACCACTCGTTTGGTTCTGGTGCTTACCATGATATGCCTTCCTACATGGACCTGTCATGACGATGATATCACCGCTCCGCAAAAACAAAGGGACAGGGTTTTCTTCTTTAGAAGGACCGCCCAAGAGATAGATGCAGCTATGCCCCAGACTAGCCAATTAAATAGGAAAACCATAGGAGTGGTCGATCGATATCCAGCTGGATTAGGACTATGGCTTTAAGCTATGATTTAGTAGGGTTACCTGAGCGATACAAGTGGTGCATCCATGATCTCCTCGCTACGATCCACATGACCTTGCAATGTGTCGCGGAGCTGATAGAAGTTGACAATGCCCGCCTCAGCTTTAAAATGACGAGGAATAGTGGCATGGACAGTGTTGGGAATGGCACGCACGACGGTCTCCGTCAGGTCAGCGAGCGATTGAGGAATCGGGTATCGCTGATTGAGCTCGTATTCTTTTGTGGTCCAGTTGTATTGATAGCCGAGCGTGACCCAACGCAGTTTGGGGATCAAACGAGCAATAGGCACGTCGGAGTGGTCGGATCGCTTGGTCAAAATGGCTGTAGGATCGGTCATATGGGCTTGCCAGAGACCCTGAGAAGGAATATTGAGATAATGCGGGTCGAGATTGGACTTGTTTGGCGGGCGAGCATAATCACTGAGACATTGACGAATCAGTTGGCGCTGCTCTTGAGCACCGAGCGGGTTGGGGATAACAACAAGCCCTGGGCACTGTTGTTGTTATTATATTCGTCGGGTGAATACAACATAGAAAGCAGGGTCATATGTTTTTACTTTTTTTAGTGTGTAGGCTTTCCGACGGCGCGGTATCCATGCAATGTCATGCGGGTCACCCAGTGGATACGGGCATGCGTCCCGCAAGTCAAGAGCAAGCTCAATCTCGACAATCTCGTCCCGATTTGCTGGAATGTTGTTTTCTAGACAATGAAAATCATAAACGTCCGAGAAGTCTGTTGTATGCTTGTAATGTCGTTCAGCCTGTCGAAATGGCGACTGGTTTTCATACAAGGAAGGGTTTTCGCGTTGGACAGCAGCTTCGCGTTGTTGTTGCTCCCATATTTTCTGCTGTCTTTTCGATTTGAACTGAGGTGCCATTCGTAGGCAGAAACGTAAAAAAAAAAAGGAAATCCTTAAAAGATGTCCTGTCATGCGGGCAATATCTAATCCTATCGGGTTATACGATGATGCAATGTCTTTTTTGTAGCGATGGTGGAGTTCATGGATTGGAATGATTAGATAAGGGCCAAGCAAGCAGCTGTTACTGTTTGTACCGCATGGAGTATAATATGTGTATCGAACGGTATATCAAAGTAACACGGCAAATAAGGTTTCTGTCATGACGTTCTGCTGCCTCGAATTGAACGACGGGGAACCGATCTTTCTGTTTTCTTCTTCTTTCCCTCTTTATATTCTTTCCTTCTTCTACATGCCGTCATGCAAAGCCAACCTTATGCGGCTGATCCCATTCCGGACGAGACAATTGCAAATCTTGTGCATCAGCACTTGGTGACCGACTCGCCTTCACCACCCAGCGAGGACAACAACAGCAAAAGCAGCGACCACACGCCTCGAGCTATTGCTTCACCTGCCTCGCCAGAGTCGTCGGCTCGACCGACTGAAGAAATACCCATTCCGTACCACCTGCCAGGCGCTTCCATCACTCATGATATTTATACCCATGCCAACAGTCTCCGTTCCTCGGGCTCACTCAACCGATCCCGTTCCACGAGTGACATCCGCAGGGAACAATACAAAGACAAAGCTGATGAAGCCGAGCTGTACGAGAACCTGAGCAAACCTGGCGGCTTCCGACGGTTCTTCGTGCACCAGCAACAGCAGCACGAACATGACGAAGGGTCGCCGGCGGATGTGGGAAATGCTGTGCGGATCCAGACGCCCACTCCGCCTCCGAATTTGCCGATACACAATCTCTTCAGGCCCATGTCCACGGCTTCAGGAGACTCAAATGCCTTCACTGACTATTCCGCCCTTCACCTGTCAGAGTCCGTCGGTCGTACTACCACCCTCGGCTCTCTCCGAGGCGTCCATACCCGCCACTTTCTGGAATATTTGGCCATCACCTCCGTCCTCGACCATTTTGCGGGCGAGAATCTGTCCGACACCTCTGATGACGAAGTTGAGGAGGACAACACCGCCGAACCCGACGAAGAAGCAGAGCCGTTGCTGCGGCCTGCTCAACGCCGCAGGCCCACCACCATGTCGCGTCGTGATTCTGAGCGTCGGAGGGGTGCCAAAGCCTCCGTCACCAAGACCGCCTTCTTGCTCTTCAAAGCGTTCATTAGCAGCGGTATCCTTTTCCTGCCCAGAGCTTTCTCCAATGGTGGCCTAGGGTTCTCTATCATCACCTTGTACTCCATGGGCGCCATCTCGCTCTATTGCTTCTTGCTGTTGCTCGACTGCAAAAAGACGCTGTCGGGTAGTTACGGTGACATTGGTGGCGCCCTGTATGGTGAGTGGATGCGCCAACTCGTCTTATTTTCCATCGCTATCTCCCAGCTCGGTTTTACCTGCGGTGGCACCATCTTCATTGTCGAAAATGTTATCCAGGCCGTTCGCTCCTTATCACATAATGTCGTCGTCCTGCCCGCTGGCCGTCTGTTGTGCGTGGTTGCGCTGTTGCTGATGCCGCTCGTCTTGATCCGGAATATCGCCAAGCTGTCATCGACCGCCCTGTTTGCAGACGCGTTGATTGTCATGGGTCTTCTTCTTCTGCTCGGTTACGATATCTTCCACATCTTTTTCCAAACGCCTGCCAGCTTCGACACACCCGTCGTTGGTCCCGGCATCCAATGGTGGCTCAACCCGGTTTCCTATCCTGTCTTTATGGGCACGGCTGTTTATGCATTTGAAGGCATTGGTATGGCATGATACTGAAATATATAGGGACCCGCAGGTTTGCCTGCGCGTCAACACATGAGACATCAATAACTGACCCCTATCTCCCCTCTCCCTCTATTTTTCCAGGATTGATTATTCCTATCCGTGATGCAATGGAGCAGCCCGCTAAATTCCCTATGGTCTTGACGATGGTCATGATACTGATCGCGACTTCACTAGCCGCTGTTGGTGCATTGGGGTACACTGCGTTCGGGCAAGATGTGCAAACCGTCGCGCTGTTAAACCTTCCAGAAGGCGTGTTCGGCGGTACAGTTCAATTGGGCTATGCGCTAGCAGTCCATCTGACCAACCCACTCGCCCTATTTCCGACGATCCGTATCGTTGAGCATGGCTTATTTGGCGAACGCACCGGGAAACACAGCCCGAGTATCAAGTGGCAAAAGAACGCGCTCCGGTGCAGTATCGTTATTGTTTGCGTGGTGATAGCCTGGATCGGGGCCAACGACCTCGACAAGTTCATCAGCTTGATTGGCTCCATTTGCTGCTGTAAGTGATTGAGGAGCTGTTTATTTGTTTGCTTATATTGACGTCGCATATGTTTTATGCTTTTGTTATGTAACTTATAGGCCCATTAAGCTTAATATTTCCGCCGCTCTTCCATCTCCATCTCGAGACAACGAAGGGCATCCAACGCCGTATCGATCAAGTCCTAGTGATCTTCGGTATGGGCGTCATGGTCTTCACACTCTGGAACACATCCATGCAGTGGGGCTCCACGACCTAACTATTATCTAGTTTCTATCTATTTTGTTTACCCCAATAACACGCATAGCATCTCATCGTTTTCTTACGCATTTTTTATTATTAAGCGCACGCGCATTGCAAGATAAAAAAAATAACACATAGGCATGCATGAATCAGCTGGCCTCGTAGGCTGACACCCCTTCAGGGGGGGGGTTATTTGGGTCCCTGTCCTTCTTTTTTTTCTTCTATTTTTCTATTTCTTGGCAACCACCCCTGCTGCTGTGAATAAGATGCGTTCAATAATGGTAGCCTCCCTTCCCTCGTGGAGATGTGTCCACAAGCGGTATGTCTCGCGAACAAATTCTGGGTCATGCAGATCGACGACTGCTGCCAATAGGACAAAACACGCGGCGAGCTTAGCGAGGGGCCACACGCTCGTTTGGGAATACTGACGCTGCTGTAACAAGGCACCGATCGCGTGACTATAGGTCATGGCTATATAGGCGTGGCACTCATTGTTTTGTGTTGCATGATGAATCAAGCATAAAGTGATCTGTGCCATACAACTTAAAAAAATCGATACGTGCAAAAATATCAGTCCATGCCCGTTTTAGCCTCCTTTCCCTTCTCACCTTGCAGGTGCAGCCATAAGCAGTGCACCACATTCCTCTAGGGCAGGAATCTGAATATAGTCTTCATTTGTCTGGGCGGCTGTCAATTGACTGGTCTCTTGCAGAGACGATGAGGCAGGTGTGGAAAGAATGGTTTCCATTACCGTATCCTGCATATTCAGGGATACCGAAGAATCTTTCATCCATGCTTCTGCCCACATATCAGTTTGTGCATCGATCAAGGTGTACACCTCGGTATTCAGCGTCGCTAGGCACTATGAGTGACGATAATAATGGTTCATTGTGGTTGTATGTGAGCACAATCAGGAGACAAAAGAAGACATTCAATTGCGTACTTGGATTCCGTCGTTTTTTGAATACGGCACGCCGAGAGATGTCAGGTGGTGGTGAAAAGGGTCCATTTCCTTGGGGTATATGGCCTGATATAGCTCCAGTCTAGAGAAGTTTCTACTAAGTGATCGACGTGCATGATGGAGAATGAGGGGAAGAGGGGCTGGAGGGGGGCAATGCAAAGAAAATATAGGCATTGCTTACCGTAATTGGATGGCAGGCGATTTAGCGACAGCTGTGCTAGGGATTTCCTTTGTCGGATGTTGCGGATTAAGCACAACGAAAAATGATCCCGTATGCGGATGGGCTTACCTCGAGAAATTGCTGGGCATATAGAGCAGCTTGCGTAGGTGCAAGGCGACATTGCTCGAGGATACGATCGCAGACAGCAAGACTAATAGGATGGTGGGTAAGGAGGAGGAGAGGTTAATAATGAATTCAATTACCAGTGCCATAAGGATGCCTTGTCATCGGTGTGATGTTTGTGGATATATGAAGGCAGATCATCATGATGGAGGAGGTCGTACAGCAAGTGTTGTAATTCAAGGTCCCGGAACCCATCTGTGCTCCGCAGCTATACCATTCAGGATTAGATCCAAATCGTGGCCCCTTCTTTTTCAACGCTGTCCTCTTTGACGTTCGCACTGCACATCTGGCACTCTGTTGTTACCTTGAGGCAGCGTACAAACATATCTGTGCATATGTCATCAGGTATACGGTGACGATGGTCACGAATAAAGCTGACTGCCCAGGGCATCAATGGGTGCTGGCTGTCGAGCAGGTGACAGAGGAAACGCGCGATTGCCGTGTGGAATTGGGTACGGTTGGGCATGCTGTCTTCGGCATCCCAGAGTGCAATGAACAGGTTTGGAATGAGGCCAGGATGACACAACGTTAAGCGGAGCAACTCTGCCAAGAACCATGCCGCGTGCTGCTGCAGGCCCATACATGGATAGGGCAAGTTGGAAAGTAAAATAAAGTAAAAAGTACCCAAAAGAAAACATGTGAGCAAGGGGATGAATGCATTTTTTGGGATATGTGTTTGTCTGTATGTATGTGTGTGTGTGTGTATGTATGTATGTTATGTATGTATGGCAATACCTCATAAATGTCGTCAGGGTAAGGAAGTCTCGTTTGCGGGTTATGATAGAGTATGCAGAGGTGGTCTGAGGAGTGCGGAGGGCCAAGAAAGGGGAGGGAGTGGAGGTAGGATCGGATGGCTTGTTGATGCGGTGGGTGATATGGCAGTATTAATGGTGGTGGTGGTCATTATTGTTGTTATTATTAGTACCAGTACCATGACACTGACGCTGCTACTATTACCATGTTCCATACTTCAGAGCCGGTGATAATTTCGATTGTAAACCGTACGTAGGCGTGTGCGCAAATGGGAGAGCTGCGTATGAGTATTGGTGTGTGTGCGCGTGTGTACGTGTGTGTGACTGAAAGTAAAAAAAAGCAACACCAAGAAGTTTGAACCGAACTTTCTCCGTTTTCCATCGAGCCTTTTTTATTTTTCCAACTATGGTAAAATATGTGTGCTCGTGTATAGTTTTTTTAACACTTCATCTCACCCCTTTCTTCCTTTTCTTCTCTCTTTTTATTCTCATCCTTCTCAGCTACTTTCTTTTTCTTTACTCTTTTATCTTTTTTCTTTTAGTGTCACAAGTTATTTCTCTTTTCTGTCGTTTTCTAACTGCATAATATGTCAAACGCCTCTTCGTCCATCGAGTTTTTTCTGCACCCACCTTCTCCACCGCGCCCCGAGGAGGAACCTCCCGTCCTACCACCCGTGCGCAGCTTGCTCGGTGATTCGCCACAGCTCTCTGCAGAGAACAGTGCATTCTACAGCCAGCAGCACCATCACCATAGCTTTGACCAACACACACCCACCGAGGAGTTGCCGAGTCTGCGTCTGCCAAGCTTACGAAAATCGTCCGTCGAGCATCCTGCGTTAACGCTAACGATTCCGTCCGAGCCGATTATATCACCGTGTACATCGCCGGCCTCTTCACCGTTTCCTCAACTTGACACGCCCCAGTCCTCACCGCGATCGACGCATCTATCACTCCTGCTTCCACCGCCAACCAACACTCGTCGCCGCTCACGTTCCACTTCATCCTCCCCTTCATATTGGTCACATCGCCGCTTGTCTGACCCTCCTCTGTATTCTGCACTTGATCTTGACCGCTCGCCCTCTTCATTTTGCTCAGCATCTTCCATGTCGTCTGTATCCTCCTCGTCTTGTTGGCAAAGGCCCCAGTCAGCCTCGCCCTCTCTGTCTCCCTCAACCCCCCCTCAACAGTCTCACTATCAGCCGTTAATGCGAGCCCAATCAAGCGAGCCTCCACAGCAGCAGCCCTACGTCGCCAAGCGGAAGCGGGGTCGCCCGCCAAATTCGCTCCGCCAGACATCGCCAAGAGACTCCTGGACCTTTGTCACACCCACAGTATGGGATGTCAAACGGACAGTACACCATGACGATGACGCAAGTAGTGCGACGAGTGCAGCTACTGCCAACAGCTCACAAGCGCCTGCCCCGGATGATATGATGGTCGTGCTCTGGCCAGAAGCACCGGCATCTTCAGGCGTGGAAACGTCGCTGGAAGGCCAGTCGTCGATCCATAAAGATCACAATCGGACATTCACCTCCACTCGCATGGATAACACTCTGACCATGCCTAAGAAGAAGCGCGGCCGCAAACCCAAGGTTCAGCTTGCGGGAAATTCATGCTTTGTCTGGCGTGATTTGACAGCACGCCGCGGACCGAACCGTAAAAAAGCAAACCAACAGCAGCAGCAGCAAAAGCGTCAACAGCAACAACAACAGCAAGAAAGCTTAGCTGCTGTCGCTTCTCGGGTTAAAGATCTCAAACTCGTCGACCCTTCTTCTTCATGATACCATATGTACATTATATACTATACATATCCACCTACACGCTGTATACGCATTTCACCGTTGTCCATTGTATCTGCCAAATTCTTTTTTTTTTTTTCTTGAACTTTTGACTACTGTCTCCGTTGTTTTTCTATGTAACATGACTCTCACAACTATGATTTTTCTACTCTTACATTCATTCATGATTTTCCCCTCGGGACTGCAAATTTGTCAGAAAGTAAATCGGCGCTTGGGTGGAAGTGAGCAACCCCGCTCACGGGCTACACCTTCATTTACAGAAGAGGAAGCTGGACACAGGTCACGCACTTCTCTTTCCTGTTCTCGTCATGTTGGCTCGTGCATTAAGTAAACCTCGTCTCATTGCCCCATTGCGCCGCCATTACGGCGCTCCTGCTGCGGTGGCTTCAGACCCTCGCAAGGATAAGACTGTGCAACTCACCCACTCAAGAGGTGTCAACGTGACGCACGACCCACTTCTCTCTAAAGGTAAGGCCTGTTCGCTCGCTGCATATAAGCATCACTCTGTTCTGTCTGCTACAGCAAAAGCTTAGCTAGTAGACCCAAAGCAATGTATGCTCTTACTTACGAATATCTCCCGTTTCCTAGGTACCGCCTTCAGTATCAATGAGCGTGAACGTTTGTCGATCCGTGGTCTGGTTCCTCCCCGTCGTCAAGAAATGAATAAACAGCTCCTTCGTGTCAAACGCAATCTGGATGCGTGCGAAACCCCGTTGGCCAAGTTCGTCTTTTTATCTGCTCTGCAGGACCGGAACGAAACCCTTTTCTATAAGCTGCTCATCCAACACCTCGAAGAACTGTCCGGTATAATTTACACACCCACAGGCAAGTTTGTGAAATTTTTTGCCCGAGAATTTCCGTTCTTTTCTGACAACTCCTCCGGTTTATTACAGTGGGTCTGGCAAGTCAAAAGTCGCACAGTATCTACCGCCGCTCCCGTGGCATGTACTTCTCCAGTCAGGATCGTGGTGTCATGTCTGCCATGGTCTACAACTGGCCTCACGATGAGGTCGATGTTATTGTCGTCACTGACGGCTCCCGCGTCCTTGGTCTTGGCGATCTGGGAGCCAACGGAATGCAGGTACGTAAAAAAAAGGTCCATTAGCGGAGTGTAACTCACCTTGATTCACTCTTCCTTACAGATCCCCATTGGCAAACTGAGTTTGGTAGGTTCCGTGGGGTAAAAATTCGAAAACGCGAGGGTATTTTTCTCACACAGACATATACATCATCTAGTATGTTGCCGCCGGTGGTATTCGTCCTCGCGCCGTGCTTCCTGTTGTGTTAGATGTTGGCACGAACAACGAGTCGCTTCTAAATGACCCGCTCTACCTCGGCATGGACCACCCTCGCCTTGAAGGTGAGGAGTACTACTCCTTCGTCGACGAATGGATTACCGCCGTCAAATCCCGCTGGCCAAGTAAGTCCCTCCGATTTTCTTTCTATACCGTTTTCTCATTTCCTACAGATGCTCTTATTCAGTTTGAGGACTTCAAATATCCACATGCATACAATCTGTTGAACAAGTGTAAGTGCAAAATCAGGTTTCGGGAGCAGCCGAGAAGCTCACCGTCGTGCTATGAAATTATACCTCTAGATCGCGATCAGGTGACCTGCTTCAACGATGATATTCAGTCGACGTCTGCCATCACTCTTGCTGGTATCCTAGCTTCATTGAAAGCACGCGGTCAATCCCAGGAGGATCTGGCCAATGAGCGTATCATCTGCGTGGGCGCAGGGTCAGCCGGTGTCGGTGTCTGTGAAGGTATCATTGACTGCATGGTAGCGCAGGGCCGTGTCAAGAGCCGTGAAGAAGCCTACTCTCGTATCTGGATGCTCGATCAGCATGGTCTTCTTGGCGGCGAAGGCAATCGCGCTGTTCCGCTCGACGAACGTCAGCGCTGTTATGTCAAGTCCAACATGAATGACCGCATGTCGCTTGAGGATGTCGTGGCTGAGGTCAAGCCCAGCGTGATTCTGGGTCTGACTGGTATCCGTGGTGTGTTCACCGAGAAGGCGATCCGTACAATGGCCCAGCACCATGAGAAGCCCGTTGTGTTCCCGCTCAGCAATCCAGACACGCACGCTGAGTGTACGGCAGAAGAAGCATACAAGTGGACAGATGGACGTGCCATCTTTGCTTCGGGTAGTCCCTTTGACGATGTTTTGCTGCCTGATGGCCGTCTGGGTCGCACCAACCAGTGCAATAACTCGTACAGTTTCCCTGGCTTGGGTCTCGGTGTTACTGTCTCTCGCGCAACCAAGGTCACCCCACGCATGTTCTTGGAGACAGCCCGTGTCATTGCCGACCTTGCATCGCCAAGCCAGCTCAAGGAGGGCGTTTTGTTTCCTGGCGTTCGTCATCTCCGTAGCGTCGCCCTTGCTGTAGGTACCCGTATCTGCGAGGTTGCTTATGAGGAAGGCGTGGCTACTGCCCAAATCAAGGAAGGAGAAGTGCTCAAGGATGTTGTCAAGCATTCCATGTATACACCGGAGTACGTTCCCCTGGTGTACCACCCGTATCATTAGAAGATACGTATTGTCTTGGTATATTATTTTAGAGATGTACGAGAAACGCATATCACATAATTATTTCCAATGCATCCATCATAAATTCATAGATATCTGTATACATATAATTCCTTAATTTTCAATGATTATTTTGGATATTGAGCCCATAACCCTGATAGAGACATAATGGTCTCTAATAGGCTGCGGAATAGCAGGCTCAGTTATCGTAATAGACGACCTCAAGCTGTCTGACATGCTGCTGCTTCTTTCATTCTTTATAGGCACAGAGGAATCATTACTTATGCCCCTAGACTTAGCTGGGTGGTATGCCTGCGATGTCTATCCGCCTCTTATATATAATAAATGTCTTAGCTTGGTAATAAGCACGTGACCTAGGCAGGGAAGGCGCTACATGCATAATCGATAACTTTTCGGATATGATCAAGTCCATTCATGTGTACGTAAGATAGATCTTTTTGGAACCCTTAAAAATAAGTTCATGGGCCGCGCCAAGGAAACTCATATCTGAAATAGACTTTCCTGTGATCTTTCTCTAATTTCATAGACTTGTTGCATGCAGGTCCTGACCGTTTACGAGTGGTAAAGCCTTGAAAATACGTCTCATCCGGGGCCTCATCATAATAGGATAAGGTTCTGTTATCCATGAGATGTCTTCAGGCATCATGCTATTCGACATGATAGCCGTAATATATGCAAAGTATGTAGATAATTTTGTATTCCAACAGTATGTGCTAACATTGCCACAACATATTTCGTCCCGGCCAAGAAGCTTAATATAAGTGACGTAGCAGTGGTGACTTGCATCAAACAATAGTTAGTGCTGTTAAGCATGCGCTATATACGCCGAAAATGACATTGTCAAAGAGAGGCAAAATAAAGTAAGGCATGAATAGATTATATTATAGTCATTATGGAATGTGTATTTCATGTATTAGTTATTTGATGCTAACATTTCGTATGAAATATCGACCAGAAATAAGTTCGAATGTAAAAACACCCCTGGCCGATTACCACAGTACGTTTAGAGTAAAGAAGTTTAATTACCGAAGGAGATTCACACAGTAAAAGGCCGTCTAAGACTATCATCAATCAATTGGCTTTCAATGAAAAGTTCTTTAGCAGATAAAGCGAAAAAAAAAATGCGAGTAAGCTTCAAAGAACTAGTCGTATCACCCCCAATGTTTGCACAAATTGTGCGCACCGTCGTTATTTCTTTCTTTGGGTAGGAGTGCGAGTGTTGTCCTATTTAGGAAATTGCAGTTTCGACTCTGCCGCCCGCCGTCTAGTCTGCTGCCTATCACGCATGATAGTGATTGCAAATATCGAATCATGAAAATAAAGGGAAGCTCTGGAGTAAATTATAATAGTTTGTCTACGCATGCTGACATCGTGCCCAGTTGGTTGAAGCTCTTTGGTATCCACCACTGCCGGAAAAGCGGCAGCTGCAAACTGGGTCTATTGTATCACGTACCACCTCGACCCCTTGCTACATGCATCATGACTTCATTATTTCGGTACGTCAAACTTCCCACGGACGTAGTGGACTGATTTTCTTTTTACAATAGAATAGGATGGAAAAGAAAGGAAATAAAGACAGGACTATGGACAGGGGATATATATACAAAGGGACGAAGGAAAATAAACAGGGTATCATACAAGCAAGTATCACAGTTTCTGCGCGTACGCAAAGTAGAGATTCATGAAAGCGCGGTGCGTTTCTAATTCATCATCAATTTTTTCGAGAGTCGCTTTGAGGCGGCGGTCAGTCCATGGGTCGTAGAATTCGTCCGCCTCGTCATCATCGGCTACATCGTCATCATCATCATAGTCGTCATCAAAAGAAGCAAAAGACTGTCTGCGGTGCTGCTTCTGTTGACGTAGATGAATCGCTTCAACCAGGTCGTGAAGGTCATCACGAAACATGACGCCCATGCGGCCACCCCACACGCCGAGCGGGACAGACATGTACTTGGCGTGATACGCGTCGCCATGTTGTTGGTGCATTTGCTCGACGAGTTGGTGGAAAAAGAAGAGGTCTTGCAAATGTCGCGCGAACTCGGGCTCAAGTCCACGACGCTCCATTAATTGGATGACTGGGTTAATAAAAAAAAGTTTATCAGTAAATAATGCCGGCTGGGTAGGATTTCTAATTTTAATTGTTTACCTTGGGAATTCAACATATGTGTCATTGGGCCGACGTTTGGGATGCCGTAGATACGCATGTCGAGTTCCATGATTTCTACGAAGCCATTTGGACGACAGATGCGCCAGCATTCTTGGACGATCTCTCGGTAGACGTCGGAAGGGTATGTGAAAATCAGGAAACGGCCGTATATCAAATCAAAATGATTATCAGGCAGCTGCTTTAGATCACGCAAGATGCTGCGCTGAGCGGGCAAAAAGCGGAAATTACGTGGCAAACTGCGCTTTCGCTTGATCACATCGCGTTCGTCGATACCCACGACCCAACAATGCCGGTAAGTCGTTGCCATATCGATGCACCACGATCCGTCTCCGCACCTAAAATGGGCCAATGCTGTATTAGTCCCAGAAGATTCGCTCGATCTGTAAGCGTGTAGCCCTTTTTTCGGAGGCTCATTACCCGACGTGAAGTATATTGCGCTCCTTTGTTGGATTGGACAGGTCCAAGGGACTATTGATGAGCCTTCCAACGTTGTTCAAGTGTGAATAGAATGGAAATCTGAGAAGGAAAAATAGTTTTGTGTTTTACTTTACCTGTCGACCATCAGACGCACTAGTTCCTGTCGAATGATCATGCGATCTGCCCGTGGCCAGTCGTCTCTGCATGCGTACACAGTTGAAGACGAAGAGGACAACTGACGATGCTCGAGTGGGCGAGGAGCGTGCTGCTGTTGATGGTTTGAGTGTTGCTGCGGTGGTTGCTGCGATACTATGGAAGAGGATTCTTCATCGGTGTGTTTCGTTTGGTGGTGGCATGGTAAAGAAAAGACGGAAGAAGGACGGTGAGACTGCTGGTGCTGCGCGCTGGTTTGACTATTATTGCTATGGTGAAGGTGAAAATGATAGCTGTGATTACTGTGATTATTGTGGAAAGGGGGGATGTGTGCTGTGCCAAGAGGAGTATGTGTCCCGGTGAGAGATAGACGCTTATTGTTCTGTTCCGGAACGCTGGTCCCGAGTCGTTGCTGTTGGGGAGAGTCATCGTCCTCGTCATGTTGAGTGTCAGCCGACGGTCTGCTTTTGTTCAGCAGATCGCTTAAAACGGACGATCGTCTGTTCTGTTGGCGTGAATATACCGAGGAAGCCCTGTCGCCATACGACGACGGAATGGAGGAGGAATAAAACGTATCGGTCGTGTCTCCAACGGAGAGGGTGATAGAAGGCCGCCCTTTAGGAACTGCAATTGGGTCAGACTTGCTGTCACCGGCAGTGTCGTCATGGCGAGGAGGTTGGGGAGGGTGCGGCGGAGTGGGTGGCGTGGACGCGGTAGTTGCGTCGTCGCTCGTACTTTCTGTACTGCTCCTGCGCGTAAATTGCGATAACCAGTTAAATAGCCGTGATGGCGGTCGGCTTTTTGGTGGCTGCATCATCGAGGTAGTACTCTGTTGTCCTCTAAAGTGTGGTCGAGGATGGTGTGGAAAAGAAAAGAAAAGAACGAAGTTTGTGTATGGTCCTGGTGTTTTTTTTTTTTTGGCTTCGGTAATATGTACCCCGCAGCAGCATGAAACAGGCATGTGTTCACGGTGCGGCTCTGTTGCACATAGGCTCTGTGTTACAGAGGACGTTTTTTTACGGATTATTGCGCCTAGCTGGGCGGCTGATGTTTCTTTTTTCTTTACACACAACTCAGCCTTTTGACTTCCCCATCCATTAAGTGTACCCTTCTAGATGAGAATATATTTCGATGGGAACAGATCTCGAATGTGAACTTGCTCTATGCGAATTTCGTGGGTCCCAACCGAAGGGTACATTGACCAAAGCGGGCTTTCACACAATGCCCAAATTTTTTGCCTGGATTGCAAGACTCATTCGGCAAGTCTCACTGCTGGTACCAAATGGAGATATCTGAGCCAGAGATTCCGTACGCACGATAACGGCACCTCATTCACAATACTGGTCCTTCTCTGAAAGTATTTCCCGGTCAGAAGATGGTGCTATCTGCCGCGCCACTTTCCGTCTTTATAAACCACTAATGGGACTTTCCTGTATTGTCAGAATCGGCATTACGTATCTTTATTAATAGAGCACCACGGACGTACGAATACACGTAATTTTCTGCCATAAGACGCTTCGTACCGTGTTAAGTTTATGAATACTATTGTTATGTATAGGATATAAGAGCTCCGTGTGATTCGTTCTATCAGATGCTTGTTTCCTCTTTTGCAGAAGGATGATAGTGGCGCAACAGGTCAAAGCAATGAGGAGTGACTTGACATGACTGCTAAAGACAGGCGTACGGTTTTTATTATCTTTGGCATACAGTCATTATACACTCGGGACCACTTCAATCCAATAATTTATCCTCATTTCCGCATAGCACTTGTACTCTCAGGCACCCGAATCTCATACACTCTCTATTGTATATGATGCGTTCACTTTCGCATGACATCTATATTTTCAAATCATTATATAATGTATCAACTCAAAATTAAATATATATGTATTATGTATGGGTGTGGCCTATCCTGATGATTCAGGGCTTACATCCGCAATTCGGCAGATAATATTACCAGAATTACAGCCCTTGTCCAGGAATGTGATGAATAAACACGAATGCTATGGTGAATGATTTACTTGGCGATCAAATGAAACGCCGCGAGCCGGGGAGGTGTGCTCAGATAATGTGGAAAACCAGATAGTTGGGTAGACCCCAAACGCTGTAGCCAAGAGCCTTGGCCATCTTCGCAAATCCTTCTGTCTCGACTTGATGCTGATAGGGAAACGTGGGAAAGATGGCTCCATCACGATGGACTGCAGCCTTTACCAGGGTACAGGTTCCTCCCACCGCGTCCAACGGCACGGTATCATACAACTCCGTCCGTCCATTTTCGTGCCGCATGTCGATCATTAACTTCCGATGGGTGACCAGCTCGGGGTAACCTGGGTAAACCGTTTAGCATCGCTCTTACTAAGAATATTCTAAGTCCAGGCTGTTACCTTCTACAAGAACATCATCTGGCTGCAGAGTCTTTTGGAACTCGCGGCTCTCTGGTGTTTCTTGCCAGTTGTTCTTGTCGTAGCCACCCTCTTCGTTGTAAGAGTGCCACCAGCAGTTGGGAGCGATCACATCCTTGTCCTGAGCAATCAACTCTTCAAGCATGGTTGCGGGGTATTCGACCACGTCTCCATCCAACCACAGGACCCAGGCAATCTCTTCCGTCAAGGCAGACGACAGGAGTGTGTTTCGGCTCTTGGCCATGATCTTGCGTCTCTCGACTTGGACGCCAAACGCGTGCCTTGATTCATCGTTGCCCAATTCGAACTTGAAATCCTTGCGAAAGATCGAGATGCGATGGAACTTCTGCCAGTCCTCTTGTCGGTTATTGGCGAACCACTTTGCGTGGTCGTGTAGCTTTTCGATAGTTCCATCAGACGAGTCGCTCACCAGGAAGCCGAGCGATATTAAATGATGTGGGTAAGTCAGTCGATTGACATTGTCAAAGTACTTTTCAATGTGACGAGCAGCATCTTTGAAAGGGGTGAGAATGAGGACATGTTCGTTAGCCTCGTGGCCCCGACTGGTGGCATTGAGTACGTCCATGTTGTAATATCGTAGCTCATTGTTTGTGGAATGATGGTGTGTTGCCGACCAAAGATTGTTCAGTGTGCCTGTGTTGTCATCTGAGCAGGAATCGGGAGACCAGGCCGGCAAGTCCGATAATAGCAACCAGTACAGTAACAAACAGCTGCCGATAAGCGCAGTAACTGCTTGTACCCGTGTGCTGAAAAGCATATGTGTTTATGTGTATTTGCGCGTATCAGGCACGCTATGCAAGGAGTGAAGAGAAAGGAAAGTGTGATGAAAGGATAAATCAGAAAAAAAAAAGGAAAAAAAAGGAAAAAAGAGACGTGGTGAAACCTACCGACATCAATTACATCCTGTTTGATCTGACTCCCAATTATCTTCATTTAAGATACGCTAAACGGGCTTGCGGGCCTGCGGGGTCTGCCAACTTGCTGACGGTGCTGTCTATCGTTATAAAAGATGACATGTCAATATGTCTATATGTCTATCATTAACAATGAGTCGGCTGTAGTTGCTCTTTTTCACCTTCATTTTGCATGTGCTATTTACTGAAATACAGTACATATAGTGAAAGCAGATGAGATCCTTGGTATTTGGCACCACTTCCGCAGAGCACATGTGACATCAATAATCTCCTTCTGATGATGTATACTTAGGATGTTGCCTTCTTTCCCTCTTCCCTCCTGTCTTCTCCTCCATTTGTGTTTCGCTCCTCCTGTCCGCTCGCGTCCTCCTGCCATAGGCGTCTTCTCTGCTTTTTCCTCTGCTCATAGTGAAACTGATTCATGTCTATACAGTGAATATGAAACGTTGACACATGTCTTAGTCCCACTCCTTTCTCGCTATTCCTCCTCTCCGCTTGCATCTCTAGCGTAGGCTGTCTTTAACTGAAGCCACCGTCTACAATCCTCCATAAACATGTGCCCCTGGCTAAATGTATGCCCGCTTCCACCTGTAAGGAATCGTTGAATGTTATCTCTGAAGTTTTGACTCAAGAGTGCATTCAGACACAAGTGAGATAGTGGCAAATGCGCCGCGAGCGCCTATCAACGACCCCGGTTCTGGACGCTTAGGTAGTATCGAGAGTGAAGGGAGTGTAGTCCATGAGAGCTGATATCGGAACCGAAATCTATGAGTTAGTTAGGTAGTCTTTCATGTAATAGGCCTCGGCAGTGATCCCCAGGAAGATAGTTCGATGAAATTTACCAGGTACGAGAGCTTATTCGGGAATCACTTGGGATAGCTGCTCTTGTTCCCCAGCTCACGAGAAGATTACTTTTACATATAAGATGAAAGCCAAAAACTATTGATGAGAATGATGTGCCTCATCAAATGAATACACTGCTGACGAAGTGGATATATATTGGTAGGACGATTGCTATTCATGCCGAGTACATTTAGGATGTGACCAATGAAATTTACGCAAACCAATTTTGACAGCAAATGAAGGGAAAGCACCGGTATGTTGTTCATGAAGGAAGTTAATTTGAAATTGGACTGATTCTCTATACCGACTTACAATAGCTAGAATATGTTCGAAGCGAGAATATATGAGTGAAACAGTTTCGACGAAGCACCTGGAAATCACATACTCGCACTGTGCAATTTGTATCTTGAAAGAAGACATAGAAGAGTTATTTAAACTGAAGAGTTTACTCTCTTCACCCCGTTACTGAATGAGTCCAAAAATCAACAAAAAGTATTCAATCGGTCGCCTACAGTGTTTTATTTTTTATCCTAGGGTAAGTGCTTTAAAGCAGCTAATGCCATGGGCTTTAACGATCATAAAATCAAAGAAACAGCAAGAGAAAGAAGCCAAGAAGCAACGAGTCTGCCACATGTAAGCGTACTTCTTATCTCTCCCTCCTTCAGCCAATCAAAGCTGCCGTTTGACCATAATGTGCAGTTAGTGCATTACCAGGTTCGAATATCGATCTAATAGAAAAAACGGGCCATATCTCAGTCGTCAAAGGTTTGCTTGCTTTGTATAGGCGAAAGATAATTGTAGACTGCATGTGCCGGCCAAGAGATTCGGCAACACCTATTATGCAAGCCCAGCATATGTCCTGATTGTCGTCGATGTTTACATGCGGGGACGTCCAAGGCGCGTTCCTCTGATGCCATAGTCCCCCAAGGATACTACAGCGAATGTGAAAAATGGATGCTGACTTAGGATGTACGGTCCTGTAAAGTATGGGAACGAGATCTCAATATGTCCTCTCTTTACTACGAAACACACGACCTTTCGCATTAGTGCTCTGTCGCCTTAAAGCAAAGTAACCCTCGCATGTCCAGATAGAAGAAATTGCCTGGTACTTGAGCCCAAGGTAACTTTTTCTTTTTCATTCTAATTTGCCTATTCGCTTTCTCCACATGACTTATATTCTCGTTACAAGCTCTGCCCGCCTTGCACGTGCAATAATGAGACGCAGGTACGTGGGAGATTGCGTTCCTAATTTTGAAAGACAATCAACGCAGAACGATGTCCTACAGGCTATACAAGCACACTCTAGTACTAATGATAGATATCTTACAATGCAAAGATTATATGTGATTATGAATTGAGAGCATGTATTGGATACTCTTAATGCGCAGCATTATCAGCACATTCTACATATAGGTTGAGATTGTGCACCAAAATCGTCAGTCGCCTTCGTTTAGCCTTTTTTGACGTTTGATCACTTCAGTACGCATAACAGTCCTCTTTATCTTCCTTAATTTGTGCATAGCTAGGCTTCCGCCTACACGTATTACTGACCCACAGAAATTCTTACTACTTGTATCAGCTTATTGAGAAGATATTGTTTTTGTTTGGTTGTTGTACTTCACCAGCTTAATCCTTGCGAAGGTGATTTACATTCGCTGACACCATATCTGGGATTAAACTTTCGCATGCATATATTTGCAGTACACGATGCAGCATGCGCAGAAGGAAAACGTTAACGCCGCGCTGCAACAGAAAACAGAGTACCGATCACCAAGAGCGCTGGAGCTATATGACCTATGCCTCATTCTTCTTCCCTAATATTTATGTATGTGTGCGGAAGTATGGCTATTTGGATGGGGTAAATATTTTGTGTATAGTAGGAGTACTGTCATTTTTAGGAAGATGATTACCTATATCGATGGCGATGTTTTGAAAATCCTATTTTGTTTAAAACAGTGATTTCTGTGAATAAATATAGACCAGAAAAGGCCATATTTAGGAAGTACAGGTGAAGGCTCTGCAAATATATCAAAACTGCTCTCCAGTCACATTAATTAATGCAACCTGAAGCCAATAGTGTGCGAGATAATAGGGGGTTTGCAGAAACTATGGCACTAAATGTATTTCTGACTCACACATGGCCCCAGTGCGGTGGTTGCTTGCCCACAACGTGGAAGATGCAATAATTACCTTGTATGTATTGATGGATTCTCTACAAAGAGTTGACAAGTCAAAGTCGATTTGTATATAAAAGACTTTGGTTTTTAGATCGAAAAACCTCATCTCAATCAGTCATCAACAATATGCAGCTCTCCTACGTCCTTGGCCTCTTTGCCCTTTTCGCTACCGCTTCTTTCGCCCACAACACCGGTGTTGAAGACAGCAACACTGCTATCGGTGATACCAGTGGCTTGGTAAGACGAGATCAGTGACACGCATGTTCAAACATGATGATGAGGATATATTGCTAAAGTGACTTGTTATTTTCTTCCAGGTCAACAACCTGCTCGCCAAGGGTGCCCTCAACGACAACTCGCAGAAGGGAGCCGCTGAAGCCGTCGATATCGACCGCCACCACTGGTAGAAGACCCGCCAGCAAAGACCTTAGATATAGATTCATCCTGCAAAATCTAAAATCATTGCCCTCAACAGGGTTACATAATGTATCCCTGAATAATTCCCTTAATAATTCAACCTATTGAATATATTGTTTCAAATCTTCAAACATAGTACTGTTTGCAATATCATACTTTATACTAGTCTGGAAGTCTCCAGTAATATCTATCTACTGAGATATGGTACTGACTACCGCATGAGCTATGTACCGTAATTACCGGACATTTACGCCAGTACCTTCTATTATTTACTTATTCCATATGGCTTATAGCTGTTGCATCTCTAGGCGATGAACAGAACACAGGTACAGGTTCGGCCGCAAGCTATAAAATGTTCACGGTAGAACGTTGCGCTCGTTGGATTTAGTTCTTTTGATTGCTGAGAGACATTAGTCGCATCCTCTCGGGAGGCCTGAAATCCGTGTCTCAAAGGAAAGTATTATGCGAGAGGCGCTAGAATGCACATTCGTAAGTTTAACCCCTTATTCTGAACAATTTTGACATCCAAAAGCGAAATTCTTCTGCACCAAATACGCATGCGAAAGGTAGCTCCAGTTGATCAAACGCTGTTTATACATATATTGCTACGGACATGTATGCGTGTTTAGCTACTTACCTATATGAAGGAGCGCGGATTGTTCTGTTTTGAACATAATATGCTCCATCCGTAATCATTCAACACCTTTTCTCATTGATCCCAGTTAAAATTGATACGCTGAACTTTTCGGTCTGATCGTGGATGGTGTGCATGGTCAGTAAACTGGGCAGCACTGATATTCATACAAATATATAATAAGGGTGGGTATTGTCGGATTACCCAGTGAGGATGGTTTATGTTGATTTAATATCAGTCGAACCAAAATGCTGACATCCTTTGTGGAGTTGACTAGGTTCAGTAGATTGGCAATCTTGATAACCTGACAATCATTCAATTCATACAAATGCTATGTTATCCGGCTTCGGTGGTCATACTACATGTCATCAAACCAAATATGTTAACGCGCTATATTCGAATTATCATTTACGATGACACCATCCCATGATAAAATGGGTATTTTCTCACCTGCAGCATTTTCGTGTACAGTGAGAAAGTGTTTATCCCTACAGATATGGGTATACATGACGTGATGAGATCAGCTGTACAGGGAGTCAGCGTTGGAAGAACACGAATACATTATCATGAAATGCTTCATGAAATGCGTATAATGCGTATGTATACCCTTACCAGTCATGTTTTCCTTCAAAAACTCTCTTCGTAGAGTAATGGAACGAGCTACTTTTTGCTGGGAGGTGTAACTTCCACATGACAGTGTGCAACAGCCCAAAGAGTATGATGTGCGCTCTCTTCGTCGTTGGGACCTGAGGCTAAATAGGGATAATCAGTCATTTTTTTTGCAACTTTGGCTTAGGTTAATGCGGAACATGAACGCCGGACACTAGGTCAGGGTGGGTAAGACGATGTGGGAGATAGTTCACCTCCTTCCCATGAATCCGATCGAATATTCTCTACTTTTCCGGCACAAATATACCAGAAAACCCCATTCCCACCTTTGTTTGGCTCGATAAACACTATAGCCACGACACTTACTTCCAGAACCTTACATCGGTCGTGTCATATTTCACTTATTCTTTTGACAAGAGCAGAAACAAGACGTTAGGTAGCATGCGAACTTATAATCAATAATACTTCCTGGTACAGTACGAAAACAAGTCAAGGATGGAGAGAACAGTAAATGTCCATTGCAGGGATGAAATACGCAGATTTTGGAATACAGGGTGTATAATGCATGAATGCGCATATAGAGACCAGTGGCTGATGTGAAAAGTAATATGCCAAGACGTGCAGCAAGCTGAAATATGACAAACTCTGCATGCTGCGTACACTAACGGATCGTGAGTGGATGTATTAAGCGTTCTTGTTCAACAAAAAGTGGCAAATAAAATTTGTTACAGGAGAAGACAAATTAGGTGATGTGTGGGACGAGAATTGAGTTGTGAAGTGGTATGGCGAGGGACGAATAGAACAGAAAAGTTTACATAAATCAGAGAACGGGCCGGTGGTTGAGGAGGGGGTGTAAGGGAGGTTGGAATTGTAAAAACAGATGATAAAAATGAATGATTACAAGGGAGCATGATCACTTATACTTGGTGAAGAGGCATCCGTGTCAGTTGTAACGATGGTAGGTATAGATGATTCTAGATCAGCAGGGGCATCCGTAGGTACGTCTTGTTGGTCGGTAGTGCCCTTTTCCAGGTGGATCTCGAAACGGCCACGCTTGATAACACAACTACGCGGGCGACAGCAGCTATTCACATCCTGTTGTTGTTGTTGTTGTTGTTGTTGTTGTTGTTGCATATGTACAGATGAATTATCCTGACGCAGGCGATCATTGGATTTGGATTGAAGAGGACGTCTCGTGGCTGGCTCATGTCGGAGGACAGGGTCGGTACCTGGGCGGACGGATGACTCGGGCCGACACCAGAACTCCTGGTCCCAGATTTGCGGGCCTTGCTTTCGACAGGTGGAGCTGTAGGTGGAGTAGGCGTCCTGGCTGTGGAGGGAGGAGTAGCTAATGATGGAAGCGCTGGGACGTAAGTCGGGCAGTGGATGGTGCGCGTGGCTGGGTTGATCATGCGACAGGTGGGAAAGGGTATGCGGGTGGTGGGTAGAGCGGGTGGAGACAGTGTGCATCCATTCGTCCTCGGTGTCGTTGTTTTCAGGCAGGATGCGGATGCCCGCAATGTCAGCAAACTCCTTTGCAGTGAGGTCCTCGGAGTTGACCGTGATATTGGAAGACGACACGTGCGACGAATGCCTGAGATGGCGCCTAGGGGTGTGGACCGAAAGGTTCGAGGCTGAGGAGGGGGATTTGTGGCTCTCATTTTTGATAAGGATGCCTTGATAAGGCGCGCGCTGCTTTAGCTGTGTCCATGGCGCGGTTTCCTCGTCGTGGGTGGTGCACAGAATGGGCGGGGGTGGAGAAGCAGGGGCGGTGAGGGCGTTATCAAAGTGGTTGTCGTTGTTTAAATGAAGGTGTTTTTTGTAGTGGTTATGCTCGAATTCTGTGTCGTGGAGCTCGTCGTTGTCGTCGTCCGTGACCTGGCTTCGGAAGCTGAAGAAGCTGGGACGTCGCTCGAAATGGTGAGACCATCGCCATCGGTTTCCTTGTTGAGTCTGGGGATTCCGGCGGTGAGGGTGGTGGTGATAAATGCGGCGCGAAGAGGAAAACTGGGTATGGGTCTGCGACGACGACGACGAGGGCGAGGACGGAGGTGGCGAAGCGAGCTGACTAAAGGGGCGGGCTATCTTTGTGAAGATTGCGTTCAGCTTCGACAGCTTGGTCTGAGGTTCGCCTGTCCCGCTTTCGGTCGCGGGGGCAGTCGGCCGCGAGGGCTGTGTAGTGGTGGTGCTAGCCGACCGGTTCCTTTTGAGCGAAAGGGCCGACAAAGCAGCAGCGCTGGGCATTGAGATAAAACGATGGGGGACAACAGAGCGTCCAGCGTTCGAAGAACAGGAAGGAAGAGATGAAGAAAAGGGGAAAAGTGGAAAGTAAACGAGGAAGGGGGACTAAAAAAAAGAAGGGAAAAAGAGATGGAAGAAGGCAAAACGACGGTGTATGTGCAGGCTGCAGCCAACCCAGTCAGCCCAGCCAGTCAGCCAGCCAGCATCAGCGCCTTGAGGGCACATGTCTCCAACTGGAAATGGACGGCGCGAGCTCGCGCCGATCGGGTGCACCCGCAAGTGAAGGGTCAGATTCCTCTTTGGGCCTGACTTTTCTTATTTTATTTTTTTTCACTCTGCGCTTTTACTTGTGCCACCATTTCATCATCCCCCTCTATTTCTGGTCTTTTCTTGTGCTCACTTCTATCGTCTCTCTCTCACTACACTGCACGTTTTTCCTTTTTTTCTTTTATCGCTTGGGTGAAACACTGGAATGGGCTGAGATGTGCAAAGGAGAATGAAAGTGACATTTTGATGCATGTTGATATGTGCGACACCAGACCGGGACCTGTTGTGCGCCAAGAGTGACAAGCTGAGTATGGTTACGAGTTGATCAACTGCTTTTGACTTGGCTCTTGGCCACTACCTCTCTCCCTCTTCCTTTTCCTTCTATTGTCCATGCATGATGACTGTGTAAGAGTGATGCCTTCTTGGCACCGGGAAACAAGCTAGTCAAATCCGTTACTTCACACCGTCAGAGAAGGAAAAGTACGGTTATGATGAGGCGTTATGGCTAATGCTATCTTCGGTGGCATGTGCACGCGCATGCATGTTCTATGAGCATTCGCGCTTGTTTCATCTAACATTACACTACATACATTATACATTATACATTATACATTATACATTACAGATCATGTATGCGTCTTTGTCTGGGACCTTTGGTACAGGTGACTACTTTATCTTTTGCCCCGCTTTCTGTAACACTCGTGCGTTTTTCACAATTTGGAAAGGATGCTGTACATACAGAAAAAGAACTCTAAGAAAATGATTTGCAGTGGGCGGTGAAGCAATAATGAGCATCTGAACATGTAGGCGGGGTCCCTATTTTTCATTTCTCCTGCAGCACCATAATACAGTACAATACCAAACAACTGCAGTAAGATAAAGTCAATGTTTCTGCATGTCTTCTGCAATGTACATGTCCAGAATACAACAGCATGGCCTTGCTTATTTCGAATTCGTTTACTTTATGTGACATAGGGACAAAACGATGCAGCTACCCTATGATCCGATATGTAGCTCGACTTACCGTTGCGGAACCGAGCATCAAGTAGGTTGCGCTCAATATTGTTTGATAGCGGTCAAGGTGTCCAAGCCATGTACAGTGCCGTATGTCAAGTAGTCAATAAAAAATGGAAAGCGCATAATTGGAGGATCTCGGCGAAAAGTGAGAAAAATGTGGCACACGAGTGACACGCCTATTTTTCTCTGTTGTTGGTCTTAAACATTGCTGGTGCTTATTTAAACAAGATCGACAGTAATGGCACACGGCGACGACATCGATCGTCGCGCTAATCCTCGGCCTGACGAGGAGCTCGATGCCACTGTACCTTACGAAGTAGAGGTGTCCTCGAGTGAGGACGAAGCCGACCCGTCCCACGTCTCTGCGCAGAATCCGCAGCAAGCTAGCCTTGATCCGATTGATAATGGACAACAGGAACGTCGACAACAGCTCCAAGAGCAAGAGCAACAGGAGCATGACCGATCGCAAAGTCACTCAACACCAACACAAGGAAGCAGCACACTCTCATACAGCACACATACCAATTCGACCTTGAATGCCTCGGTGGAAGGGACGCTCTCATCAGGAGCAACCCGATCCCAGCTGTCAAGCAGCGGACACGACAACAGCTCCTCGTCCGCTGAGCATTCATATACCCAAAATACTGTGCAATCCAACGCCTCGTCGTCTTCTGGGTCCAACTTGGTGGAGCATTCACAAACAAAGTATCTCCTGAACCACGAGCGGCACGAAGCCTCGTCAAGAGCACCCAACAGGGAAAGGCGATTGCTCTTTCGGGATCACTCGGCTCTTTCGTCGAAAAACTCCCATAGAGGCGTCAGCACCTTTAACGATGCCATGGATATCGACGGGCCCAACTGCCGTCGATCCTACAGCGACATGCGCGACTATGTCTCAGAATATCCGATCCAAGATTACCATGATAGGGCACATCTGGCACGTTGCCTGGCTCCGGCAGAACGTGTCTATCTCCAGACCACCCACCGTATCAATTCCAGTCCATCCAAGCAATTGTCGGGTGAGAAAAAACCCATTCATGAATGGGGAACCATCCACAAAAGCCATAGCTTCCAGCATGAAGATCATTCCACTCTCAGCGCAGGATCCACCATAGGATCTGCCGCAGAACATGCTTCCATTCCATCCTTTGACGACTACGAGCGAGAGATTGCGCATAACATGGGTCTGTCCTCTACCCCTCTGCGGCCAGATACATCTTATGATGTCATCGAGAGCTCCGTGCCTCACCAAGATTTGATGTTCATGGACGAAGTGGGAGAAGAACAAGAAGCTGTGACCACCATCGAAGAAACAACTATTAGCGAAAGCTCTACCGCGCCCGGGGCACATATCCAACAACCAACGATACCCGTTGGTACTACAACTCCAGCTCGCGAACTGGTGCCTGCTGAAAGATACACTTTCCGCAGAGAAAGTCGCACAAGGTACAGAAGTCAAGCGAATCTATCCTGTAACAATCGACTCACTCGCTTTTTCAGAAGAAATACCATGGGTCCATATTCAATCTTGTTCAGTGATTTGGAGCCAGCAACGGAACAAAGAGTGGGTGGAGATCAATATCCCTCATAGGTTCTCTAATAACACAACGCAGTATACGAACTTTTTGCGACAGCTAGGTTGCCGTGTCGTCTACTCATGGAAGGAGTGTAACTTTGCAGTTGCCCGAGAGCAGACTCGAAAAGTAAAACTATTGCTGACAGTGGCGAGCAAGAAGCCGGTGGTAAATCATACCTGGATCCAAGAAAGCATGGCGGCTCAGCGGCTGCTGGGTAGGAAGGGACGATTTAAACTATACTTTTGCTCACACATGATTTGTTAGACTATAACGACTACATCCTCCACGAACCATTAGAGCATAACATTCTGGAAGGGAAGAACGTATGGTTTTCGCCTTCTTGCATGTCAGTCCTCACCAAGTCCAGTATTCGTGATATTGGAAAGGCAGCCAGATGCAAGGTAAAATGAAGCATCTTTAGGAAGTTATGACATGCCTCTTATCTTTTTACCTTTGGCTTCCGCAATCTACGCATTTTAATAGATAATACCGAGCCCTTCGCATGATGGTACAACCCTCGCCATGGCAATTGTGGAAAACGATGATGGCCCTGAACAGCGAGTCTGGGCCGATCAATCTATGACGCGGTCCGAACTCGTAAACCATTTCCTTTCATAGATACAAAACACAACGCTCATCCATTTTGCATGCATCTCATCAATAACATATTGACAGCCAGTTCTATGGGAAAAGAGAAATGAAGCGCACAGCTTCCATCAGCGACTGAATTTTCAGTCGAGGGATATAAATGGAATAGACAGCGCATTAGTTTGGAAATATGGCGGTCGAAGCGATGTAATTCATGCTGCTGGCAAACACTTTTATACTGATGACCAAAACAAAGGAAAAAGCTCAGGGTTACACTTGCATCAGTGGTTACTGGTTCCTGGTTGCATTGGTGTTACTGGGCTCCAAGCCACTGCCTTTTCTTTTTTCTCCGCGCATTTCTTGCAAGGTGCCCGCGCACACGCACACACACACAGCCTGGAAACCCAGCAGGTGGAAATAAAAAGTGTCGGAGCGCGTAGCTGGTCCTTCTTCCTTGCTTTCTTTCTCAACTATCATGGCTCGTCGCTTCCAGCGTTTGACGGCGTCGGCTGCGCTTTGTTTGGCTTTTCTTGGTGCCCAGGCCGCTGCTCAACAAACAACAAACATTGTCAGTGGTTGCGCACAGACCTATGACGCCAACACAGACTACTTTCCCGAAAAGTTAGCCACAAGTAAGAATGGATGTTCTTTCGTTTTCTCGTCGCTATCATGCTCAATGGCTCCATACCCGGATTAGATGAGGATGATGCGTCCTTCTTCAACATTGAGTACCACAACAACTACAAACTGGTGTCGGACCACCGTAACAACAAAACCTACTGCCTGGTGCAGTGCGGTACTACCACTCCGGCTGGTCTTGCTGCCGATGTCGAAGTTTATCAAGTCCCAGTGACCAATGCCGCCGCACTGGAGACGACTGTCGTCCCTTATCTTGAGGTAATATACCACTGTGCCAAAATGAAGGGGTCGAATGGGGTGGAAAAGAAGTCCTTTTTTGTTGTGTGCTGACGAATGGCGGTTTCTTTTTTCCTTTGTGTAACCATAGATGTTGGGTGTCGCGGAAACGATCAGCCTTGTGGCCGATGCCTCGAGTGTCTCATCGAGCTGTTTCCAGAAGTACCTTCAGGACAACAGCAGCGTGGTCCAGATGTCATCCTCCAACCAGACCCTGGCCACCCAACAGATGGCTCAAGTTCAGGTCCTTTTTGGTGCTGATCCATACGATTACACCGGTGCTACTGATAACACTACCGTTTCCACGGCCGAGGTGTACGAGACCGATGTCCTCGGTGTAAGTACTACAGATTGCGCTAAAGGATACGGTAATAACACTTAAAGGCCCTTCCTTCTTTCTCCCGTAAAAGCGCTCGGCTTGGATCTGGTACTATGCTGCATTCTACAACCTGGAGGGCCTTGCCAACCAGGTGGTTCAGAACATGACAAACAACTACAATAACTTGAAGGAAGCGGCCAGCGGCTACAGCGACGACCAGAAGCCTTTGGTGGCCTGGACGACCTACAATGCCCCTGATCAGTACAACAACAACACAGCTAGCTGGACCGTGAGTACGGCTGCTTACAAGGCTCAGCTGACCCAGGATGCAGGTACAAATGAAAAACCTTAATACCTATGTCGTCCTCTCTAATGTTCCCTTGATCATTCGCATACAACTCAGGTGGTCGTTTGTACAATGGTTCAACACTGTCTTACACCAGCGCGTCCGACTTCTTGCAGGCCATGACGGACGTGGATATCATGATTGACGAGACCTACGTGGCCACGACACTTTCGGATGTACTCGGCAATTACCAGATCAGCGATGACAAGAAGGATTCATACAAGTTCGTCAAAAACGAGGCCATCTACCGTGAGGACGGTATTCTGACACCTTCGGGCGGCTATGACTGGTTCGCTGCTGCCATTGTGATGGGTGACGCGCTGTTGGAGGATGTAGTGAACGCGGTCAACCCTTCAGCTCCTTCCTCTGATTTCAAGCGCAAGTGGCTCCGTAATGTGGCTAAGGACGAGTCGATCTACTACACCTCGGCCAAGAACTGCTCTTGGGACGAGACCAAGCCCCGGCCCAACGCTGCTGTTAGCTACAGTGGCGACAAGTTTGCCATGAGCGATGCTTCTACTCAGATGATGTCGGGCGCTGCTGTGGCTGTATCAGCCCTTTTGGCTTCTGTATTCCTCCTTGCCTAAGCTACACTACACGTAGCATGATGTATTTTACTTTATTTTCTCTATATTATACATATAATGTATCATCTCTCTACTATTATTTGAACATGCCAATAAATAGATGTAACACGTCATCCTCCGTCGTACCGTCCTGGAGAAGCGCCGATCGCCAAAGTGGACCTTTGGCCGCCCAAAGGCGATGCCACGTAAGGGCGAGCAACGTGCCGATGGCGAAGCCGACAACGACTTGAGCTAGAGAATGATGACCGAGGCGTATCCGCGACCACATGACGGCGAATGCTGCAGCGTCTGTGACGAGTGCAAGCCAAAACAGAACGAGGCCACCTGAGCTAAGCCAGGCTCTGGTCAGATAAGCTGCGAAGTAGGCCATGACGAGCGAATGCGACGAAGGCATGCCGTAACTTTGTTTGATCCGGATTGCCGGAATTTGTTTGACAGGAACAGGTCGCGGCTGCCTCAAGACCCGTTTCAACACCTTGGCTGTGATTGCAGAGAGGATGGAGCCTGCACCAAAGTAGAAGGCATGGATAGTTCGCGAATAGGCAATACCAATAAAGGTGAGAATCGTCACAATGGCGTGGGCCTACATTACATGACGAGCGCACATGTTCTAGGTTGATATGTCAAGGAGCGTAACTATGCGATGCAGAGTCTTACACTCTACACTGAAACAAACCTGTGCAAGGACGAGCAACACCTGGTGCGTTGTCATGACCATCTGTCAAAGAAACAAAGCCACTCTGTTCGTGGACTACGAGCCGATAATTAAATCAGTTGTGTGTGTATATGCTTACGAATATAGTGACATATACAGATGAGTTCGTTGTGCTACACGCTGAATGAAGATAATTATCCCAGCTACCTCAGCAAGGAACTGAAACGGAAGGAAGAGTCAAGTAAAGATCAGTTTTGCTCTTGCCTTGGTCGGTGAGCAAATGGGCCCCTAAAAGTCATTATTTGCCTTAATCTCTTTTTCATATGCTTTTACTTTCATTGTTCAGCGCCAAAGGAGATTTGTCAGCTTTACCACCTTTTCTTTATGCTTATCCGTATCTCTTTCGTCCGTATTCGCGGCTTCTTTTAACATGCTGCATTAAATACATTCCGTGAGTAGCACTCCAGCACTTGCGATGTAGCGTACCGGTTCTGACATGTTCTAACTATTAGGTGACAACAGTGTTTCAGTATCTCTAAAAGACAAACTTAGTGTACTATGCTATATCCGCATACAAGTGAGCGGTTAAAGTTACTAAAGCTACGCATAGTAATTGGAGTGAATACGAAGGCTGTACGTGCCTGAGTGGTATAAACAATCTTTTGATACCGTATGTGGTTTTTGCCTCACTTCACATCTGAAGCTGTATACCGCTATGATATTAAATGTGTGTTGGCTCACTTTGGGACTTTGAATATCGTAGCAGATGGGTCTCTATAGCAAACGTTGTCTTCATATTCTTTTCGTAGACTGAAACAAACAAGCATAGCCTGATTAAGTTCGTGCAAAATTTTTTTTGAAAAAAAATCCTGCTTCAATTTTTTAGGCTTTTTCTTTTCCCTGTACCCTGTATATACCTCTATAATATAATGTCCAAGCGATCGGCTGACGACGATATTGAAATGAACGACGGCTCCAAGGCCGTCGCCTACAATGACCGCGAGAATGGTCGTCAGCGCCCGATCAAGGATCAAAACAACGACATGGGCGATTTCGAAGACGCCTGGGAGGACGATTTCGAGGAAGACTCGGGTGACGAGGCCGGTGAGGGACAAGACGCCAACGAGGAGGATGAGAATGGTATGTGGTATTAGAGTGCGGTATAAGTTATGTATGGTATTCATATTGATCGGTTTCAGGCATGGACGTGGACGAGAAGATGGAGGAAGACGAGGACGACAAGGAGGAGGATCTCAAGCTGTACTTACCGGGGCAACCCCTTGAGGAGGGTGAGCAACTGGAAGCAGATCAGTCGGTCTATGTTATGCTGCATAACTTGGATGTGCGTGCGCCCTTCCTTAGTTTTGATGTGCTTCAGGATAACCTCGGTGAAGAGCGCAAGAACGTAAGGATAGCCGTCGTCTCAATGTGTGCATACTAAGTCCCTGCGTAGTACCCTGCCACGGCCTACGTCGCTGCTGGTACGTCCGTGCCTGGCGTGCGCACCAACGAAGTCTTAGTTATGAAACTGTCGAACCTGCACAAAACCCAGCAGTTTGATTCGGACGATGAGGAAGACGCAGACGCGTTGGACGAGGACCCAGTTCTCGAATACCGGTCGATTCCTCATAATGGCTGTGTTAACCGTGTGCGCGTCATGCCGCAGCAGCAAGACAAGAAGCTGGCTGCTACCTGGTCCGAGACCGGCAAAGTTCACATTCATGATCTGACACCGTACGTCACGAGTCTTGACGTACCCGGCACGGTTCTGCCCAAGAACAACACCAAGCCTTGGGCAACAATCCATAACCATGGTCGTGAGGAAGGCTACGCCCTGGACTGGTCGCGTCTGGATGCTGGCAGGTAAGAATATTAGAGGAAAATGGAGAAGGGCGTATCTGACATACAGTTCAGACTGTTGACGGGTGACAATGCGGGCCTGATCTACCATACGCGTGTGACACCCAATGGCTGCACAACGGATAACCTTCCTTTCCGGGAGCACAAGTCGTCCGTCGAAGACTTGCAGTGGTCCCCGACTGAGAACAACGTCTTTGCATCGTGCTCCTCGGACCAGACAGTCAAGATTTGGGATACGCGGAACAAAAAGCGCTCGGCTGTCAGTGTCCACGCCAGCAACTCGGATATAAACGTCATCACCTGGAACACCAAAGCCAGCTATCTCTTGGCAAGTGGCCATGACGACGGTGTCTTTAGCGTGTGGGATCTCCGACAGTTCAAGAGCAACGCGCCGACGCCGGTGGCCACGTTCAAATGGCATAACGCGCCCATAACGTCGATTGAGTGGCATCCCACCGAAGAGTCTGTGCTGGCTGTGTCCGGTGCGGATGACCAGTTGACCATGTGGGATCTGTCGGTCGAACCTGATACGGAAGAAGAGGGTCGTGTCACGAACGAGGGCGTCCAAGTGCCGCCGCAGCTTTTGTTTGTCCATCAGGGCCAGAACGAGATTAAGGAACTTCACTGGCACAAGCAGATTCCCGGCTGCGTTCTCAGCACCAGCAATTCTGGATTCAACGTTTTCAAGACCATTTCCATCTAGAATGCATTATAATCACGCCTCCGCCCTTTACTGTTAGCTTTGGCCTATCCATTTCCGCTCTCTTCGACTTCTCTATCATTCTCTCTCGCTCTCACCTTCTACATATACGCAGAAACACATTTTGTTATTCTCTCACAGAAAGCCCAGACCAAGCCAATTCGCTGCTTTCTTCTTTTTTTCCAGCACACCACCCACATCTGTAATACATATTTCATCTTTCATGTCACATGGATAAAAAAGCCGTCCATCTAGAGAAGTCTGATAGAAAAGGTCTTCTGTCTTTTCCCCGACAATTGTCTGCATTGTATGAGTATGAAACCTGCTCGTCCCAATTTTCCTTGTGTCATATCATATGCAGATCGTACAAGGATGGCCTTCTTACTACGATCTTATTCTTCTATACAGTATACTGCAGAGCTGTGCGTGGATGCGGGTATGCGAGTATGCCTTCATATTTGTTTACATAGCCACGTGAGGACTGTATGATTGAGCTGGGCGGGTTGAGTGATGTGATTGAGCCTCAGCAGAAAGTCAAAGACAGACAGCTCCTGAAACGCAAGCGTCCACCTATTAAAGAAAGTTGAAAAAAGAAGAGACGCTTCTCTTTTTTTTCTGCAATGGACACGGCCTTCTTTTCAGCCCATCTTGTTCGGGGCTTGACAGACAAGATTTATGACAAGCGCAAGTCGGCTGCTTTGCTAATCGAAAAGTATAACCACGCCCTCTCACGGCTGGCCTTTCCATTCACCCGATCTATTTCCACACTCCCTTATGCTAGGCTCGTCCGCGAGAACGAAAAAGCTCCTGAACACATTACAGAAATCATTGACACTCTCGTGCAAGACTTTGTCTATTCCACCAACTCGAATGCTCGCAATGGGGGTCTTATTGGTCTAGCTGCCACCGCTATCGCTCTTGGCCCGGTGAGTCTAATAAAACAAAAGACCGGCTCAAGTCCATGCAACCGGCACTATCACTAACCCCTCATTCTGTAAGGCCGTCGCGCCTTATCTCGACATCATCGTGCCTCCTATCCTGTCTTGCTTCACCCACAACGACTCGCGCGTCCGTTATTACGCCTGCGAAAGCATGTACAACATTGCCAAAGTCGCCAAGGGCGAAGTTCTCCGCTTCTTTAACAGCATTTTCGATGCCTTATGCAAGGTACGGGCAATTTCGTCTGTCCATCTTGATGCTTTCAACATGACAACATTCTATAGCTGGCAACCGACCCGGCATCGACGGTGAAGAACGGTGCTGATCTATTGGATCGGCTGATCAAAGACATTGTTTCTGAGCTCTCGACGACGTACGTGTCGGCTCATGACCAGCCCCTCAACCCAGCTGAGCAGCAGGATTCCACAGACCCTCCCCTCGTCGTTCCCACCTCGCTTCCTAGGAATACCGCCTTCTCGTTGCCCCGCTTCATTCCCGTCTTGAGTAAGCGCATCTACGTCCGCAATTCCTTTACACGCCAGTACCTCGTGTCCTGGATATCCGTCCTCGACTCCATTCCCGACCTCGAACTTGTTTCCTTCTTGCCCGAGTTCCTTGATGGCTTGCTGAACTGCCTTAGCGATCCAAGCGTTGACGTACGCGTCGCTACGAGTGAGCTCCTCAAGGAGTTTCTGAATGAGATCCAGGAAGCCGCCGCCACACGCGACCAGCAGGAAAAAGCCTCCACTCCGCAGCCCAGGAAGAAATCCACAGACGAACCTGCGCCACCGCCACCGCCGCCTTCCGCTCCTGGCACCGACACCACAGCTACTGTTGCCGCACCCGCACCTGAAGAAGTCGAAGAGACAGAAGAGACAAAGGACGAAGCCACGCTCGGCCCCGATAACGATGAGCACGGCAAGGGCACCTACATCCCCGGTCAGGGAGTCATTGTCCAGTCCGAGCGCATTATCGATATTTTGGTGCGCCATCTTTCGTCCAAAGAGGAACATATACAGCGCACCGCACTTGAGTGGATCAACGTCTTCATCGTCATTGCACCGGACGTTGTCATTCAGTTCACGCCAAAAATCATCCTGGCGGTCCTACCCTGCTTGGCGCATCCCGTCGTCGTCATCCGAGACACTGCCAAGAAGACCAACCAGAGTCTGCAGCAACTCGTGCTTGCGACGCCTACACCTGCCCCGCCTTTACCCCAGCCTTCACCGAGCGTGAGCGATCCCTCAGCTGCACCGTCGCTCGGAACACAGATGAGCGATGCGGTCGACGCCTATCCGCCCGCCCTACGCCGCATTTATCATTCGGATGTCGGCCGACCCTCCTCCTCGTTGTCGCACTCGGAAGATCCCTTCGACTATCAGATTATGGTGTCTAACCTGCGCCTCCAGTTCTTGAACGAGCACGAAGAGACACGCGTGGCAGGTCTTGAATGGCTGCTGATGCTACACAAAAAGGCGCCTAACAAGGTATAGTGCACGGATAGTGTTTGGGTGTAGAGAGAGAGAGAGAGAATTTGACTAAGCTCTCTTTACATCACCAGATTCTGGCTTCGGACGACGGCACTTTTCCTGCGTTGCTTAAAACATTATCTGACTCTTCTGAGGAGGTATGTATCTTGCATAAAGAAAAAAATCAACTCATCCCTTCGTACCAGGTTGTTCGACGAGACCTGCAACTTCTGGCACAAATTTCGTCTTACTCGGATCACGAGTATTTTCGAAGCTTTATGATGAACCTTTTGTCCTTGTTCAGCACAGATCGCAGGCTACTGGAAACACGCGGTAGTCTTATCATTCGGCAGCTCTGTCTGAGCTTAGATTCAGAACGGATTTACTGCACCATTGCGGATATATTGGAACATGACGAGGTGATTCATGGCATACAATATGGTGGGAACATGTACATTTACAAAATTGGTTCCCTAGGATCTCGAGTTTGCGAGCATCATGGTCCAAAACCTAAATATTATCCTGATTACCTCCTCAGAACTCGGCGACCTACGTAAACGACTACGCAATCTAGATCACAGGGTAAGTATGTGGTAAGAAAGCATTAAAGGCCTATCTCACTCTCCAACCTATACCCAGGATGGACAGCGTCTCTTTAATGTCTTATACCGATCCTGGTGCCATAACAGCGTTGCTGCCTTTTCCTTGTGTCTGTTGGCCCAAGCATACGAACACGCAGCCAACATGTTGCAAGTCTTGTAAGTGGAGTAGTATGTCAGCGAGTACCTACGACTGATGCCTTTGTGATAGTGCTGAAATGGAAATAACCGTCAACATGCTAATCCAAGTGGACAAACTGGTGCAGCTCCTTGAGTCGCCTGTCTTTACATGTGAGTTTACAATAACTTGCCCCGAGTCGATCGATCCTTGAATTGACGTTTCTATTGTGATACCAAGATCTACGTATGCAACTCTTGGAACCTGAAAAGCACCCTTACCTGTTCAAGTGTCTGTATGGAATTTTGATGCTTCTGCCACAGTCATCCGCTTTCTCCACCCTCCGCAATCGACTGAGTGCCGTTTCTTCCCTCGGGTTCTTCCACGTGATGCCTGCGAAAAGGTATGATTGTCTTGACAGCTACCATCTTAATAGTTGGATTCTTGCGACTGAGCTATGAGTATCCTTTAGTGCTGCTGATACCAATCCCACCAAGCAGCGGTCATCGAAGACGGCAGCGGCCAGCACAAAGCAGGCCGATGAAACACCTCCGATCAAATTCCAAGATCTGTTACAGCACTTTAAGAATGTACAAGCACGGCACGAGCGCCAGCGAAAACAAGGCAAGTTGGGTAAGCCTCTGCCTGCGTAGCTGACACGATATCTAGCTCTGCAAAATATACCCAGAAACCCTCCACCCAAATCCCGTAGATCGCGGTACAATAGCGATCCGACGTTCCACCATCTCCGAGACGAGCTGGCGAGCACATCATCTAGTGTCAACAACAAGACGAAGGGTAGTGTATTGACTGCCGTGAACGGAAACGGCATGACTACCCTTGGTAATTCGGGTGGAGCGAACGGCACAGGAAATCATGGCAGCGCTGGAAGTAGTGGAGCTGATAGCCGCAGCAGCAGCGGTGCAAACAGCAGCCACCATCACTTGATGCGGGGCGCAGCTGCCGCATCCCGCATGATGCCTCGTAAACCGTCGGTGTCCTCCCCTGGACGGAAGTAAAAAGAATTTGGCAGAAGAAAATATATACTGTGTGTGCTAGGCTTCATGGGTCTGTGCCTCCCCCCCCCCCCCCCCTTCATCTAAGCCCGTATCAGAGCCATAGGGAGCCCGTTACAAAATTAGGTGGTGTGTGTTTGCTTGCTCGTTGCAACCTTGGGAATAATACATGATAAAGAATGAGTGCACAAGTGGTTTTTGATTTTTTTCGATTTGTGTGTGGAATGAATTTGCATGATTTGGTATACCTTAGCCGCGAGGACTTAATACCGAGCTCGCGCGGAACGCAAAGACCCGTTTTCTTCCTCGGCACCATGAATCTCAAGGATAGACCCCTCTACGGAGGCGCCATTGTCTGTCCCGTAAAGGACACCTTTGCTGACGCGAGGTAAGTTATTCCATTCCGATCTGGAGTCTCCTCATGAACAGCGCGTTGAATCTGTCGTAGCGGATTCCGTCAGATCCCGGACAATCAAGAAGTCTTTGTCGACACAGAGACCCAGCAAAGTCTTGTTGTTGAGCTCCTTGAACAAGTCGAGGCCGAGAACGAGGCTATTCCTGCGTAGGCACACACACACAACTACAATATCATTGATGCGTTGACAGAATGTCATAGATACCACTTCCAGCAGCTAGCGGAAGACAATGAGGCGATTGCCGCCGAGATTGATCGCGTCGAGCTTCGCGACCCAGCCATGGCGACACCCCTGCTCCCGTAAGTCACTGCTCAGCTGCGTGCTAGGTTGGCTCACCCGCTTCTTCAAGACCGAGTGCCATCGTCTACGTGCTCCAAGGCAAGCAGCAGATCGCCAAGTTCAACGAGAGCAAAGACCAAGCATCCAATACAGTCGAAATGGTGCTCGCCGTAGTGCGTCTCGCACAAGTGCAGACGGACTTGGTGATCAGCATCAACGCACCCGTTGCCGTGGCTTCGCAGAGCAGTGAGGCCATCGATGTCTCCCCTCCCGTGACTCTGACCGACGTGCATGATGAAATGAATGGTTTATTACGTGGATTACAGATTAGAGACTGGCAGCTTTTTGGCTAAAGTCTCGAAAAAGAAAGAATATGGGAAAAAAAAAGATTTAAATGCGCCACACTTTGGCCTCGTTCGTAGTTCCTCGAGATGCCTACGCGACGGTCGTGCTTTCCTTGGAGAGGGCCGATCCTACGTTGGCTCGGTGTTGTAACTGTTGTTGCTGTGCATGGGGCAAATTGTAGGAACTACTGGTCGGCGTCGCACCGACAACGAGACCTTGGTAGTCAATGCGATACAGCTTGGGCGGCAGACTCTTGCCAAACTTTCGGTTGACGTGATTAGAGCACAAGAGGGCCGAGATGAGCACGATAAGGTGCAAAGGGACGAGGGCGAACGCCGTAATGTAGCACGCCGTCAAAGCTTGCTTGGTGAACTGTTGATACTTGAATCGGCACCCAGGGAGGAGGGTACGTGGAAAACACTTGTTTGAGTTTTGGTGAAAGTCGGCAAAGTCCTTATAGCCGCAGCAATGCAACTACGCAGTAAATGAAATATCAGATCAGTCTAGTCATACATTAGGGGCTAGAGGAGGCAGATTTACATTGGTTTGGATACGGGCACGGCCACCAGGTGTCAGGCCGTAATGCCATTGATAGGAAAGTTTGCCTTCGATATTCCACTTGTTCTTTCGATACGAGCTATAGCCGATGGCCGCAATGACACCGAAACATGCCCAAAGAAGAAGGTTATAGAGCGTCAAGGCCGGGCGATGGTTGAGCATGATCCCAAAATAGCCAATCACCGAAGTAAACAAGCACAAGGCGCCTGCGACGGTCACCACTAATGTATGAATTAGGCTTTCGATAATGCGATCAATGAGCAATGAATCTCGCTTACAAAGTAGCAGGGTCTTTTCGCCAACGATGACTACATCCGCCCGTAGGTAAACTTAAGGAGAAAAAATATACAAACAAAGAAGATAAAAACAGGATCAGAGATGGCCAATGAGATAAGCGGACGAGGTGCTCATGCACACATGCTGGACGTACATTTCAGAAACGTCAGCACCGACAGGACGAGGATGGCTAAACCATAGCAAAATAACTGCAATGATATGCAACAGGGCGCTTCATAAGTACCTCAGAGTTACACATCCCATGTTTCACGCGCGATTACACCGCAGTGCACTGTTCTTCTTTCTTGTCACATACCACGGTGTTTGTGGCGAGAAGGTACCATTTCTGGGCTGTCCAACGCTGCCGCCGTTTCACGTGGGCATCTGCTGGGACGTATCTCTTCACCGTATGAAAGCCTGCGAGGTTGCTCCCGTTGGAAAATCCAGTAGCAGTACACATCGTATTTTTGGTGCCTGTGGTATCGATGGATGCGCGCGAGGACGGCGTTGAGCTGCATTGCGAGTGCCGCTGCTTGCCTTTTTTCTCGTTCTGCAGCCAAGGCAGGACCGGAGGAGGTGGAAGCTCGCGCTCGTCTTCCGGGTCGACGCGGAAGCCTTCATACGAGACCGTCGATTGGCGCTTACTGTTGCTTCCACTCGCGGGCGCCGATTGGCTCACGCGCTTATCACTGTGAGAGGACTTATTTTGTACAGCGGTGGGTGTAGGTGAAGTTGAAGCGATAGGATTATTCGGCAAGGGTTGCGTATGCGGCTCACTCGGATGTGTAGGTGGTGAGGAAGCCAGGGAAGAGGATGGATGGAGGCTGTGGTCGGACGCGAGTGAGGCGGGTACGCTAAGATCGGGTGTGCTTCTGTTCAATGCGGCAAACGCAGCAAAGAATTCTGGAGTGAGCAATGTATCGGCGTCCTCTGGTGTTGGTCTATCCATTGGATCAGGTAGAAAGAGGGAAGGGAAAGGAAGAGAGAAGAGCTTAGGTAAATGTAGAATCAAGAAGATCGACTTGTTGCTTTAGGTGGTGCTTCATACTTTTAAGCCGTGCATATCAACCTGATCGGGAGCTCCCCCTCCCCCAGCCGTTGCCCTTTCTTGCCCTCATCCCGCACCATCCCTTTCGAATGTATCCTGCTGCAGGAATTCCGCATTCTATTCAACATCCGCGCCGTACAGTATTTGAGACAAACAAACAGTTACGGCTATCCTGTGATGGTGCTCATGCTAACAAAAAACAGTTGGCGTTGTAGGAGTAATATTTAATATGAGAGGAGATCGGTCGACGACGTCTGGTATAAAGATCGAAGGAATAAATCAAAAAGAAGCAAGCGGTTTAAAGACGGTGGGAAGGAACAGCACAGAAGATGATGGTAAGAACAATAGCAATGACGAGACTGATGAGTAAAAGCCAAATAGAACGCCACCATAGGATGCGCTTGACTTCTGGCTGTCGAATACGGTTGAATCGGAAAGTAGTCGTTTCACTGACGAGAGAAGAGGCAAGATATGGTAAGAAATATGTGCATGACTTGCATGTTTGTGTTGTTGACGAGATAAAATGTACCTGATGTTAAAAATCAAGACCCACAGAGGATCCAAGCCGGTCAAAAACGTAAGCACATTGAGGATGCCGATCCACAATGGTAAGAGGACCTTGAAAAGAAATAAAAAGAAAAACGAGGGTTAGTTAGACTATGGAAGACCATGAAGAAGGTAAAAGCCAAAAGGGACGCATACCCAAAAGCGAACACCCCACTGCGGATACCCGAGGAAAATGAGACTGAAAGCGGTGGAGAGACCCGCTAAAAGAGCGACCAAGCCCAAGACAAGACGTAGCATTTGCTGCATGAGCGTGACATTGCCCCACACCTTGATGCGCAAAAACTTTGGATAGGCGTTACGGCGCATGTATTCCAAGGCATACTGCTTTCCTTCGGCAAAGACGAGGGGGTCATCGCGGCCGTTGTCTTCGATCTGACGGCGCATGTCCGTCTTGAGCTGGTGGGGAAGCTGGGTGAGTTCCTTCGAGGCAGACGGGACGAGGTAGCGGATCATGATGCGCTGGGCCGAGTCGGTGAGGTCTTGCCGGTTGAGGCGTGCCTTGCGGTCGAGGCGCGAGGGTGCGTCCTGCCCGTCGATGGGTGGTCGTTCGAGAGGGACGCCTTCGCTGCCGGACAGACTCGAGAACCGCAGCTCTGGCACAGGCCGTTTCTCGTCGTCGTAGCCATCGTCACTGAAGCTCAGGCCTTCCTCATGGATGCGCCCGGGCGTCGGTGTCGGTGGCGCAAGCTCCTTTTGTTTCTTTAGAGCAGTGTCGGCGGTCAACAAGGATGGCGACATGGGCTTTTTCTCGTCGTTTAATTGAGACAAGCGGCTGAGCACGCGAGGTGACTGGAATCCATCCGCTAAATCGTCTTCGGTAAGGTACCCTGATCGTCGCATCGTCTTGATGTATCGACGCCAGAGTAGCTCATGGTGCTGCACATCCAGGTAGAAATCGAGCACCTCTTCCATGTGCAGTCGGTCCCGCATGATTATATAGTAATTGTACAAGCAGACGGGCGGAAGCGTCCGTCGACTAAGCACCGACTCCAATGTTGGCAGTCCATCACGAAATGACCTTGAAGTCATGACTATAAGTTTAATATAGAGCGTAAAAGGTGAATGGTATGCTGAAATCGGTTGATTGAAAAACAGCAGGGCAATTTTGGGTGGGTGACACAAGGAATCCATCACTCTTATTGCATTGCTGCGTTTCACCCTTTTTTTCTTGTTCTTCTTTCTCTCTCGTCAAGAAGCGTTCTTCTCTTGATGTCATCAAACACGGTTTATGTATCTGATGATCCTAAGCGCCTAAAGAACAAGCATCGCGGTTCAGTTCGCTTTGTCTGCATGTCAGACACCCACGGGGCCACGGCTTTCGCCTTTGACATACCCGACGGCGATGTCTTCAGTGCGTATCAAGAAAAAAAAAAATTCAGAGTGATCCTACCTTATGCCGTAAACTGATCTTCTATGCTGCATGTAGTCCATGCAGGTGATCTGACGCGTCGTGGACACATTGAAGAATTCAAAAATACCCTTGCATGGATCCGTATGCTCCCTCACCCGTAAGCGTGCGAGACAAAAGAAAGAAAAGAAAAGAAGGCATAATAAGTTGTTACCACTTCTCTTATATATTGATATTGCAGCGTCAAGATTGTGACAGGCGGCAACCACGACATCATTCTTGACGAGTACTTTGGCTATGTTGAGCAGAAACAGACGGTGCTTGCCATGATGGAGCAGGCCGGTATTATCTATCTCGAGCATGAGGCGTTTCGCTTACCAGACGAGCTTGGCGCACTGCGTCTGTTTGTGAGCCCGTACGCCCCCATCCATTTGGGCGGCGCGTTCATGCCGCAGGACCTCAAGCGTAAGTCGATATCTGATCCCCTGCTTCGGGTGTCCTTCTCTTCTAACTTGGAATGGGATGAATTAGCCATCTGGAAGACGATTCCGGAAGGATTAGACGTACTGGTGACGCACACACCCCCGCGAGGGTACAAAGACAAGATTGCGTGGGGCGGACGGCACGTTGGGTGCCCGATTCTGCGCGAAAAAATTGAAGCTGTTCAACCCCGCGTATGCGTTTTCGGCCACATTCACGAAGACCACGGTTGGTGCATGTCAGAGGACAACAAGACCCTCATGATCAACGCCTGTACGTGTAACCATCGCTACCGAGCCAACCAGCTCCCCGTCGTGTTTGATCTAGAATATGAGAAGAAAGACGAAGACACATTGTAAATTTGTGATAGAAGGAGAGTAACTTGAATGAGTTCTCACCATGCATATATTCATGCACACACTTAAGCATTTGAATATGAGCCCAACGCATGTATAAAAGCGAAACGAATATGTAACGAGGCGACCTACTCTTTAAAGTCGCAATGATACATAGGTTGTGGCGTGTTGTGTGGCGCATGCCTAAAAGGAGTTTGGTTTGCGGGCAAGAGTTTTCCCATTGGCGTGTCTTGCTGCTTTGGCTTATATATTGTCGATTTTGCTTGCAGCAGACATAATTGTACACCGTCGTAGGACTGGCCTTCCTTCTTCTATAATCTCTTTTTCCTTCTTTCTTCGTTCCCTTTTGCTGTCTCCTTAGAATGTGGCATCGCCTGCATTGGGCCCGCTTTATAGTCTATATAGGCTTAGTGGTGCTGATCTACCATCTGGTTAGTGCCTTTTTGACACCTGTGGCGAACGTTCATCCGCCACGACCATCACCTGCCGACGTTGCACCATCGAAACATCGCGACCTTCATTTCGACTACCCGTGGTACCGCAAACCTCACCCCCGACCCCCCATTCTGAACAATTACTCCACCGGTGCACTCTCCGCTGCCGAACGCGCTCGCCTCCATAAGCACGCCGTCGATATCGCACGCCAAAAGGCATTGGCAGTCTTTTACGAGGTCGAGGGCATCCCTGGCTCACAAAAACGCACTGCCCAACAGGCCGCTGCCTTTCGAGCCCGCGTCGATTGCTGGCACAAAGGAGCGTGGGTCAAAGGCAACCAGCAGGTTATCCGCAAACACTTCCAAGACCCTACCTTTGGAGTATGTGCCAAGAAGCACAAGCAGGATGGCACCGACTACGTATGGAAGCCCTCGTCTGCCGAATGTTCTCTGGCGCCTACCGTTGATACAGCTGCGTGGTGCAACGTGTTACGAGGCAGACACGTCCTGGTCATTGGTGATCTCGTACAATACCAGCTCCACGATCTTCTTTTAGACGTCTTACGAGACGGTCCCACCGTTTGCTTTGGCGAACTCAACTGCAAAGGTAATTAAAAAGACCACACCTCCGGCAACCCGAAGAAACATGAAGTGAACACGCCATACGTAGATCACACCATCTGCTCTGAGCCAGAAGATACCCGCATGCGTTACCTACGCAACGACGTGCTGAGCACCGCGCGTCGCATCGACCGGGCTCAGGGCCATCCGTCAGGCAGCAAGATTGAATGGCCCTTTGTGACGACCAACGTCCTGAATGCGTACCCTATCGTCATCCTCAACCGCGCTCCAGTGTTGGAAAGCGATGAGGCCTTCACGGATAGCCTGATCGAAACCCTGCGCACGATTCGCCGGGTACAACCTCAGACTCTGATCATCTACCGCTCCACGCCTATTGGCCATCCGTACTGCGACGATGCGACCCAACCCATTGAGGCTCTGACCGATGAGCAGCGGCAGCATCTGCCGTATGGCTGGAGCGAGCTGTCAAGGCGGAATGCAATGGCACGTGAGATTATTGAGGCCGCGGGCGGTCTTTACGTGGACTTGGCTGCGCTCACGGATCTGCGGCCAGACGGACACGTGGGAGGTCAGGATTGTCTGCGTTACTGCATCCCAGGCCCCGCAGACGCGTGGGTCCAAGTCATGTACCATGTCTTTCTCGGGTTAGAAGACACTTCATCCATCCTGTAAATACATAATCCGCACATATATACCTCTACGCGATGTTTCATTGGTTACATGTCGTTTTACTATTTATGTTGGGGTAATTGTCAGAGATTTCTATGAATCTAAGCTTTTTTGGGGGAGTGGACTGAAAGTAAAAGAAATAGCAATGGGGATGTGCCCATTTGTGTGGGGAAGAACAGAATTAGTGTCGTAGTAAAAAAGTAACAAGGGACAAAAAAAGGTACAACAAAAGATGACTACTGAGAATGGATGGAAAAATAAAAAGAAAGAAGATGCGGTGTTATTAGATCTTCTTGCTCTTGGGCGCGTTGGCAGCAGCGGCGGTCTGTTGGATGCCCTTCTTGATGGCCTTCTTGGTCTTCTGGTAGGTCATGCGGTAGAAGTTGATGAACAGGAACAGGTACGAGGAAAGGAGACCACAGCCGAACAAAGCCGAAGTCTCGGTACCAGCGCAGCTACCCATGTTGGGAAGGTGGGGCCAGTAGGTGTAAGCAAAGTAGGTGTAGGTGCAGAAGTAGACGGCAAACAGATCAATGATGAACTGGGTGATCTGCATCGTGGTCAGATAGCGCTTCCACCAGATCTTGGCGCCGGCCGCCGTGCGGAAATAGTAGTAGTACATGAGGACGTGAACAGTCAGGTTCAGGGTAATAGGCACCCACGACTACAGAAATCACCTTTGTCAGCCTCATATGCCTTCCATTTTCCCCCTCCGTGTCTCAGCTATCTTCCCCGACAGGACTTACCACTGAGGTCTTGCCGCCAAGCTGCGAGAAGCAGAGAACCATGGTCAAGCTGTGATGGTAGTAGTGCAAGAATTCTGGTAGGAACGCGTTGTTAGTATGAAGGGAAAAAAAGAAAAAACAAGGAAACAAACAAATAAGTTTTCCTCCTGTTTTCCTCATTTCTCAAACACTTACCAAGCTTCTTCTTCTTGACAACCAGGAACACAGTGTCAAAGAGCTCCCAGTACTTGACGAGGTAGTTGAGATAATACAGGAGCTCGAGAGGCTGGGTCCAGGCATCCTGAGCGCAGACGGCATAGAGCAGACCGTGCTTGTAAAGAATGGGGGTAAGCTGCTCGATCATGAGAACCAAGAGAGCACCCGAGACGAGGGTCAAGAGCAAGTTATGAAGCTGGAACAGAGCCTGGAAGCGCTGGGCGGGAAAGTTCTTCATCAGGTACTGGCCACCGAAGATGACAACAAAGTAAGTGACACAGGTGGTGACCACTATGAAAGAGCATCATCTGAGTCAGCGATCGAGCTACTTGTAAACAGGCAGACGCGTGCCTGGCTGTTTGATGGAGAGGATGAGAGATGTTACCTTCTTGGACGGTTGACAAGGGCGTGACACCGGCGGTGAACTCAAAAGCCGATGCAGGCTGACCAGTGACAGTCTCATACGCCTTCTCAAAGTAAGGATACAGGGGCACACCGAAGGGCGTCTCTGGCTTGAAATCGAGCTGCTGAATCAAACTCATTGTGAGATGAGTATGAAAAAAGAAAGAGGAGGAGAGAGAGAGAGAGAGAGAGAGAAAGAGCGACGGAGGGAAGGCACAAAAAAGAGTTGGGGGAGTATGAATAACGGCTTTCTGCGCTGCTGCTTTGCTGAGCGGACTTTGAAGGAAGAAAAACTTTTCTTTTCCCGCTGCCTGTCAGGCACAGAACAGGACAGGACAGGACAGGACAGGCCCGTCTGTGTGTTACGGTCCATAAAAGCGGCATGCAACTTCCCATTTCTCATTTCCCATTTCCCATTTACATTGCCCCATTGGGTCATGTTCTTCGTCCGCGCCAGCCAGCCAATCATCTGCTGTCTCCCATTTCGGGAAATCTGTTTTTTATCGCTTTCAAGAACAAGCATGCGGGTGACACACATACCACCACGAAACATACACACACAGGAGAACGCTGCATATTTTTTTATGTATGAACGTGTGTGCTCTCGAGATGAGTTTATCTTTATTATTATTGTTTTATGCGTACGTGGGGAAAGGAATAAATTTGCTCGTCACTCAACTGGCCACTTTCACCCCTCTCTCTTTCCTTCACTCGCACTTTTTTGGTTGCATCATCTCTTGCTTTGTTCATTTGATTGTTTGCCTAATACTTCACAGCGACTATGCTTGCCGACGACACAAAAAGACGCCCTCGCAACCCATTGGCTTTCTTACGCGGCAGCTTGTTTAACAAATCCGCCCCGTCCGACGCAACAGATGACGAACGCGATGGTATTGTTTCACCCACCCGTTACTGGTCCCTTCTCTTCCTTTATGATTAACACTGGCTTTCCCGTAGCTGTCGTTGCCGGTGTTTTTGGTGCGCCTCTTGAGATAGCCGCGTACCAGTATGGATCGCGAACAGACGCTGGATTATGCGTGCCTGACCCAGTCATGCGTTGCTTCACAGAAATCATGGAGCGTGGTTAGTGTCAATCGACAGTTTATGACTAGTATTCTTGATACTGATATTTCTCCTCTTTTCCCTTTTAGGATTAAGAACGGAGGGGTTGTTTCGACTGTCGGGGGCGGCCTCTGAGGTGAATGCACTCGAGTGCGCTTTCAATCGCCCTCCGCTGTACGGCAAGCAGCTTGATCTAGCTCATTACGATATCCACGCTATAACGGGCGTCGTTAAAAAATACTTACGACACCTTCCCGAGCCGGTGATACCGCATGCGTACCATGCCCAATTCTTGAAAGCCGCAGATGGTCCGTGTACAATATCGGCACATGGGTGCCCCACCCCCAAGTGATTTCATCCTTTATTAACGCAAAAACATGGTTAGACTACTCGACCGACCCGAGTGGTATGATCCAAGCCTTGAGTACCCTCATCGCTCAACTGCCGCGTACGCACAGCCACCTACTTTATTACATACTCTGGCTGGCCGCACAAGTCCAACGCCATGCTGATGTCAATATGATGAATCCTGAGGCACTCGCAGTCGTGCTCGCCCCAGTGTCCACAGGCCTCGAGCAAACCCTGAAATGCAACATTATACCTAGCAAAAAGCAGCATCGCCGTCTACGTCAGCAGCAAGAAGAGCTTCTCCTACGTCGCCGAGGTGACATGGATAACTTGATACAGAAAAACGCCCAGTGGACCTTACTCTGGACACAAATGATTGAGAATCACGAGGTGTTACTCGAACATATCCTTCAACATGCTGATCAGCATCCCAAAGAAAACGAATGCATGATGGACAAAGACGAAGACCCCGAGCAAATCTTGTCATCTTTGATGCGCGACCTTCCCTATCTTTCGAGCCGCTATCCCTCGACCATCTCGCTCACCTCTTCCACGCGCCATTCAGCGATACCTGACCGGATGCAAATTACGAGCGACAACAACAATAATAACAACAACAACGAAGACCGAGCCACATGGTTCAACACCACAACAGGTGTACATCAAGCATGCGCACCAACATCGTGGACGACGTCCGGTCCGTGTAGGGTTCTCAGACGACTTGCTTCCGTGTCATCCATCCGACCCCGCTCTTTCGTCGGTCTCAGTTCGTTGGCTGCCTAGAAGATACTGTCAATCACCGCTCCGCTTTTCCCTTTTCTTTTTGTATATGTTTGTGAACCCATCATTGTTCCCTATGCCAGCTCGCTATTCTTCCCTTTTTCTTTTTCTTTTTTTTTTTTGTTATCATCTTTGTCTTGTATGCATCCTCTCATTTTTTTCACCTTAGTGTATTTTTTTACTTTTATTTTGTTTGTATGATACCTATGTTAGGAGCATCAACTCCTGTTATTACATATTCATCCGAAACAATAAAGCTGTTCCATATGCTTTCCATACATGGCATCGGCATTTCCTGATGCGTTGGCATCACAACAACCATTTTTGGCAGGCTGCATATCACTTGAGAAAAAAAAAAAAAAAAGAGCACGCACGCACTCTACACTTGAATAGTAAGCGCGGTTGTCAAAATCCTTCCTTCATACTCGCCACTCTCCGCTCCATTGCTTCTCAAAACAAATTTAAATATATCTTCCTCATCACTAACGCAGGAGTTATATAGACTTGCTGTATTCATTTGTGCCGATCGACTTGAGCCCACATTACCCCAAGCGGTGGTCTTTTGCTTTGTTTAGTGATTTGCTGCGACTGTTGGGTAACGAAACGGCTTTCGCCTCGAAATGGAACTTCAGGCAGGTTTCGTCATCCATACAAAATAACGAGAACATGTCACAAAGGATCGACAAAGTTCACAGCCCAAGCGCACGGCAATTACACTACCAACCCCGCTTTTCTTTTACACATCCCTGTTGTATTCGTATTTTTCTATATCTTGTAAATGTAACCATGACACAACCCCCTCAACTTTCAGGGACACAAGATCGAGCAACCTGTTTGACGTATTTGGACATGTTGTCATCCAACAGACAAAAAAAGCCTTGTTATTGTTTTTGATTTCTTTACAAACTTATATGCAGCCGCTACCCATCCTCATCAAGCAGTATGTACGGTTAAGTAACGGAAGGTGGTACCAACAGCTAAGGCGGTGGAGTTTAGAAGAGACCCACGACATTACCCTCGTCATCGAGGTCCACATCAAAGAAGCAGGGTCGCGTGGGCAGACCGGGCATGGTTTGCATGGAACCCACCAGCGGATAAATGAAGCCGGCACCGACGGAGATACGCACCTAGTGCGTGTATCAGCCAATGTATACTCTTTAAGCATTATCTTACCTGGCGGATAGGCACAGTGAAGCCTTTTGGAACACCCTTCAGGGCTGCATCGTGGCTGAAACTGTACTGCGTCTTGGCCATGCAGATGGGCAGCGAGCTGAACCCCTGCTTGGTGTAGAGTTCAATCTCCTTTTTGGCCTGGTCGCTGAGTTCAATGCCGTCCGCGCCGTAAATATCCTTGCAGATCTTCTCAATCTTGGCCTCAATGGGCTGTTCCAGGTCGTACAAGAACTTGAAGTTCTTCTCCTTCTCGCACGCGTCAATGACGGCCTTGCCAAGGTCAACCGCACCCAGACCGCCGCGGGCCCAGTGATCGCATGCCACAGCGTCATCCGCGCCCGCTTGCAGAGCCAGCTTGCGGATCAGCTCCATTTCTGCATCTGTATCCGACCTGCAGAAAAAGATGATTAGAGTTAATGATTCCATACACATCTGACCCCACCCTCCGTCTGCCATTCTTATAATCTCGGTGACTCACGTGAAGCGGTTGATGGCCACCAGGACCGAAACGCCAAACTTTTTGGCGTTTTCAATGTGCTTGACCAAGTTAGCGCAACCCTTCTCGAGGAACTCGAGGTTCTCCTCGGTGTAAGCATCCGGCAGAGGTTTGCCGGCCACAACATCGGGCGCACCACCGTGCATCTTGAGTGCACGTACGGTGGCCACAATGACGACAGCATCAGGCACCAGACCGGACACACGGCATTTGATGTCAAAGAACTTTTCCATACCCATGTCGGCACCGAAACCTGCCTCGGTCACGACGTAGCCAGGCTCCATATCGGTCTCCGAACCGGCCAATTTGAGGGCAATCTTATCGGCCAACACACTCGAGTTGCCATGAGCAATGTTGGCGAACGGACCGGCGTGGACGAGGACAGGAGTGCCCTCGAGGGTCTGCATCACAGTTGGCTTGATGGCGTCCTTCATCAGAACAGTCAGGGCACCACCGATGCCAATATCGTCGGCGGTGACGGGTTCACCTGATTTGCTGCTGGCAACCACCATAGCACCCAGACGCTGGCGCAGGTCCTTCAGGTCGGTGGCCAAAGCGAGCACGGCCATGACTTCGCTCGCGACGGAGATGTCAAAACCGGTTGTGCGCTCCTGGCCCTTCTCGGTCGGGTTTTGTCCAACCGTGATCTTGCGAAGGAAGCGATCGTTGATATCCATGACGCGCTGCCAGGTGATGGTGGCAGGGTCAATGTCGAGACGAGCAAATTTGTGAATCTCCTCCTCAGTCAGCTCGCTAGGATCGGTCTTGTTGATACCAAGTTTCTCGAGACGCTTGAACATAACGGGAGCAAATTTGCGCTGACCCTTCTGGGCGGGGCAAAGACGGTTGAACAATGCCTTGTCGGTCTGGGTATTCTCGTGGAACATGCGTGCATCAATAGCAGCCGCTAGAAAATGGTGACGACAGAGGATGAGTGCAAAGGATAACGCGACGAGCGGTCGATCTTACCCAAGAGGTTGTTTGCGGCCGTGACGGCGTGGATATCACCTGTCATGTGAAGGTTGAACTCGTCCATAGGAATGACCTGGGAGTAACCGCCGCCAGCAGCACCACCCTTAATACCGAAAGTGGGACCCTGCGAGGGCTGACGCACACAGGCAAAGGCGACCTTGTCGAGATGGGCGCCCAGCGCTTGCACAAGACCGATGGTGGTGGTCGACTTGCCTTCACCCAACGGCGTGGGGGTAATACTGCACACAAAAGGTCAGTACACCAAAAGCTTGTTTGCTTTCCCTTACTTACCCCGTCACGACGATGTAGCGGCCGTCCTTGCGGTGCTCAAGACGCTTGAGGACATCGAGGCTAATCTTGGCCTTAGAGGCACCATAAAGCTCGCACTGGGGGAAAGGACAAGCGTCATTTCAAGTCTCTGTGTCGCTGCTGTATTTTCCGCGCTTACCTCCGCAGGTGTCAAGCCCAGCTCGCGCAGGAGAACCTCCATATGCTTAGGCGTCTGCTGCATAGCAATCTCGATATCCTTGGGGACAGGGGTCTTGAGCTCGAGAGGCAAAGGTGTGATCTTGCGCTTGCGGCTCAAATCAAACCAGCGCTTCGCGCTCGTCCAGGTGTTCTCCATCAGCATGGCAACAGTCATAGGGCCGACACCGCCGGGGACGGGAGTAATGGCGCTGGCCACCTTGGCGGCCTCACTGTATTCGACATCACCAACCCAGCGCATACCTGATTTCTTGGTCGAATCAGGCACGCCGTTGGTGCCAACGTCAATGACCACAGCACCGGGCTTGATCCAGGAACCCTTGACGTATTCAGCGTTGCCGATGGCAGCCACAAGAATGTCGGCCTCTTTGACCTATCGCAGATATACACATGAGTTCGACCCTCTATGTCACTTGCTGTCCACTTGCAATGCTCTCGATGTTCTGAGTCTTGGAGTGGCAGAGGGTGACGGTGGCATTGGCCGAGGTAAGAAGAGAGGCCACGGGCGAGCCGACGATGTCACTGCGGCCCAGCACAACTGCCTTCTTGCCGCTGATATCAATGTCTATTGAGGTCTTTAGCGCCACGCGATGTAAAAAGAATGAAGCATGACATACTGGTGGACTTCAGCAGCTCGAGGATACCCTTGGGGGTGCAGGGCAGGAACAAGGGCTCACCCGAGCGCTTGGCCATGTTACCGATGTTGACGGCATGGAAGCTATGAGGCGTGAGTATATCTGCACGAGATGGACGGATATGACCTACCCGTCCACATCCTTCTGGTAGTCAATGGCTTCAACGACAAGACTCTCGTCGATGTGACTGGGCAAAGGCATCTGGACAAGAATGCCATGGACACGGTAATCATCGTTGAGCTGCTTGACTTTATGCAGTAGTTCGGTCTGAGAGATGGTCTCGGGCAGCTTCTCAAGGGTGAATTGGATGCCAGCCTAAACGGGATCACGCGATAAAGTGAGTAAATAGAAGAAAATAAGGCAGGAATCTTACCTCGTTGGCGGCTCTTTGCTTCATGCGAATGTAAACCGAGGAATCATCCCGATTTCCGACTTGGACAATAGCAAGGTGAGGGTTGAAATGAGGGAACTTTTGCTTAGTAGCAGCAATGTTCTCTTTGACGCGGTCGCGAACGTTCCTGAGATTCACGGTGTCAAAACATTAGGGACAATGGAGTGGAGCGGAGCGAGATAAGAGCAAAACGGGAATACATACTGGGCAACTTGCTTGCCGTCGATTACAGAAGCCATCGTACTATGGAAACGGAAAGAAGCGCGTGCAGGGATAGAAGAAGGGCTGAGACGAAAAGAACGTTGCAACACGCCGGACAACAGCATACGCTTAAAACTTGTCCCTCCCCCAACCACTTGAACTATTTCGGCAGATGATCGGGAAAAAAAGATTGATGAACCTTATTTACCTTGTCCAAACAATCACATATATAACATATATTGCTTATCTATCCCAATTGCACACTGCCGATCCATGTAGTATTATGCAATGTTTGATCTTCACGACTGCTGCATACTGTCTCGGCTTTCATTTAACTCTGTAGAAGAAATCATCAACGTAGAAGCAAAGCACATGATGTGTTCGGGCACTTCAAAAAAATCCCACGCTCATTGATATACACTGAATATAGTTTTTTAACTTTTATATACAGCTACATCATGTGCACATGTACTGAGCAGATATACAATATAATCTTCTCATCTGTATGAGCACGTCAGAGAAAATATCGGTGTTTGTATAGTGTTTCCAGCGTTTGATATCCTGGCCAATGAAAGTGACCATTAAAAAAGGCACGTGATATCCTTCTGGTGCCCAGTTCCACCTACGTGCTCTGCGATGTCGCCTTTTCTCGAGGATTTACGGCCGCTGCACCGGAGGTGTTCAACAGGTCGCTGTTAATATAGTCGTCAATGGAGCGGGCGCTGCTCATCATAAGGCCCTAACAATAGCGTTAGCAAGTCAAAACAGTAGATGTAACTTCCATATTCACACCTTTAGCTTCCACAAATGCTCAAGAAACTTGGGAATAAACATTGACAGCGTTCCGCTTTGGCAGCAGAGGTCAACGTAATAGCGCAATCGAAGGTATAAGCCCCTCTGGTCGGCTCATTCAGTAAAGATAATACATATCATGCACTGTGCTCATACCAGTTAATATGCTACGTATGTATTCGCTCAAGTTTAACACTTAAGGTACATCTGTATCCCGTAAAGCCTGCTATCCGTGTAAAGATCATTGTCTCCAGTACGACTTTGGAGGCGGATCTATCTGAGCATTCTTTTGATATCTATGGCGAGTTTGATTCTATCACCAACAAAATGCGCATGGTCGCTTGCATTTGGGGGCCAGAGACCTCCATCAAAGAGAAAGTGAAATCAAATTTTGCAAGGCTAGAAATGGCGTCCGGGCTGCCCCTTTGCTGCGGCGTTCGTGATCCTTCTGTGCCTGCTGTCCTCTTCTTTTGCAGCTAGCAGAATCTGGTTTTCCCTATAAAAGTCATTATCTAACATGAAATTATGAAGCTTCAGCCCGAGTTATCGTACCACTGCCAAGGTACACGATTGCATTTCTTGAATAACTCTTCATTAAAGGTGCTAAAAACGCGGTGATGTAGTTCATCTCGCCCTGCGGCTGCATTGTAAGCATACGCCTTGTGGCGAGTACTGGTTACAGCTTTCAAAGGTCCAGATCAGTTTTCATGAAACAAACAGACATGCATAATTTCTCCTTACATTTGTTTCGTTATTCTGGGAGCTTCTTTTCCCATATCACAGAGTCTTCGGTCGATCGCAGTGTCTGGCGAAGGCACTTGAGCGCAGGTCGCAGCATTGAGTGGTCTGACTATCACGTAACAATCAGAACATGATAAATAATACTGATGACAGACTCCATGACCGTAGATGGATACACTTTTACTTGGCTGGAGGTATTAGGCTTTACCATGTTTCTCTTTCGTAGCACCCCCTTTCTTCGGCGATTCTGATGATTTCGCTGAAAACCGCTCCACTGATTACCTCAGACGCCGCAATTGAAGAGGATGACACATTATCAATAATGCCGTAAAGAAAATTTAAGTCAGTCGACAAGCAGAACATGTTTGTTGTCTGAATCCACAGGATCTGGTCGAAGGTTATGTCAAAACGCCGTTGACCTAACCGCCGTAACGTTGTGCTCTGAGCACCCTGGCAGGGAAGCGCAACAATCCTTCCTGACTTTGCGTAGCAATGGTTGCTCGTCACTTTCCGCGAGCTTTCTGGAGCGTCCGGAACCCTCCTCTCGCTCGTGGCTCCCGTACTTCTCGTGTTGAGCAATGACATTGCGAACGGTCTTTTGTGACACCTTCAACTCAGTGGCGATTTTCGTATTAAGCCCAGCCGGTTTTCTTGAAAGCGATAACTTGGGGCTTGTCCGCAGTGCTCAGAACCATTATAGCGTAAGAGAACAAAGAGGTTTATTGACCACTGTCCAAGCACTGCCTCTTTCTTATAAGCAGGTTTCCTGTTATGCCGGCGGCAATTGAAATGGGGACTTTTTCTTAATATATCTCACTGACCCAAGCGAAACGCGTCGCGAATTATATTCCTCTCTTTTTTTTTTTTTTTTTTGGCGCGAACGAAATTTGTACAACAAACGGTCCCTTGGTTGCATGGAGTATCTCTTCCCGACGAGTCTGTGCTCACGCGTATCTGGCATATCATCCAAGGAGTTACCGAAACCTCTCACGGGAAAAGTCGAGATTCTTCTAAATGGGGACATTGTTCTTCGGGATCGGTTCACACCTGCTGCATCGATTCCTTGTCGACCGACACGTTTTGACAGCCATCTCAATGGCCAAATGGTCGTCCT